>LR753309.1:463690-556037 GCA_902729485.2 Mus minutoides
CCACATTTTGATCTTCCTTCTTCTTGAGTATCATGTGTTTAGTAAATTGTATCTTGGGTAGTCTAGGTTTCTGGGCTAATATCCACATATCAGTGAGTACATGTTATGTGAGTTCTTTTGTGAATGGGTTACTTCACTCAGGATGATGGCCTCCAGATCCATCCATTTGCCTAGGAATTTCATATATTTATTGTTTTAAGAGCCCGGTACCCCTACGGCCAGATTCTGCACGTCTTCCAGGTCACCCGGCTCCGCCCAGTTTACCAGAGGCCCACCTATGACCAGCCCACCTGCGCAACCTGCGAGATGTCACGAGACTTCAGGGTTCCCACCAAACTCCAGAAGGCCTGCGCAGAAGACTGGGGGCGGGTTTCCCTTCCTTTATCCCCAAATGCTTGTCCACCATTAAACAGTCGTTCTAAGCAGAAGCAACCATGTAGCCTCGGGGATCTTCTTTCTTCCCCCACTCCCTTAGTTTCATTTCAGCTTCGGGCCAATCCTCCAGGAACCCCGTCCACTGCGGGCAGTGGACCCCAACAATGTAAATGTCATGCAAATAATCAGCCATATATAGGTGCATCCAACCTGAGGCCTATGACTGTATGTCTCCCAAGACAGCCATGAATGTGGTTAAACACATTTGTAGGTGAAAGAGTCTTATAAAGTTAATTTATTTGAGCCCAGCATGGCCTGGAACTCACAGTAATACTTTTTCTCCAGCCCCCGCCCCAAGTATGAGCAACATGCTTAGCTATAGATGGAGCTAAAAAATATTTTTGAAGCAAGACATGTTAGTAAAGGCCTATAAATACTAGCACTTGGAGCTGGAAGCAGAGAGATGACAAATTCAAAGCATCCTGGGCTACATGATAACTTGTCTAAAAAAACAAAACAAATCAAACTTACCATCATCACCACCACCATTATCAATATTATTTTGAGGCAGGTTTCACTACATAGTCATGAATGGATGGTCTAGAAATTACTATGTAGACCAGGCTGGACTTGATCTTGCAGAAATATGCCTGCCTCTATCTTTTTCAAGTGCTGAAATTAAAGGCATGTGCCACCACATGGACCAAAAACTTATTTTGAGGATGTGAAATGCAGATATGGAAAGGTAACTGTGTTTGTGTAAAAAAAGACAAGACCTTTGAAAAAAATATTAATCAATATTTTTATAAGTTTTTTAAGTACAGATGTTTTTCTAGGAAACATCAACAACAAAAACAGTTAAGGTCAAAACTGATGAAAACTTTCCACATTTTAAAAAATGGAAACTGGGTTTAAAAAAAAAAGGTACAATATTTTTTTTTAACAGAGTAGCAGAGGCCACTACTGTCCTTCTATATAAACAACAAAAGTAAGGATAAAATAGGTAACAGAACCTTTTTAGACAACAGAAAGCAGTTCATCAAAAAGATCCCAGGGAGGCTGGAGCCAGGGCTTACAGGCTGTAGCACTGTCTAGTCTCCCAGAGGATTGGGGTTCAATCCATTGCCCAATGTGGCAGCTCACAACTGTCTGTAACTCCAGTTCCAGAGGACCTGATTCTCCTTTCTGGCCTCTACAGGCCCCAGAAATGTGAGTGGTAAGCAGACATACTGTAGGCAAAATACCCATGCACATAAAATAAAAACAAATCTTTAAAACAATATCAAAACACAAACAGACAAACAAACCAACAAAATCCACAGCAATGGATCCCAAAGAGTGGAAAGCACATCAGGGAGCTGCATAACTCTATGCAGGAAGCAGGGTACTGACTCTCAGTAAAATGGAGGAAGAGTTCCTCCACTGTGTTTCTCTTTCCTTACAATTCTTCAGCATGCAAAGAAGCTATAAAATATGATCCATAATAAAGAAAATAAGAAAAAGTTACCCAGATGTTAGAAATAATAGATAAGAATATGATGTATTTATTTCATCTGTTAATAAGGGATGTTGGAGGAACATACTAGCAAATTTTAAGGCAGAACAATATCTAGAGACAGGGAGATTAATTAGCATTACATAGAAGAAGCCAAAGCAACTCAGAGCTGGCCTACAGAATGTTTGCTAAGGGCAATCACTTCAAGGAATAGATAGAGTTCCCACTGAGAAAGGTATCTTAATTACAGCCAGGTAGAGACAGGCTACTTTGCAGACTAAAAGCAAGTTGGTAAACTCCTCTTCCTATAGAACCTACCTGGGCCTAAGATAAGAGGCCCACTGGTGCCGAACCCCCTACTGCTAGTTTCAGAGAAAAGGCAAATTGTAACTAAGGTGTGAAATCCTTTGTCAGTAGCTAATCCTAAACAGAGCTGCCTTACTATTTACTGTAAACATACCTGGTTCCTGTAAGTCCTTTTGATGTATTCACTCCTTTGTATTGTGTCATTGTAACTTGATGGATGTACCTGGTTTCTTCCCCACTGTATAAAAGTTTGGTGCTCGATCTCACAATTACACTCAGATTCATACTCCCTTGTGTGGTCTGTTTGTCATTCGCCGAATCTTTGCCCACTTGCTCAAGAGAACTGGACCCACGCAGACAAGGGACTTGAGAGGGTCTGCGGCAGATACTACCCAAAATGAAACCCAGAATGGGGAGTTAAGTAAAAGCAAAATACAGAAAATAATGAACTGGGTGGGCTGTAGGACAAATTTTAAAAAAAGCTCATGTCAATAGCTGGAAATGAGAAAGCTGAAAAGACAGGAAAGTTTCTTAAGAAATATTAGCTCACACAAGACAGTTATATCAAGGTCCCTTCAGCAAACTCTTGCTGTCCTAAGCAATAGTGTCTGAGTTTGGTGACTGATTATGAGGCTATGCCAGTGCTTGGCAAATACAGAAGTGGATGCTCACAGTCATCTATTGGATGGAACACAGGATCCCAATGGAGAAGCTAGAGAAAGTACCCAAGGAGCTGAAGGGGTCTGCAACCCTATAAGAGGAACAACAATATCAACTAACCAGTACCCCCCAGAGCTCATGTCTCTAGCTGCATATGTAGCAGAAGATGGCCTAGTCGGCCATCATTGGGAAGAGAGGCCCCTTGGCACTGCAAACTTTATATGCCCCAGTACAGGGGAACGCCAGGGCCAAGAAGTGGGAGTGGGTGGGTAGGGGAGCAGGGCGGGGGGAGGGTAGAGGGAACTTTCGGGATAGCATTTGAAATGTAAATTAAGAAAAATATCTTAAAAAATAAAAAATAAAAAGTCACGGGCCTAAACTAATTTAACCAAAACCACTGTAAAGCTGTCAAACCTTGTGAAAAATCAGGAGACAATGTAGTCCTTATTTACACGGAATAAAGGCTCCCCTCCCCCCCAAAAAAACTTTGTAATTTTGAGAGGAAAAAAAAGAAATGTTAGCTCAAACATCATGACAAAACTGTAAACATGCAGATCTAAGCACTTAAAACCCTGCAATATACAAGAAAGATGAAGATCATAGCAAAGACTATCATGACCAACCTACTCAAAACAAGTGAAAAGAAGAAAAAGGGAAAGGCATCTGGAGAGTAATGTTATTGCTTACAGAGGAAAATGTGTTAAGAATAGCAAGAGATGCCTTATTAGAAACAATGCAAGTAAGAAAACACCATGCATGAAGAAGGGAGAGATAGAGACAACATGCAGTTTAGAATCCCATGTCCCTCACAGAAATGCTAGGCCCAGACAGCATTCCCTAAAGGCTCTGAGTCATTAAGGAAGAAATAACTCCAACCATACTCACATTTTTAAAAATTGAAAAGATAGCCGTGAGCAATAGCTCAGATGGTAGAGTGTTTGTTGTGTAAGCAACAAGACCTAAGACTGGATCCCCAGCACCCACATAAACATTGGCATGACTGTACATGACTGTGATCCTAACACTGGGCACATGGGAGCTTGCTGGCTAGTGTGTATAGCAGCCTACATGGAGCTCCAGGTCAAGTGAAGGACTCTGTCATAGAAAAGCAATGGAAAAGACACCTGATGTCAACCTCTAGCCTCCACATGCACATACAAATGTACCTGTATATGCAAACAACACACAAAGAAAACTAAAAATAAGTTTTTTCTTACTATTTAAGAACTGAGCATATCTAGACACCAAAGATAGACAACGACTTTATGAGAAAAGAAACTAAATTATTATTCTGCCATGAGCACACATGCAGAAGTAACAAACAAGATTTAACTAATCAAATCTAACAATATACAATACTACACTGTAAGCAGTCAGGGTAGCCTTAGCAATACACACTTGGTTCAACATTCAAAATCAATGTCATTCATATATTAATAAACTAAAAAAGAAAACTATGCAATAATATTAATAGGTATAGAAAATATATATGATATGATGTAAATCCATGTTTGGTAAGAACTTTAGGAATTAATTAATAAAAAATAAAATAAAAAATGAAAATGAAGATCAGAAAGGACAGTCATCTTGATAAAGAACACCTATGAGAATCTTAACAGTAATGTTATGCTAAATCATGGAAACCTTTCACAACTGAGAAAAGGATAGCCATCCTTGTCACTACTGTGCAGAACTGCTGGGGACAGTAACTTCAGCCATGATGGACCGGTGGACACCCATTTGCAAAATAACAACGAGAGACTTTGAATCAGCTCACAAAATTTAGTATGCACCATATACCCAAGTCTAAAACTTAAAAAAATAAAATTCCTAAATGAGACATTATGATCTTTAGTATTTATTCATTTACTTATACATTCATTATTTTTCCCAACTCTAACTCCAAAGCCCTAACCTTAGAAAACAGTGTTTTGAAAACTGGCAGGGCTGTTTCTTGGCAGTCCTCATCTCTGTTGTATGTCATGAAAATACAAAGAAAGCTGTTTTGATCACTAGAACTTAAGAGTGTATTTCGAAGTCACATTTTGTACAAATCTTTGTTCTTTTCATGAAATATTGGTATTTTTAGGGTCTTTAAAATAACTTTAAATATACTCCTTGCATGTTGGTACCTAGAGTGAAAAACTTGAGGGCTGTAGTTGGGTGCTATGTAAAATGAAGCTGGATTTCATTCATTTTAACTGAAAAATCAATACATTTTTATAATTAGTATACTAACAAAGAAAATACTGAATAATCATATTATAATGTAACAATTTAGATAGGATGAGAGCTCATTATATAAATATATCAGAGGCAAAGAGGCATTAAACAATAACATAATACCTGACTCTAGTTTTTAAACCTTACACAAAGTGAAGTTCTATGCATTAGGGCACCGTGGCAAGGCACTGGCCTCTGGGGCTTTCTTCAAGGTATAAAAAGATTAATGAAAATCATGATCTGGCTTTTTGAAAAACTTGAAAAAGTGAAAAGTATATTTATGAAGAAAACTATCAGAAGCAAATAAGTGAAACCACCAGTTACAGCAAAATTTATCATAATAAGCTTAATAAATCACACATATAACTAATTTTGATTTTAGTCACTATATAGTATTTAAAAAGAGTTGATAAATAAGTTGATAAGTTTATTTGACATAAAATCAGGTAAATTGGTGACTTGAGAAAGTGAAAACTTGATTCCTTCTTATTGACAGTCTATGGGCACTGCTGGAATTCACTACACTGCCTTGCCAAGTTTCCTAAAAGTAAGTTTAGACAAAGAGTCTCAGAGAGAAGAGACCATCTCTGTGTATCCCCTCAGAGGTTGCTGCCATAGCCTATGCTGAGAGAGTGTGGCATGCTCTCATGTGTTTGTATGGGCACTGACCACACGATTTAGTGTAGCTGTCCATCTAGATGAGCATTTCCTGAAGACTTAGGGACTAAACATGCCGTACATTCCAAGGCAGACATGTTGTCATCAAAATAAATGTCATAATAAATTTGACCAGTACATCTTGAAACGTGAAAACACTAAATTGGAAATATAAAAACAGGAAACTTTTGAGAGAGCATAGGTCCTGATGCTGGGGACTGAACTGAGGGCTCTGTTCATGTTAGGTATGCACTCTGCCTCTGGGCTACCCCAACCTTGTTGTTTTAGACAGGAGTTTACTCTATAGTCTAGGCTGGCCTCAAACTTATGATCCTTCTCCTCAACTGTGTCACTGATCGGGTTACAACCATGTACCACTGTGCCCAGGCTCTTCTTTACACAGTGACATATGCCATAGACCTAGCCTGACTTTCTAAAGGAACTTCTTTCATGTTTGGTTCTGTTATCTCATGTCTGTTGATCCTAATACAACACAGTGATAGTCAAACAGATCTGATGCTACAATAGATAGTAACTCCACAGGCAACCACTCTACCCAGTCAACATTCTTCACCAGAGCTCCAGAGTCTAGTGACAGAATTCTATCTACTGGGCATTCACCAGCTTTGGGTTATCAAAAATAAAGGTAATATAGTGGGTGTTCAATTTCTGTGCCCACAAATGGATTATCTCCTTTTGGGTTTTCTTTATTGTTTCTAGTTCCATTTTTAGGTCCTGGATGGTTTTGTTCAATTCCATCTCCCGTTTGTTATTGTTTTCCTGATACTCTCTAAGGGATTTTTGTGTTTCCTCTTTAAATGCTTCTAGTTTTTTATCTGTGTTTTCCTGTATTTCCTTCTTAAAGTCCTCCATCATCATCATGAGAAGTGACTTTTAATCCATGTCTTGCTTTTCTGGTGTGATGGTGTATCCAGGACTTGGGAGAATTCGGTTCTGGTGATGTCAAGTAACCCTGGTTTCTGTTGCTTCTGTTCTTACGCTTGCCTCCTGCCATCTGAATATCTTGCTGTCCTCAGTATAACTGATTGGAGCCTGTCCTTCTTAAAATCCCAGTTGATTCTGGACTCCTCTGAGTCCCGCTTTCACTGTGATCCTTTGATTGTGGGCTCCTGTGAACCTGATATTCTGGGTGTGTCTGAGATCTTGGCAGTCAAGATCCACTGAGACCCTAGAATACTGGTGTGACCCACCTCCTGTTATCCGGGGATACTCTTGTCCCAATATCCTGGGCCGTTACAAGGCCTGGGAGTAGTGTCTCCTTTGAGGAGCTTAGAGCAGTCTGTTCAGTGGTCCCAATATCGTATAGAGTCCTCTAGGGACTGTGGGGAAATGCATAGACTGTGCACCCAAGTAACCAGGCGCTGGCGCCGAACGGAAGGGACCTCTGCCCCTGGTCTAGCCGATCCTCTGTTTCCCCAATGTTGTCCCAGTTCCCGAGTGATTAGATTAGAACAGATGTTGTGCTCCACTCACCGGTGATCCCAAGATCGCTTGGAGAGTCCTCTAGGGACTTTGGGGAAATGCACAGACTGTGCGCCCCAGAAACCAGGTGCTGGCGCCGACCGGAAGGGACCTCTGCCCCTGGTCCTCTGTTTCCCCAATACTGTCCCAGTTCCCATGGAACAGATGTTGTGCTCCACTCACCGGTGGTCCCAAGAGCGCTTGGAGAGTCCTCTTGGGGACTGTGGAGAAATGCACAGACTGTGTGCCCAAGTAACCAAGCGCTGGCGCTGAGCAGAAGGGACCTGCTCTGGGGGTCACAGCCCACCTGGGCGGCCAAGGTGCCCGGATTTCAGCTGCCAGAAACGGGGGTCTTTCCCAGAAGCAGTGTGCTTCTGCCTGTCCCAGAAGCTGAGGCCGCTGCTCAGCCTCTGCAGTCCGTGAGCTGTTTTGCACAGACTGGTCCCAGAGGGACCCAGGAGAGAAGATGGCTCCCTTACCTGCTCTGGGGATCACCCATTCTTGACATTTTTAAGTATCACTTTTGGGAGGAAACTCTAAGGATCTGACTCACTCTCTAGTCCCACACACGGATCTGGCAGAAGCAAATCTGAGCAACTGAAGAAGACAGTGGTTGTTGACTTCTGGCCTCCATGTGCACACACACCAAGTGTAGTCATGTGCAATTGATGCTCTATTCAATAGTCAAGTAATAAAACCAGACTAGATGGTTGTCAACTGATGATGGACATGAAAATGAAGGGGTGTGTGTGTGTGTGTTTGTGTGTACAACAAAACTTTATTCAGCTAAAGAAAAATTAAACTGCAAAATGTGTAGCAGAATGAATGGAAATAGAAAGCATTATATTGAATGAGATAATCCAGACCCATAAAGATAAATTCACAAACTGTCTCTCATATCGTAGCTTGAATTCTTAGATTGGTATATTTTTAACTTGGAGTATTTGCAGAGTCCAAGGAGACAGAAACAGGGCAGGGGGAAGAGGCCTTTAAGAAGGAATTAATACTAGAAGACATATTGATGTAAAAGTAGTAGTCTAACTAGAAGTTGAAGGATATAAGTAGAAATTGTGGTGGAGAGAGTAGAGAAGAGAGGTAGGGAGAAGGATTAACCAGAACTAACCTCTATGAAAAAGCCACATGAAAACGTACTAGTTTGTAAGCTTATTAAAAATATAATTGTAAAAGACATAATAGAGGTAACCTCTTTAGGTGGATAACCCATGGGAAGCCATAGGTTATTAAATAAAAATTTCAGTGTCAGGTAT
This sequence comes from Mus minutoides, assembly GCA_902729485.2. Taxonomy (NCBI): domain Eukaryota; kingdom Metazoa; phylum Chordata; class Mammalia; order Rodentia; family Muridae; genus Mus; species Mus minutoides. Next base: position 472,157 of record LR753309.1, read on the forward strand.
GGGATACATCCATATAAGCTGTTGATCAGGAAGGACCCAGAGGCCCATAAACCAATCTAGGTTATTGACAGTGCTTTTTACTGCCCACCAGAACTAAGACATCACACTTTGATTACAGGGTAAAGTGAAATCAAACTACAGCTGGAAACCTCCTCCCTGAGATCTAGCATTTATAGTCCTAGAAGGTGCTATGGTGAGATGGCTCAGCGGGTTAGAGCACCCGACTGCTCTTCCTAAGGTGATGAGTTCAAATCCCAGCAACCACCCATAACAAGATCTGACGCCATCCTCTGGTGCGTCTGAAGTCAGCTACAGCGTACTTATGAAGAATAAGAAAATGAATCCTTGGACCAGAGAGACCAACCGGAGCGAGTGAGGCTATCCAGAGCAAGTGAGGCTATCCGGAGCGAGCGGAGCTGAACAGGACGGCCGGAGCTAGTGGGGACGGAGCAAGTGGAGCTGATCGGGGCGAGCGGGCCGACCCGACTGGAGCGAGCAGGGTCGGCTGAAACAAGCGGGTCTGTATGGGGGCGGCCGGGAGCGAGTGGGGCTGGCCGGAGCGAGTGGAGCAGGCGGGAGCGATCAGGGTCGAGCGGAGCGAGCAGGGTTGACCGGAACAAGGGAAAAAAAAAGATGCTGGAGGACTGAAGGTAACAATCTCACATAATACAGTGAATCATGTAAACTATAATAGTAATAGGCAAGATTTGGCTCAATGGTTATAGGTGCAACCAATTTCTTCTGATTTGAATGGAGGCTGGGCCACAAGAAGGAATACACACCTGATATTATAGAGCTGATCAAAGGCCCATGGCTCACCTCACAGAGCCCATAAAAGAATTTACTATTGTTGTTCGGCCAGACACATATGTTGCCAAGGTATCTTATAAACATCTATGTTTATATCTATAGATTAGTATTGTTCTCAACATTAAGACTCATAACCAATTAAGGTGCTAAGAATAGGTGACTGTTGAATGCTCTCTTCAAAAATGTGTAATCTTTAGCTCCTTCCAAGGCTTGGAGCTCATCATAAAGAGGGAGTAGAAGGAATGTAAGAATAGGGAAGGGCAGCCGGGTGGTGGTGACAAATAACTTTAATCCCAGCACTTGGGAGGCAGAGGTAGGCAGATTTCTGAGTTCAAGGCCAGCCTGGTCTACGAAGTGAGTTACAGGACAGCCAGGGCTAAACAGAGAAACCCTGTCTCAAAAAAACCAAAACCAAAATAATAATAATAATAATAATAATGGGAAAGGGTACTGAAAAACAATATCTTCTGGACATAATTGGGCTGTTGTACTCATGCACTAAGAGAAACTGTGGTTTTCTGCAAAAGACCTGAACAAGAGGAGGCCTGTCAGCATTGCAATAAGGATGCAGCAGGGACCCTCCCTACCCCTCTAGAGGGACTACTGTCAGTTAACAGCTCCTAGGGGTATATGTGTTTTTCTTCATGGTACAGCTATCGGTAGGTTTTTCATGTTAAAGTAAATAATGTCCAACCCATGCTCATGAAAACAACCCTAAGAAAACTCAGTGGTTCATAAACACACAAAAGAAAGAAAGACGGATACTTGTTCTGAAGAAGGGTTTCATCAGGTGAGGAAAAAGAGAGAGAAGATATGGGGTTGATAATGACCAAAGTATATTATATATGGAATTGTCAGACACAACATTTTCATCTTCCTGTTTCTCTAGATTTTAGCTGGATGTAAACAGTTCTTTTGTTGATATACAAACCCTGATAAAAAATGAAAAAGCAGGGCTCAGAGCCCAAGGCTTAGAAGAATGCCTATAGAACATCAGTTGTAGGACATTGTGATGCTCGAATCCCTAAAAGGAATGGTTATTAGTGTTCAAGAGGACTGCCCTGATAGCACCAGAACATTCTTTCTATGAATATAAAAAAGACAAAGTGATTTTCTAAATAAAAACAAACTAGATTAAAGCAATGAATGAGAAAATCTTATATATTTTATTTTAAGAAAGTACACTTTAAGTCTTTTTGTGTAGTCTGGAGTAGTTTTCTAATTATAAAAATTATGCTTCCTTGAGTAATAAGAATGCTGCGTTGACTGAGGTGTAGCCTAGCTGAGGATCAGGTGAACCCAATTAACCCAATTTTATCTTGCACATCCTAAGTGTTTATTTTAGCTGTACAATGCTCCCTAAGTCCTTTAGGGACCTGCAAGGAAAACCCATAAACAGGCTTTGAAGGCCATGACATTAATTTTGCTGTCATTTTTATGCCTTACGTGTACATTCGAGAGCACAAAAATTCTTGTCCTTTGGGAAAGAAGGCAAATCTGAAACTAATTATGGTAGTTATTATCATAATACTCTTAAATTAAACACTATGACCTTAGTGAAATTTATTTTGGTACAATTTTACTAATGAACACATCTTCTCAAATGAGATTAGCTCATTCATGCCTAGAGCAAAATGGTTTGACAGAGGCCTAGTAGAACAAAAACCAACACATAAAACATGGAATTTTCATTTCCATAAGGCTCAATTGGAAAGGCTGATGTAATGAACTTGGCGCCTCTGGACTTTTTTTTTTTTTTTTTTGTAAAACTGTTATATCTGTTACAAAATTTTAAGAGGTAAACCTTCAAATGCCATAAGATGGAATACTGAATCAAGAGTCTTATCTGTCATAATTACTGTCTCCCAGGGCCAATCATTACTACTTCCTGATGTCATCTGTGTGCTAAAGATTTGCTTTTAGTCATCATTACTATTTATTTAAACTTAATAGAAAGTTAAGAGAGAAAGGAAACACACTAGTATTCTGATAGCTTATTTCTGTGATTGAGTTTTTAAATATCCTTTTCATGTGTGAGGTGTAGGGGTGACTGTGCATGAATGTGGTGTAGTGGGTGTGTGGAGATCGATCGGAGAACAACTTTGGATGCCAGGCCTCACCTTCACTTTGCTTGAGACAGGATCTCTTCTCTGCCAGTGTGTACGACAGGCTAGTTAGCTCACAATCTTCTGGGCATTCTATCTCCACACCTCATTCTGCCATAGGAGTGCTAGGCTTATTTACTCACGTCACTGGACCTACCTTTATGTGAGTTCTAGGGATCCAAACATACTTGTATGGTAAGTGCTTTTAACCAATGAACCATCTCCCCAGCTCCTATACCTAAGCTTCTAAGAATCAAGCTGCTTTATGTATTGGCAAGACAAGATGGACCAGTGGCAACATGTAAGCTCAATGATGTCTTGCTACATCAGGTTCCTAGCACCTTACCAGCATTGGGACTGAGCTTCAGGTAGGAAAAGAAGCCTCTTGGTCTGGCATGGAGACATGTTGTATGTATGAATTCTCCAGTGCTGAAATTGTGTAGATAGCCAGACCACAATGGGCTTATAAATGCACAAGGACAGAGATTAGAGCTAAGGCCAGTGAAAGATGACTCTGATGGGCAGTAAATGAAAATTAGGCAAGTAAGCTTACCAACCTCTTGTTACAACAATTAGAGCAGGAGCTGTCCTGAAAGCTGTTGCCAGTCTGTGGAATCAAGGCTGCCTTGTTTGGCCTCAGTGGGAGAGGATGCATCTAACACTGTAGAAACTTGATGTGCCAGGTTGGGGGAGATTCCCAGAGACCACTCCAGATTATTCTGTGAGGCTCAGTATCACTTTAACAAGAAAACTAAACAAATACTGCTGGAGATATAGATGCAAAAGTATTCAAGTACTAGTATATTAAATGAAGTAAATAAAAGAATTGTAAATCAGTACCAGGCGGGTTAATCTCAGGAATGCAAGGTTGACTCAATATTTAAAACCCATGGAACATAGTACATCAACATATATGTTTTTAAAAACCATATGTCATCTTAATAGACATGGAGAATGCATTAATAACATCTAAGTTCCTCTTGTGGTAAGAAAGAACAAAGAGTAGAAGAGAACTTCTTACCCTAATGAAGAGTATCTCTGAAAACCTGTTGGCAGGTACACTTTGTGGTGCAAGACTAAAACAGGTTCCCTCAACATTAGGAAGGAAGAGGCCTAGTCTTTGTTCTGTTCCTGTTGCTATTCAGTGTTGTTCTGAAGGTTCTAACCATGACAAACAGACAAGGAATGAAGTTTCAATTTGTGTATCACAAGATTTTGTTTGTAAGCTCTCTTAAGAAACATGTTAAGAAAAAAAATGGTTATACTAAATAAAATTTTCAAGGCTGAAAGAATCAAAATCATTATAAATACCAATTGCATTTTTATGTATTAGCTGTGAGTAATCTGAAAATACATTAGCAAAGCAACATTTATAGTAGCATCTAAACAAGAATAAGTTTAACAAAAGTTCAACATTTGTAACACCAAATGCTGAAGTAATTTGGGAGTTAAAGATTTAAATAAGGAAAGACTCCAAATTCTTAAGCTGGAAAACGTGACAGTCCTGCACATTCAAAACTACGTATTCAGCCAGGCGTGGTGGCGCACGCCTTTAATCCAAGCACTCAGGAGGCAGAGGCAGGCGGATTTCTGAGTTGGAGGCCAGCCTGGTCTACAAATTAGTTCCAGGACAGCCAGGGCTCTACGGAGAAACCCTGTCTCAAAAAAACAAACAAACCAAAAAAAAAAAAAAAAAAAAAAAACCCTACATATTCAGAGTAAGCTCCATGCGACCAGAACTTCCTCATACTGCATGTATTAACAATCTGATCTTTAGGACTTAAGAGTCAGCAAAGTTGTCATGTGGGGGAGAATATTGGTTCATCCTTCTTAGTGTCATGACTTAAATATAAGTTGTAATAAAGAAGGCAGCACAGTAGTGCAATAAGGATAGACAGATGCATAGAATAGAATGCACCCTGACATTCTGCTATGCTGTATTTTAGTAATGGTGTCCAGACAAATCAATAGGGGTAGGGTGGCTCTCAAACAGTGCTCTGAGAACAAACAAAAGGAACCCCGTAGTACATATACAAGTTACCTAAAGACGTGAAGATAAAAGGTAAACAATATGAAAAACTCTCAGAGGAAATCAGGGGTTAACACCTTTATAACTTTGAGTTATGCAAAAATAATTTATCAGATTGACACTCAAAGCACAAGTGACAAACTAAACTTTGGTAAGTTGGGTTTCTCCAAAATTAAAAACTTTCAAGGCTAAAATGACAAGCCAGGGTATGGAAGAGATATTTGCAAATCATATCTCTGGTAAAAGGCTCATGCCCATACTTGTTGCAGAACTTTTACATTCAACAATAAAAAAATAACTCAATTAAATATATATACATAAATATACTTTTTATTTTCTTAGATTTCACACATTGCCAGTGAGAACATGAAAAGGCACTTGATGTCACTAGTCATTCAGAGTAGTCATAATGAGATACCATGTAATAAAGAAGAAAATAGAAACAAGTATTGGCGGAAATGTATAGCACCTGGAAACTTCGTATACTGCGGGTGAGAATTATTTGGGAAGTGTCAACAGACAAACCTGGCAGTTCTTCAGAAGGTTGAGCATGACATACCCTGTGGCCTGGCCAGTGACTGTGTGGAATATGCCCATTCTTATTGTATTTTGAATAGTTTAAAGGAGAATTTGTACTAAGTAAGTTGGTACCCTATAACCCAGCAGAAGACTTTGTGATATCAGCTGTATCAGTTACTGACCCAGCTCCTTTTGAGCATCCTGTTGTTATGATAGGTGCTCATCACAAAGGCATGTGAGCCCATTCTCCTAAAGCTTCTCTGTTAGGTTCTAGGCACTATGTAAGTAAAATCACAGCAATGTGAGAGAAAGATACAGGGTTTGCTGCATGTATGAAAGGGGCTATTTGAACCAATCTGGGTCTGTATGATTTTGCCTTAGAGAACTTTTTTTATGGTTTGAATCTTAAGAGCACCCTAAAGGCTCATGTATTGAGGTTTGCTGGTCAGTTTGTAGCACTATTGAGAAGTAGGAGAACCTTTTGGAGCCTAGTGGAAGGAAGTTAGTTCGTTGTGAGGAATGTTGGGGTTCCCATCCCTTCCTGTCTGTCTCTCCATTTGCTTCCCAGCCACCATTAGGAGAGCAGCCTCCTCTGCTATTCTTCCTATCACAAAATGGACTCCCCCACTACAGGCCCATAGTTACCTGGCTAAATATCATCTGAAACCTTAGAGACAATGAGTAAAGTAAATCCTCCATTAAGATGACTGCCTTGGGAATTTTGTCATTACAGGGAGCAAGTGCAACATATATAAAATCCTACTGAGATAGCACTGTCATGCTCAGGAAACTTGGGAAGGCTGGTGTACCTAGGGTACAGAGCTGAGGAAGGAGTAGAGGCTGAAGTGAGTCGGGAGCAGACCAGGAAAACCCAGAGAAGACTAAGAGTGTCCAGTTTTCTAGTCAGATGATGTAACTTGTGCCAGGAGGTCTGCAGTGGAGAAGAGGAAACGTAGACATCAGAGGGGCCTTTTGGAGACAGAACCAATACAATTTAATGAGCTTCAAGGCAGGGAAGGTGAGGGAGAGTGAGACACAGCTCTGAGATGTGGGCTTTTGAAAATGAAAATATTGGAGTACAATTTTCAGCCAGAAAATTTCCCTTGTAGCACTCATTGTTTGAACTACCTCAGGAAACATGGCTGCTTGCCTTCTGCGGAGAAGTATCATTTTCTTACTGTGCTAGTCCCACATAGAGAATTGTGCAGTTTACTGAGAGCAAGGATTTTTGGAAAAGAACAAGTTTAAATGAATTTGGCAAATACGTTTTATAATATTGGCAGATTAATTTTGCCCAAGTCCTGTCCTGGTAAGAACCTCACTGTCTCATGCCATTTGCCCAGTGCTGTGGAGATCATCTGTCATGTACGTTTCCTCATGGTTCTGTAAGTAATGAAGGCAGACTCTGAAGTAATTGTCTGGCACATAGCTGCCTTCCACTGACAGCTCTTTGGAATAAGTTCACTTTTAGCCATTTCTTATTTCCTTGGCCAGCCAAAGTCCTCAAATGTCAAGTTCTTCACTGTTTTTATTCTGAAGTTATTTGGAAGTTACAGTCTTTCATTATAACTTCTAAAGGCCACTTTTGCAATTTAACACTATGCTGAAATAAATTTTAGGTATTTAAGTAATTTTAATAACCCCAACTTTTTTCATATGCCCACTAAAGAATCCATTATTCTGCACATTATTGGATTTGGAACAGCAGTCCTCAGAGCCAACAAAGTGGTAGAAATGAGAACATCATGAAAATCAACACAGTTAGGTTCACTATACTGTGACTGTGAACAGCCTTACTGCTAGCAGACCAGTAAGGGACAAACACTGTAGGCATGTAAATGCTCTCTGCATACAGCAAGGCTGGAAGGAAACTTAAGTCAGAAAGCTTAGGAGTCATTCTGAGACATCAGAAGTAACCTGCCTCTTTGCTACCCTTTTCCTGAGGCTTTCTCTCCAACATTTATTCCAGTGATTAGCACACAGGAAGTAATAGGGCCTTGGTGCCCAGCCTTTCCTTGAGAATACCAGTCGTCTCTATCTGAACCCTTCAGTTTCTTTTACTGTCCAGAAAGTCTCAGTAAAGCATAGCTCTTTATTATTAAACATGAAGTGTATCATATTGTTTAATTTATGGTACATTTTAATTTCTGAAAATTGTCACATGAAATGGAAACTTTATAAGAAAATAACAGATGGTGGAAACAATGTGCCTGTCAGGACAAAACATGATACCTGTCCATTTACTCACTGTGTGAGCTTAGATTTCTTCATTTGTAAGATAGGGATCATAAAAATAACCATCCAATGGCTGTAATGAAAATCAAACTAACACATGCTGAGATTACTGCTTGTTATATTTAAGGTCATATTCATGTTATTTTTCTGCTTCAGTTATTATGTTGCTATCCTGTGCATGATTGCTTAGTTCCCTCCAAGTGGTAGTAGCAGACTTCCTCCTTTGTTGGCTTGGGGTTAAGATCGCATTAAAGGGAAGATTGCATAGCTACTAAGTCAATGGTTCTCAACTTTCCTAATGCTATGACTCTTTAATGCAGTTGCATGTAGTGGTGACTCCCAATCATAAAATTATTTCACTGCTACTTCATAACTGTATGTTTACTACAGATATGAATTGTAATATAAATATCTTAAATGCAGAATATCTGATATGCAAACTCCAAAAGGGTCACACAAATTGAGGACTTCTGTTCTAAGTTGTTAAGAATCACTTGTATGTACTAAGCCATTGACATAGGATATCACACTATTAGGCCTGTTGTGAGCCTCGCAAACTAAGAATATGAGGTTGTTTGTTTGTTTGTTTGGGTCTTTTCTTTCTTTCTTTCTTTCTTTCTTTCTTTCTTTCTTTCTTTCTTTCTTTCTTTCTTTCCTTCCTTCCTTCCTTCCTTCCTTCCTTCCTTCCTTCCTTCCTTCCTTCTTTTTCTTTCGCTCTTCAGATAGCTTTTCACTATGTCTCCCTGGCTAACTTAGAATGTCTTGTATAAGCTAGGCTGGCCAGAAACTCGGAATTTTACATTTCTGAATTACTAGGGTACGGGGAAACCTAAAAGACTATCCTGGTATAAATGAAAATGAGATAATTCAGTTTCAGTGCTCAGAAAAAGTTTGGGGAAATTTTGTAGATATCCTTTATGTTGTTTTAGTCTCGGTTGTGAGGGACAGCAGACCTCAGAGTCACACAACTGAAAATACTTCCTCTCTGAGCCTTTACAGAAGTTCCCCACACTTGCTTTGTGTGATCATTGATAGTGTTGACTAACTCATGATTTTTAACCCTTTATTTTGATATGATGTAAAAAAAAGTATAACACATCATCTTGCTTTGATAAAAGATGGACACATGCATACAGAAGCAAAGACTTTTCGTCAGCCATTTTTATAGCCATAAAACACCTATTCTAGTCAGGTGGTGGTGGCTCATACCTTTAATCCCAGCACTTGGAAATCAGAGGCAGACAGATCTCTGGGTTTGAGACCAACCTGGTCTATGGAGCTACATAGAGAAACCCTATCTCGAAAAAAAAAAAACTATCCTGTCTTTCCAAGTATGTTTCTATGTATGGGTATACGCACATCCATGGAAAGTCAGAGGCATTGTATCCCCTAGTGTTGGAGTTATATAGGCAGTTATATAGCTGCCAAATGAAGATGCTAGGAATCAAACTTGGTCCTATACCAGATAGCTAGTGCCTTTAAACACTGAGCCATCTCTCTTGCCCCAGGAACCCTTTATTTCGATATGATGTAAAAAAAAAAAAAAAGTATAACAAGACATATCGTCTTGCTTAAGATTGTTTTAAAACATGCTCCACTATGTTCATAGCAGCCTTATTTATAATAGCCAGAAGCTTTAAGGAAGCCAGATGTCCCTCAAGAGAGGAATGGATACAGAAAATGTGGTACATTTACAAAATGGAGTACTACACAGCTATTAAAAACAAAATTCATGAAATTCTTAGGCAAATGGATGGAACTAGAAAATATCCTGAGTGAGGTAACCCAATCACAAAAGAACACACATGGTATGCATTCACTGATAAGCAGATATTAGCCCAAAAGCTAGGAATAACCAAGATACAATTCACAGACCACATGAAGCTCAAGAAGAATGAAGACCAAAGTGTGGATACTTTGGTCTTTCTTAGAAGGGGGAACCAAATACCCATGCGAGGAAAATACAGAGACAAAGTGTGGAGCACAAACTAAAGGAAAGGCCATCCAGTGACTGTCCCACCTGGGGATCCATCCCATATACAGTCACCAAACCCAGACAATATTGTAGATGCCAACAAGTGCTTGCTGACAGGAGCCTGATATACCTGTCTCCTGAGGGGCTCTGCCAGTGCCTGGCAAATACAGAGGTGGATGCTCACAGCCTTCCATTGGACCAAGCACAAGGTCCCCAATGGAAGAGCTAGAGAAAAGACTAAAGGAGCTGAAGGGGTTCCCATAGGAGGAACAACAATATGAACCAACCAGTACCCTCAGAGCTCCCAGGGACTAAACCACCAACCAAAGAGTACACATGGAGGAACTCATGGCTCCAGCTGCCAATGTAGCAGAGGAGAGACTTGTGGGACATCAATGAGAGGAGAGGCCCTTGGTCCTGTGAAGGATTGATGTCCTAGTGTAGGGGAAAGCCAAGACAGGGATGCAGGAGTGAGTGGGTTAGTGAGCAGGGAGAGGGAGGAGGGGATGGAGGGTTTTCAGAGGGGAAATAAGAAAAGGGGGCAACATTTAAAAATTAAATAAAGAAAATATCTAATAAAAATATATTTTTAAAAAGGAAATCATATATATTTCCTCTAAAATACCTGTTCTATATTGAAATGCAATTGTGACTTATACACACATGGTAGTTACCAAGAACAGGCTTGAATCTAAAACATGCTTTTAAACTCATATACTATGCCCTCTTACAGTTTTGAGAACCATACAGCAAAGTCTCCATAAAAGAAGGGTATATGTAGAGATTTAATGAAAAATTTCAACTACCTTCACTACTAATATATAGGTCTTATAGTTAAACTGAGGTTCGGTTTGTCTTACTATGAATCTTGTTAGTTCCTGTGGTCAGGAGTGCACTGGGTGTCACCATAGAGCCCTTGAGAAATAAGGTCCAAGGCTCTCTGTGCTCCATTCATGTCTATGAAGCTGAATGAAGAAAACAGCATGTGTTCTGACAATGAGCAGTTGTAGGAGTGAGGATGGAAGAAAGAGTCAAGAACAACAGAAGAGTGCACTTAAAGAGGTCATAAAATGGAGGAAGCAAGATTTGTTAAAGGAAAAATGCAGGCTATTCAGATAAATGGGGGAAGGAGGGGAAGGAGTGCTTGCTGGTCCTTAGGAGACAAGGGTACTACACTTTGACAAATGCTAAGGATTCCTTAGTCCTCCAGGGAAGAGCCAATGATAGGCCTCTCAAGTTACAACTGGGCACAGACACAGCACAAGGATGCAACACTGTCAAATCTTTCCCAGACACATAAAGAAATGGGGCTGCATGGTTGGTAAAGACAGCATCTTGCAGAGGGAGCAGAAAGGGACTTTATTGAAAGAACTGAAACCCCACTCCCCTTTGAGAACTGTAGGTTTAAACACAATCTTTCTTTTTATGTTGGCAAAGAATATATCTCTAGCAATATATTATCCCTTTACCTACAGTTTTATTCACAAAACTAGTGAAAACAAAATGTTTTCATCTCTATATATATATATATATATATATATATATATATATATATATATACACACACACACACACACACACACACACATATATATTCAGGATTACTATGTAAAGAAATATATATATATACATACATATATATATAAATGTGTATATATATATATATATATATATATATATATATATATATATATATATTTTTTTTTTTTTTTTTTTACATAGTAATCCTGTTCCTAAGTCAATTCTCTTTATTGTTAAGACAATTTCAGGTTTAATAGTTAAATTTTAAGCTATTATAGCAAGCATTCTTCTTTCAAAAAATAAAAACTAAAATTTGATATATTGTAGAACAGAAAATATTCAAAAGTATCACCATAAAAAGTGATTTAGGATATCTCATGTGCACCTACCTTCACTAATCAATCAATATAATAAAAATGAGAAAACAGAAGATGGAAGGCTATGAAGGATACATGTGTGGTGACTTCTAACTTCCTCCAACACTGACAGACTATATATATATATATATATATATATATATATATATGTATATATATATATATATATATATATATATATATATATATATATATATATATATATATATATATACACACACACAAAAATATATATATATATATATATATATATATATATATATATATATATATATATATATATATATATATATATATATATATATATATATATATATATATACATACATACACACACACACAAATACGTATGTGTACATGTACATAACTCACCAGGTGCACACCAGCCTATAATCCCAGCACTAGGGAAATAGGAGCAAGAAGATCTGCTGCAAGCTCCTGGCCATTCTTGGCTGCACATCAAGACTGTCTCAAGAAGGAAACACACATATAAATGCATGCTCATAATATTTCAATTATGACAGGTACTCTTGGTTACCCTAAATATAAATTGCAATTGGCTAAGGGAAAGTAGTTCTCTCATCTGGTTATAACGAAGAGGTCCAACTTTAAATTATGTTTAGTTAAAAAAAAAAATTCCTGACCAAATAAAAGTGTCCTAAGTGCCTCACCCTTTCCCCATCATTTCTCTAAGGAGGAGGCACATATGCATATGCCTGTTTGTTCTGCTTGCAAAGGCTTGCTCCTGTACAAGTTCTTTGAAGAGTGGTGCTTTTGAAAAAAGTCTTTTCCCCTATTTCTTTCTCAGCCCATTTATCCATTGTGTAGAGAAAGGCAATTGATTTGTTTGAGTTAATTTTATATCCAGCTACTGCACTGAAGCTGTTTATCAGGTTTAGAAGTGCTTTGGTGGAATTTTTAGGGTCACTTATATATACTATCATATCATCTGCAAAGAGTGATGTTTTGACTTCTTCCTTTCCAATTTGAATCCCCTTGATCTCCTTTTGTTGTTGAATTGCTCTGGCTAGGACTTCAAGTACTATATTGAATAGGTAGGGAGAAAGTGGGCAGCCTTGTCTAGTCCCTGATTTTAGTGGGATTGCTTCCAGTTTCTCTCCATTTACTTTGATGTTGGTTACTGGTTTGCTGTAGATTGCTTTTATTATGTTTAGGCATGGGCCTTGAATTCCTGATCTTTCCAAGACTCAATTCTTCACTGAGTTAGAAAAGGCAATTTGCAAATTCATCTGGAATAATAAAAAACCTATGATAGCAAAAACTATTCTCAACAATAAAAGAACCTCTGGTGGAATCACCATGCCTGATCTCAAGTTGTACTACAGAGCAATTGTGATTAAAAACTGCATGGTACTGGTACAGCAATGGTAGATCAATGGAATAGAATTGAAGACCCAGAAATGAACCCACACACCTATGGTCATTTGATCTTTGACAAAGGAACTAAAACTATCCAGTGGAAAAAAAGACAGCATTTTCAACAAATGGTGCTGGCACAACTGGCAGTTATCATGCAGAAGAATTCGAATTGATCCATTCTTATCTCCTTGTACAAAGCTCATGTTTAAGTGGATCAAAGAACTCCACATAAAACTAGAGACACTGAAATTTATAGAGGAGAAAGTGGGGAAAACCCTTGGAGATATGGGCCCAGGGGAAAAATTCCTAAACAGAACAGCAACAGCTTGTGTTGTAAGATCAAGAATTGATAAATGGGACCTCATGAAATTGCAAAGCTTCTATAAGGCAAAAGACACTGTCAATAAGACAAAAAAGCCACCAACAGATTGGGAAAGGATTTTTACCAATCCTAAATCTGATAGGGGACTAATATCCAATATATAGAAAGAGCTCAAGAAGTTGGACTCCAGAAATTCAAATAACCCCATTAAAAAATGGGGTACTTAGCTAAACAAAGAATTCTCAACTGAGGAATACTGAAAGGCAGAGAAGCACCTGAAAAAATGTTCAACATCCTTAATCATCAGGGAAATGCAAATCAAAACAAGCTTGAGATTCCACCTCACTCCAGTCAGAATGGCTAAGATCAAAAACTCAGATGACAGCAGATGCTGGCGAGGATGTGGAGAAAGAGGAACACTCCTCCATTGCTGGTGGGATTGCAAGCTGATACAACCACTCTGGAAATCAGTCTGGAGGTTCCTCAGACAATTGGACATAGCACTATCAAAAGATCCAGCAATACCTCTACTGGGCATATACCCAGAAGATGTTCCAACTGGTAATGAGAACACATGCTCCACTATGTTCATAGCATCCTTATTTATAATAGCCAGAAGCTGGAAAGAACCCAGATGTCCCTCAACAGAGGAATGGATACAGAAAATGTGGTACATTTACACAATGGAGTACTACTCAGCTATTTAAAACAATGAATTTATGAAATTCTTGGGCAAATGGATGTATCTGGAAGATGAGGTAACCCAATCACAAAAGAAGTCACTTGATATGCACTCACTGATAAGTGGATATTAGCCCAGAAACTTAGAATACTCAAGACACAACTTGCAAAACATAAGAAAATCAAGAAGAACAAAACCAAATTATGCATACTTCATTCCTTCTTAGAATAGAGAACTAAACACCCATGAAAGGGTTTACAGAGACAAAGATTGGAGCTAAGTCAAAAGAATGGACCATCCAGAGATTACCCCACCCGGGGATCCATCCCATAATCAGCCACCAAATCCAGATACTATTGCATAAGCCAGTAAGAGTTTGCTGAAAGGACCCTGATATAACTATCTCGAGTGAGGCTATGCCAGTGCCTGGCAAACACAGATGGGGATGCTCACTTTCATCTATAGGATGGAACACAGAGCACCCAATGGAGGAGCTAGAGAAATTACCCAAGGAGTTGAAGGGGGTCTACAACCCTATAATAGGAACAACAATATGAACTAAACAGTACCCCCAGAGCTTGTGTCTCTAGATGCATATGTAGCAGAAGATGGCCTAGTCGGCCATCACTGGGAAGAGAGAGGCCCCTTGGTCTTACAAACTTTATATGCCCCAGTACAGGGGAGCACCAGAGCCAGGAAGTAGGAGTGGGCAGGTCGGGGATCAGGGCAGGGGGAGGGTATAGGGAACTTTCGGGATAGCATTTGAAATGTAAATGAAGAAAATATCTAATAAAAAAAATAAAATGCAAAAAAAGAAAAAATGTTTTAAAACAAGTAGAAGATACACATAAAGTGTCAGAAAATTTCTTTTAAAATTATGTGTATTCATGCGTATCTAAGTGTATATACATGCCAGAAGATCTGTGAGCTCTCCAATGTAGATGCTAGGAGCTGAACATGAGACACTGAAAGAGCAGCAACTGCTCTTATTACACTGAGCCATCTCTTCAGCTCCAGAAGACTCTAAAACTAAAGAGAAGCCAACATCAACCATTGCAAGTGTATACCTTTGAGTATGACAGCAGGATCAGTGAGATGGCCCAGTTGGGAAAGGCATCTACAGTCCAAGGCCTCGTTGTAATCTCATCTCCTTTGGTACAAGTCTTGGCTCCAGGTCTAAATTTCCTGGTAGCTTACATTTTGTATTTTGTTTTGATCCATTTGCTGTTTTACATTGTAGACTTGCACAATAATGATTACTAATAACCATGTAACAAAACAAATATTAGGCCATCTTGAAATTTCCTTGAAAGAAATGAGATAATTACTTTTAAATTTAGCCCCAGGCAATTTCTTAGGAAGACCAGGAGCAGAGACACTCTTTTCCAGAATTTCACAAGAATGAGCCCTACCCCAGTTAAAATCATTTCCCTCTGAATCCTTCTGACCTGGGCCTTTAGTCTATGTTTTTTTTTTTTCAGCTATCTTCTAAGCTCCTACTAGGATAGTGCATTAAGTTCTGCTTACAGTGTTCAATTTCTTTTCAAGTCCCAAGTTCCAAAGCCTTTTTACATTCTCAAAACAAAATAAAACAACCAAAACCCCACAGGGTTAAGTCTATCACAGCAATACTGCATTCTGATACCAACTTCTCTCTTAGCTACTTTTCTTTTTTTTTAATTAGATATTTTCTTAATTTACATTTCAAATGCTATCCCGAAAGTTCCCTCTACCCTTCCCCTGCCCTGCTCCCCTACCCACCCACTCCCCCTTCTTAGCTCTGGTGTTCCCCTGTATTAGGGCATATAAAGTTTGCAATATCAAGGGGCCTCTCTTCCCAATGATGGCTGACTAGGCCATCTTCTGCTACATATGCATCTAGAGACATGAGCTCTGGGGGTACTGGTTAGTTCATATTGTTGTTCCACATATAAGGTTGCAGACCCCTTCAGCTCCTTGGGTACTTTCTCTAGCTTCTCCACTGGGGGCCCTGTGTTCCATCCTATAGATGACTGTGAGCATCCACTTCCGTATTTGCCAGGCAGTGGCATAGCCTCATATGAGACAGCTATATCAGGGTCCCTTCAGCAAACTCTTGCTGGCATATGCAATATTGTCTGGGTTTGGTGACTGATTATGGGATGGATCCCCAGGTAGGGTAGTCTCTGGATAGTCCATCCTTTCATCTTAGCTCCAAACTTGGTCTCTGTAACTCCTTTCATGGTTTTTTGGTTCCCTATTCTAAGGAGGAATGAAGTATCCACATGCTGGTCTTCCTTCTTCTTGATTTTCTTGTGTTTTGCAAATTGTATCTTGGGTATTCTAAGATTCTGTGCTTTAACTACTTTTCTATTGGTTCTATAAGATACCATGATCAAGGCAATGTATCGAAGAAAGGATTTATGTGGAGTGTACAGTTTCTGAGGGATAAGAGTCCACCACTATTGTAGAGGAGAGCGTGGCAGCAGGCTCACAAGCTGGAGCAAAAGCTAAGAGCTCACATCTCAAAACACAAGTAGAAGGCAGGGAAAGGAAGGAGAAATAGGAGGGAGGGAGGGAGAGAGGGAGGGAGGGAAGGAAGGAAGGAAGGAAGGAAGGAAGGAAGGAAGGAAGGAAGGAAGGAAGGAAGGAAGGGACAGAGGGACATAGATAATGACTGAGACTAACTCAATGTGTCATGAATCTTCTGAAACCTCAAAACCAGCATACAGTGACACACCTCTGAATCCTTCCCAAACAGTTCTACCAATTTGAGATCCATAACTAAAGCAAATGAGCTTATGGGGATCATTCTCATTTAAACTATCACACACAGCACTGGCATGCTCTCTATTTCTAGTTTTCCACAGTACATTTTTCTCCTTTGTCATCTACAAGTCCCACCCCCAGTGGTAATAAACACATACTGAAAGGGCTCCACTGTGCCTTAACACTAAGCTCATCCTCTGGAAAATGGGCACAACTGTGAGGACTGTGGAGCAGCGTGAAGCCCACTACTCTGCTTGTTCTGAAAACACTAAATTAGCCTAAACTTTATCCTCCTTGCCCCTCCAATCTCCTGCACTACACACTCCTCTATCGGAACCATTTCTCTTTCCTTTCTAGAGAAATACGAATTGCTCAAGGGGAAGCCTATGGAAGTACTGAATACTGCCTGATCTGTCCTGATACACAAAATGCTGATCCTCCTCCTCCCTGAAACCAGGCCCTAAGCTCAGGCTACATTTCCTGGCACTTGTTTTCCTCAACAATAAGGAAACAGCGTTGCTCTTGCATAAGACTTTGCCTTCAGCAGAAGCTTCTGCATTATCTTAACAAATCCAAGTCTCTTCTGTAACAACAGCTGTAATATCATGTGGCCTCGTAACTCCCTACATCTGCAGCCCATTGGCTTGCTTAAATATTCCCTATTGCAAATAAACTTCTGTGTAGCACTGCCTAAGTGCTCTTATTCATGTTCTTGTCTCCTCTTAACATCCTGCCCATTTTCCAAGATGGCCTCTGCCAACATCATCCACAGGGCCTGCTTGGTCTCTATCTTACTTGACCTCTTAGCCTCAAATGACAACTGCTCTCAACCTTCCAGTGCTGCTTGCTTCTTAGTGTATATGAGGGAGACTGCTGATTTTCCTCTAAGTAAACATCAGACCTCAGTGTACACCTTCTCCCTAGGGAGTCTTACCCAGTTATAGATTTATTTACCACAATGACAGCTTAAAAGCCAGACATTGGTATTCTTAATCTCTAGTTCAAACACCTCTTTTCTGAGCTCCCACCTCTAAGCCTATAGGCTCCTGTCTGTCTGCATGCCCAGCAGGGGCCTCGCATACAGGAATCTTGGATTTAAAACCTATCTCTCCCATTCACTGTCTGACATCAGGGAACTTAACACTGGTGTCTCTCTCCCTTCCTAAACCATACAGTAACAACTGACCTATCCAATTCCTTTGGCTTACCTTGTTCTCCCTTTCATCCCCTGTATCTTCCCTCACCCCTTCTTGAGTTCAAACTGCTCATTTCCTAGTCAGTTACTTACAGTTTCAGATTTCCTTTCCTCCCTAGGAAAGCAGAGCAAGGGAAGGAGGGGAGAAGTTAGTATTGCAGTCAGACAGAATTCAAGAAAATACTTGGCCATCTAGATGAGAAACCAAACATGGGCACATACATAAGAGGTCCATATGGGGAACACTGAGCCATAGGAAGAGCGAGCTGAGCGATCACAAGCTGTACAAAATAATAAATGCAAATAATAAATATGCAAATAATAAATTTTTTACAAAAAAGTAAAATGCAAATAATAAATTTTTGACAATCAGAAGGAAGCTACCTGGTGCTCCCGTCCCTTCAGGCTTTTCTCTGGATGAATAAGGGTAAAGAAAGATGTTCCCCGTTCCCACTGCAAATGGTCTCAGCAGAGCAACACTGACTCACCTGTTCTTAGCATGCTCAGACACAGACAAACCTAACAGAAGTGACTAACATGTCAAAACTACTCTGTACTCTTAATTAACAAGTCAGGTTAAACAACGTAATGCCTTTGCTACTTTTAAAGTGATGTTTTACATATTTTGTCATATATTATACACAAACAAAAAAATATATATTCACAGACTATTACTCAGTAATGAAAAGGAATGAACTATTGATACATGAAACAACTTTGAAGACTCTCAAGTAAATTACACTAAATGAACGCATACCAAGAGGTTACCCACTTAATAGTTCACTTACACAATGCTGAAATAAAAATACTATAAACATAGAAAAGATACCAGTGATTGGCAGGGCTTATGGATAGGCATACCAGTGAGAGATAAGGCAAACACGTTTATAAAAGGGCAACTTGAAGAATCTCTGTTATGGAAACCATCTTTGAACATAGTTACAAAAAGCTATATCACAAATAAAAATTACACAAGTGAGCATATGCACATGTGCATACACACATATGAATTTAAGAATTAAAGAAATTTGATAAATATGAAGACTGTTTCAGAGTTAATACTCTAGAACAATGGTTCTTAACCTTCATGATACTGTACCCTTTAATATAGTTACTCATACTGTGGTGACTCCCAACCCTAAAATTATTTTGTTGATATTTTATAGCTGTAATTTCCCTACTGTAGTGAATTGTAATGTCAATTTCTAATATGCAGAATATCTGCTATGTGACCCCTGTGAAAGTGTCATTTGACCTTCCCCCAAAAGGGGTCATAACCCACATGTTGAGAACCACTAAGAGAAAACCAAGGAGAGTGTATGTCATGTAGATTACTTATTCAAAGTTCATGTGCATTTATAATTATCTCAAATATAAATCTATCAGTGAAAAACAGCTTCATGGGTAGGGATAGAAAAGTTGTTTAGCATGTATGAGGTCCTAGATTTCATAGTTGGAACTTCAAAATAAAAATAAATGACAGACAAACCAACAGACAGTATACATTCCTTTAAACTTTAAAGTCAAAAGTATTTCCCCACTATGATAGCAGTTTTGGTTGTCAATTTGACATCATTTAGAATAACTTGGTAAGAGTCTCAATGAGGGTTGCCTAGATCAGGTTGGTCTATAGCTATGTGTGGGGGCATTATCTTGATTATGTTAATTGAAATGGGAAGACCCACTAAGAATGTGGCTGGTACCACTTTCTGGATGAAGGAGAGAGGGAGATGATCACTTGTGAGCATGCACACCAGCATTTTCTCTTTGCTTGTGACAGTAAATGTGACCAGCTGCTTCTTGCTGCATACAATAATGCAATAATGGACTGTAACCTGGGTTTGTAACCCTTTCCTTTAATCTTTCAACCTTTCTTTCTCTCTCTCTCTTTCTTTCTTTCTTTCTTTCTTTCTTTCTTTCTTTCTTTCTTTCTTTCTTTCTTTCTTTCCCATACAATAGAAACAAAACTAATACAAGCAATTCTCAAAAGTGTTATACTTCTGGCCACTGACTTGACTCTTTTCACAGGTAGTTTCAATTTCTCCATATTCCATATTGGTATCAGCTCATTGAGAAAGGATACACAGGGTAGACATCTTTAGGTTGTCCTGAACACAATAAAGTACTAGTATTTTAGAGAGGACATCTTGAAATGAGCTTGAAGGTCTGAGATCATGATGACTCAGACAACTACTATGTCCTAAGAAAAACTGACTTCTTTGGCACTTTGAAGTGTTAAAAAAAAAAAAAAACCTCAGAATTAAATTACAAAGTTTGCACACTTGTTTATGCAGCTGGTCTTTTTAAAACTTGTAGTGCTTTAAGCATACAATTCTAATGGGCTCACTGGTGACATTCCAATCCTTTGAAAAATAAATGAAATGTCATAAACCATTTGACAGTTCTTAAGCTTAGATTTTTTATCATCACTCTAACTCTAAAAATAAAAAGCAATATGTAAGGATGGGATCTTATTTAGTGCTCTACAAAGCTCAAGACAGCAGATAAATCATACTATTACATGTCATTTAGAACCCCAACTTTAATGCTTGGTATTAAATTGCCACAATGCCTGTGGTCACTCCCATGAGAATCCATACAGGTAGAACAACTTTTCTTCAATTATTGCAGAAATCTGGTCCTTCCTGTGATAAATGGAGCAATAATGCTTGGTGACTGCTCATGTGTATACTCAAATACTTCATACCCACACCCATATGGGCATCTTACTAGATACCTGCAAGGAAAGACTTATTCCTCAGCTTCCATCCAGTGGAATGCTAGATTACTTATAAAAAGTAAAATACTGACATAAGTCCTTTAAATTAAAAGAATTGTTTGTATGTATGTCTGTCTACATGTATGTATGTATGTGTTTTTAAGACTGTAGGATACTCTTCTTTCATATGTCCATAACTTTTAGAATTGATTCACTACAAAAAAATAAAACAAAACAAAAACAGCTGTGTGAAGATGATGAAGATTCAGCAGAATTAAGGAATGAGTTTGGGGGAAATATCATGAAATGGAGTCTTGCATTCCTTGAATAAAAGGTTTCTTCACTTATTCAGATGTTTGACTTCTTAGTTTTGATTTGCTGTTTTAACAATACAGATTTTGTATGATTTTTATTAAACATATTTCTAAATACTCTATTTTACTGAAAATAAGGAAAGCCTGCATTACTAATCACCATACTTCAAAAGTGTGTCTCTCGGGACTGCTGTATCATAGTCTCTCTGGAAATGCCTAACACATCAAACTCAGAAGCTATTTTAATAGCTCATTTCAAAAATGGAACATTGACTCTAAACTTGGCAGTAAAAGGAATGAACAGATAATATCTAACAAGCCCATGCTGTTAATGGAATCAGGTGGCTTGTGTAAACTGCTCTCAATTTCAGAGCAGGTGTTCAGGTAGGGTAGCCGAGAGCTGCAGTGTCATCCATCCTTGAGGCAAAGGACTCACACTGCCTAGCAGCTCTGCAGCTGAGTCTTCTAGGTAAACTTCTGCCCAGTCATGACCAGGGAATTTCACACAGATCAAAGTGGGAAGTGTCAGTGATGACTGCGAAGCAGATACAATGCTCCACTTTTGGCCTGTATCCAGAGTCAGAGCTTTCTGATTTAGCTTTCCTGATTTAACATCTTCATCTATCTATCTATCTTTCTTTCTTTCTCTTTCTTTCTTCCTTTCTTCCTTCCTTTCTTCCTTCCTTTCTTCCTTTCTTTCTTCCTTTCTTTCTTTCTTCCTTTCTTTCTTCCTTTCTTTCTTCCTTCCTTCCTTTCTTTCTTCCTTCCTTCCTTTCTTTCTTCCTTTCTTTCTTTCTTTTGGATTTTTGAGACTGTTTCTCTGTATAACCCTGACTGTCCTGGAACTCACTCTGTAGACCAGGCTGGCCTCGAACTCAGAAATCCACCTGCCTCTGCCTCCCAAGTGCTGGGATTAAAGGCTTGCACCACCACTGCTTGGTCGTTATACCATCGTCTACTCAGGGCTGTCAGTCCCTTCTTCCCCATCCTTTGCTCCCCCTCTCATTTCTTTTACTATCCCCACCCCAGCCCTGTCTTTACCCCATTCGTTTTAACTTATCAAGACAGGTCTTGCTTTGTGTAGCCCAGGGTGGCCTCAAACAATCCTGCTCTGCTCCCCTTGTATCTGACCTCCGATTGCCTTTTGCTGGCTTCTCTTCTGGCTTTTCCTCTGCAAAGTCTTCTGTGCAGGCTTTGCTTTGACCTTATTTCACATTCTTCTTGATCAGATCTGCTCTCTTCCTTAAGCCTTTCTGTTTTATCAAGGTGTATTCCACTCCTGTTCTCTCCCTATGTCTCCTTTACAAAGGACTTCTACTATAGAGGCCATCATTACCATTGTTTCTCTCCATTACTAAGCATTCATTTCCTATTCATGTGAATATCTTTAAATTGTTTTTCAATTGGTGTGTGTGAGTATGTGCATATGTGTACATACCTATGCACAAGTCAGAAAAGAGAACTGGAGTTTCAGATACCTGTAAGTTGACTGACAGGTGTGCTAGCAACCAATCCTAAGTATTCTGCAAGATCAGCAAGCACTCAAGTGCAGATCCATCTTTTTTATGCTTTGTGATTTTGATCCTGTCAAGATATTATGGCAATTATTTTATAATATATTCAATCCAAGGTCCAACTTATACATACCATGCCACTTTTTAAAGAAATCAGCATCAGGGCTGAAGAGATGGCTTAGCACGTAAGAGCACTAGCTACTCTATTATAGAACCTGGAGTCAGGTCCCAGCACCCACATGGTAATTCACAACTGTCTGTAACTCCAGTACTAGGGATGTGATGCCTTCTTCTGGCTTCCATGGATATCGCATAGGCTACACAGACACACATACAAGCAAAACATCCATACACAAGTAAAAATTCTATGTAATTAAAAACAGAGCATCACAACCACCTTTGACTTCTTCTGTGCTCACAAACATAGCAGAAAATGCCTTGAATTCAGCAGAGTCCAGTGCTGAAAGAGCTCAGACTTTGTTTCTGCTACTGGCCAGCTTCGACGGTCTCTCTCCTGCTTCCATCTGTCCACCTTAAAAGGACAGATAATCTAGAAATTTAAGTTCCTATTTCTCCCACTGAGTCACTAATAAAAGATGAGCTTCCTCATATATAATGGTTTTTTTTAGTTGCTTGTATATTTTATGAAGATATTTTATCCAAAACATTTCAGCAAGATCTAGAGACACAAAAGTCAGGTAAAGGAAATTTGTCTAATTCACACTTACTTAGCTTGATCAAGGACACAGAGAAAAACAAACACCTTTGAGGTCTTCTGTTTAATTCTCAATCTGTGTTGTTTTAGATGTCTACAGGCTTTTTTGGGACCACTTTTTCTATCTATGATAAGGCACTCTGCTCTCAGGCATTTAATATTTAATACAGCTCTTTTTACTCAGAGTCCAACTGCTCTGTGCATGAGTTGGCACCTTGGAGTTAGGAAGCTGAGGGGTTTATTTCATGCCTGTTCTGCCCTTTAACCTGGCTGCCACGCTATCAGCAATGACTATGGATCTTCTAAGACAAACTCACTAAGATTTTATCTTTCTCCCTATTATTCCTTCCTCATCAGCCACAAAGAGGAGGAGCAGGAATGGCTGGGTAAAGCCAGTCAGAACCTTGATGAATTCAAGTGGAAAAAGAGACATGTTCTTGAGAGACTTCTCCAGAGGGAACAGGAACCACACTGCACTGCAGCTCAACACCTATGCAGTTACGTTTCAGTGTCATGGTGTGCTAGATTCCAGTCTTCTGACCAACACAAAGGGGTTTAGAATTTTTAAACTCAAGAATATAATAAGATTTTTAACAAATTTAACTTGTTCTACACAGAAAAACACAAATTTGATGTTTATTGGGCAAAATGATGGCAACAACCTTTATGGTTTCAAACAAAACCTCTGCCTAAGACTTCATCAGGATTGGTATGAAAACCATTTCATCTTGAGATAAAGCCTATGTACAAACAACTAATATTTATGGGTTTGTTCCTCCAATAACTTGTTTAAATGCTTGAGACTGCTGAGAAGTACTGGCCTTTCTGCTTTGAGGAAAATGGCCAAGACCTCAGAAACAGGCCAGTTTTGTCATAAGAAGCATTAATTAAAAAAAGCAACTGTCATCCACCAACGGTCCATGTAAGTGATAAAAATTTTTAGCACTAAGACCATGTGTCCTTGCTATATCAAATCTTTATCTTGAAATCTACGTATAATCTTTGCAAGACCAAGGGCCTTGCCCCAATACAGGGGAATGGCAGGGCCAGGAAGCTGGAGTGGGTGGGTTGGGGAGCAGAGTGTGGGAAGGGTATATAAGGGACTTTCAGGATAGCATTTGAATTGTAAATGAAGAAAATATCTAATAAAAATTGTTTAAAAAAACAAACAAAAAAAAGAAATCTATGTTTACAGAAATTTTTTTTTCTAGTGTTGGCTCAATGAAGGCTTAAGAATTCCTTTAAACTTAAGAAAACTTGCTGACTTACACTTGAGAAACTACATTGATGGGCACAGTGAACTTTTCTTTAAAAAAAATCTTAAAATTATGCTTCATTTCTGTGCATTTAATGACATATGTGGCCAACAAACCTTTCTTATTTTTCAATATCTCAAAGCACCTGCCTAGTTGCCTCCGAGGTCCAGCACCTTTACTGAGTTCTTTTAATATTTAAATTCACTGTCTTTTTATTTAAAAAAAAGTTAATATGTAAAGGTTGGCTGAATTTCACCAGTTTGGAGAGTTTTGTGGTATCATTAATTCCATATGTGATGGACCTATTTTATTTACTTCTTGAGATGTAGAATCTTCCAGGGTAATATGAAAAGGAAGAGGGTACATATAATGCTACCTAACAATGAACCTTTTATCAAGAAATGTAGCAAGGTGCTGGTCTTTACCAGCCTCATTAAGAAATAAAGAGTTTTAGGGCACATGTAATTTATTCTATCATGAAACAGAGCAGTAAGTGAGCTTCCTACTCACTTACACAGCTACCTCTTCCACAATGTATTACTTACCGTTAAACAGCATCTACATGAGATAACTTCCTGAACACAGAGGAAGAAAGACTGCAGGAACAGTACCTTATGGTATCTAGGCAACACATCGTGTAGCTCTGTGCCCTATTTATTTCTATTAGAATTAGAATTCAGGCATGTGATGGTTGTCATGGTGGCATACATTAACACATCTGAGTTATAAAATCAAGTGGACTTTACTGAAAGGTGTTTGGTTTGTAAGATTAATTTACAAATGAAGACTAGCCTTGCTAAGTAGATTAAATAAAAGACAATTTCTGTAAATCAATGATCTACATTAATAGGTACAAGGATGTCACACACACACACACACACACACACACACACACACACTACTTTAAAAATTCTCTAAAAACTATTAGGAAATATATATTTAAATCAATAATATTCCTTACCACCTCTTCTATGCTTAATATTGGATTATATATAGGATGCCTCTTATATAGAAAGTAATAAGATGAGGTGTGTCATTTGATGAATCTTAGCTAAGCCTTTCTGAAGCTTCTGCAGGTGGCAAATACCTTGGCAAGTTGAGTGACTTTAGTCTAGTGCTTTTCACAGGGCAATCAAGCTTTCAGTAAGGAATCCTTAAGCCTTTCCCTCTCTTCCATACAAGTCAGCAGCATGAGAAATGCTCACAACAGTGCACTCCGTGTGAAGCTGTGCTCAGGGCCCAGACCTTGTGTGGCTCTGGAACCTGTGCTTACTCACTCACTCCTCTCAGGCTGCCTTTTTGCTTCTGTGATCCTTCCATTGTGTTCTTGTTTGTTTTGGCAGCTGTGTTTTTGATTCCCTGTCTTTCCTGAGTTGTGCTTAATTTATAATTTCTTGTATTCCAATTTAATTTAACTGTGTCTAAACTAAATTTTAAGTTTCCCAGTTATGTATAGAAAATACCACCTCATTCTCTTTCATATGGACAATGTTTTGCCCCCCAGCACTGCAAACTGTCCATCCTTTCTCTCACTGATTTATAATAAACTGTTTTACTTATAAACCAACTCTCCCCATAGAAATGGGTCTACTTATCAATTCTCTTTCTTTTTTAAACTGGTAATTTTATATATTCTTATACCATAGTTAGTTTCAACTACTTTGGTTTTATATTAAGTCATGATACAAAGGTAGGAAAAACAGATCTTTGATACAGGGTGCAAGCCCTATAGAGATACATTCACAATTTTGGAGATTATCTCTTTCCTAAGTTCAAAATTATAATGTCAAAATTAAATTAAATCATTAAACTAAAAACTAAAAACTAAATAGCATTTTATTCTACTAAGATATTAATAGTAAGGACAAAATCTCCCCAAATCTGTTAGGAATTTAATTTTAAGAGCATTGAAAATAATTAACATTTTTCCCACGGTAAGTCTTCCTTTTCTAAATTTTATTTGTTAAGAAGGTCTCACATGTGCCGGGCGTGGTGGCGCGAGCCTTTAATCCCAGCACTTGGGAGGCAGAGGCAGGCAGATTTCTGAGTTCGAGGCCAGCCTGGTCTACAGAGTGAGTGCCAGGACAGCCAGGGCTAGACAGAGAAACCCTGTCTCGAAAAACCAAAAAAAAAAAAAAAAAAAAAAAAAAGGTCTCACATAAGCCAGGCTGACCTTGAATTTGCTATGTAACTGAGAATGACCTTGAACTCCTGATCCTTCTACTTGCACCTCCCAGATGCTGGGATCACAGGGCTGGAACACCTAGCATGGTTTATGTAGTATGAAGACTGAACCCAAGGCTTTGTGTACACTAAGCATGAATTCTGTTCACTGAGCTATATCTTCATCCCCTTTTTAATCCGTTTACTTAAGGGTTTCCTTTACACTCAATGAAAATTTGTACCTTTTCAAAGAAAAGTTCTATTTTTTCATTTAAGTCAATTATATTGTGCTGTTTATGTAATGTGTATACTTTAAAATTATACCTTTTAGCACTTTCCTTGCTCCCAATCTGTAGTTTTGCCTTCTACAGTTTTAGTTACCTAAAGCTGACCATGAAATAAAAATATTAAATGGCATTTTCCAAAACTAAGCACATCTTAAATTTTCAATTGTATACTCTGGCACTGTATATCAGGATGGATTTTCCCCTGCACAGCATATGCACACTGCAAATCTTGCCTGGCTGCTGGCCAGACACACCCTTCTCAACCGATTCACTGCTTAGGATCACAGATGCAAGTAATCCTGTTTTACACAATCCTGGCCCCCAAAACTTAGGAATATAGTAATGCTGGGATTTGACTATGCCGAAGCTGCAAAATGCTCTTTTTGAGTGAAAAAGTAAAAGTTCCTCACTTAGAAACAACAACCGTATGTTAAAAATGCAGGTGTATAAAGCAAGCACAAATTCTCAAAAGAAAAGTGTTCCAGCTTTGCTGCTGCACCTAAGAACTGAAAACTGCAAAAGAAGAGCTACAGTGTTTGTGTACTCAGCTAAGAAGAGAGCAGCTGTATAGGAATAAGACAAACATGAGGTAGTCCAGGTGAGATGCACCAGAAAGACTGGGTCTCATGAAGATTCAAGCAGGGATCACATCGAAGGAGTGACACCAAAGTACTGAGAGTAAGGGACAGCATCTAGATTCAGGGACAAGTGTGGATTATAAACATGGAAATTTCTGTGGGAAGCCACTCAAGAAGTTGCAGCGCATTTGTGGCAGTTTAAGCAGCTGATTCTAAGTCAATAAGACAGGAGCCAAAGCAGGTGCTTAGCTGGGACAAATGCAGACTCCTCATGGAAGAAGCACATAACACAGTCATAAAACTGCATGGACACAGGGCACAGGACATAGAGGGACAGATGAGCCCTAGAACCATGTGGTAGTGCTGTGGTACAGAGCAAGCCCAGACTTGTGCAGAGCAAAGAACCAAGACTTGCAAAAGCACAAACAAAAATGATACTGAGTCAAGGAGGGGCCATATTCACATCATTTTTGTTATTAATGTTTATCATTAAGAATTTGCTTTACTATACCTAACTTATAATTAAACTTTTTCATTGGCACATAAAGTAAAAAAAAAACATGGTTATTCCTAGAGTTCAGCACTATCTGCAGCTTCAGACTGACATCTACTAGAAGATGAAACATACTCCCCACCAATAGGATACACTGTCATTCTCTCACTGCCAGAAATCTGGCAGAGACCACCTTATTCAAGAAACCAAATTTAACTCCACCAGTAATAAGTCATGTTGATATACTTTACCTCTGATCTGCAGTGATATAATCCTGAGAACACATTAGACAGATTCCAGTTGAGGCCCATTCTATAGAACACATGAACACTGGAAAAATCTCAAGTCTCCAAAGCAAAGGAAAAAGAGAAACTGCACACAACAGAACAGACTTAAGAGATGAACACTAGATACAATGTGAGACTCTGAAATAGAAGTACTGTACTTACTGTAGAAAAATGGAAGCAATCAGAGGTAGTCTCACAAACAGCTGCACTCTACTCATGTTGTAGTTTTGGCTCTGTGGGTGTGGAGTACCACCATTCCACGCTCCATCTACTTGTTGCCACCGGTCTGCAAAGTGCAGCTATCAAAAACCCTGCCAAATTTATCAGTTAATGCTAATAATGTGCTTGTGGAATTCTGAAATTTTTTTTAATTGTTGTTGTTTATTTTATCATTGGCAGTTTATATCATATGCTCATAATTGCATTTATTTTTCTTCTCATTTCTTGTGATGGCTATGCTTGGCTGTCAACCTGACTATATCTGGAATGAACTACAATTCAGAAATGGAGAGCACACCTGTGATCCAAATCTTGAGGCTGGAAAACACACATCTTTAATCCAGGTTCTTCTTCACCTGCTTGCACTTACCTGCCAACACATCTGTTGGAGCCTACGTCATCAGGATTCTAGAATATACAGAAGACCAGCTGAAACACCCAGCCTCATGGTGCTGAGCATCTCTAGAATAGATTCTTACTTCCATTCACAGCTGGCCACTGTTGAGTTAGTTGAACTGCAGCCTCTAAGTCATTCCAATAAATTCCATATCCATGTGTGTATTATATATATTCCACATGTTCTATGGGTCTAGAGAACCCTGACTAATACATTTGTACATCTTTTCTTTTAGTCTCTTTCCCTCATCTTGACTTGATTTTTCTGGACAGATCCTTTGGTAGAAGACTGAATAAAAATAGTAATATTAGACACATTTTTCTTTCTTTCTTTCTACCCACAACTCATTTTAATTTCATCAGGGAATATGGGTAAATAAGGCCTTTTGAGTCTGACTATTTCTACCATAGAGATGGCAATACTATTTTGTTTGAGTTTTAAATTCTGAAATGTTAATCTAGGAACTATCAAATAGATAATACAAAGGGAAAGTAGTTACACAAAGATGAAGAGTACAATATGGTATTGCTATTAAAGTAGAATAAAAACCATGATATTATCCTACCCATATGTCTTCTTCCCCTGGCATAGTGTTAAAGCTGTTACTAAAAAGTGGCTATCCAACTAGACATTGCATTATAATCTCTCTTCAGTACCAGATGCAGCTCTGTGAATGGTTCTCCCCCCAAAATATGTCAGTGAAGTATCTGGATGTCAATCTCTAAGTAGAGATTTTTTTTCAGGCACAGAGGAGGTCTTTCTTGTTTTCCTTCAGTGCTGGAAAGACCAAAGGCCCATTGTCAAAGGCCACCATTAACTAGGAATACCTCTAATACAGTTTTACTAGCAGCAAATGAATGTAGTAAATCTGAATTGTGTTTAAGCTCTTGTACATTTTGGAGGCTATTTATTACAGCAACTACTGATACCAAAACTCAAAATGCAAAAAACAAACAAGCAAACAAGCAAAATAACAATACCCCCCCCCCCAATATCTGACTTAGGTTTTTTCTGTTGTGAAGGGATACCATGACCAAGGCAACTATTATAAGGACATTCAATTGAGGCTGGCTTACAGGTTCAGAAGTTCAGTCCATTATCATCAAGTTGGAAAAATGGCAACATCCAGGCAGGCATGGCGCAGGAGGAGCTGAAAGTTCTACATCTTCGTCTGAAGGCTGCTAGGAGAATACTGACTTCCAGGCAGCTAGGATGAGGGTCTTAAAACCCACACCCACAGTGACATACCTACTGCAACAAGACCACACCTTCTAATAGTGCCACTCTCTGGGCTAAGCAAAATCAAACCATGACAGTGTCTTTAAAGAGCTTCAGATATAGATGAATGAATGGCAACTGCTCAAATAACCAAAGATGGGCAGAGTGAAGAAGACAGAAAGGTGGGCTGTGATGTGTATGTCACAGAGCATGTTTGAAAACACTACCTGCCATGGTGATACTGTGAAAAGGTACTGTCAAAATCCTTTGAAAGTAGAACTCAGCACAATAAAGCACACCCCCCCTAACTTTTATAAGCATGATCGTAGGAAACAATAGGCAGGAAGAACCTTCTAGAAGGCAGAACTGAGTCCCAGAGAACAACAAACAAAGGAGTTCCTCTTAGAGGACAGAACTGGAGTCTGATCAAGGATGTTTCATCATGCTTCCTGCCATCTATGCTCTGTGTACTATCTGGTTCTAATCCCAAAAGCCTCTCAACTTCAAGAGATTAAACACAAACTTGTAATTTGACAACAGGTCCTGCATATAAAACGACTCTGGAGAAAATAAACCTGAAGAGATCTACAGCGATCACTAAATTGACAGCCAGGAAGCCCTGCTTCTTTTCAGCCTTATCACTGGCTGCAAGAACACAGATAATTGAGGCTTCTTAGGATTTCAGCTCCTTCATTTATAAGAAGAGGGATATTCGTAGTTCTAAATTCTAATTTAAAATCATTGATATCAGAGAACCAAGAGGAAACTATAAAATAAGCTAGAAAATGTCAGAACCTGGGAACCCACATTAGAGCAACTGCTTGGTCTGGGTTCTCAACAAATCCAACTCAGCACAATTTTTAAAAAATTGACAAGAAAACATCCTGTCAGTCTGAAATAACTTTTCTGCATTGTTTCTGTCTCCCTGTAGTATAGTAAGAAGTTACTCTTTTCAATCACTGAAAGCTGTCTGCCTTCTATCTCATGAAGCCAAATCATGATTCCTAAGAGGGAACCAGCTACAGCGAGCGCACTTTGCAATCTCCATACTTGTGTAGCCCGAATGGACCAGTTACACCAAAAAGTCCTAAAACCTAGAATGTTATTTGAATTTTAAATATGAAAGAATCACATAAATATAAGTTATTAGTTACATCGTCAAAAATCACATTAATTGAATCCTAATAGTATTAAGTAACTGAAATTTGAGAAAAACTATTAATTTCAATCTTCTTTAATCTTTAGAAGAAAGTAACTTTTTCAAGCCTTATCACCAGTAAAATTTAAGAAAAAAAAAGCCAATATTTTATGAAGTCATGTTGTTAAAGTAATTATTTAGCTTTATACACATATTATGTGTCAAAACATATTTTTAGTTTCATTTTATTTTCTATGGTACTGTAGGTGGACTACACTTAGGAAATGGGAACCCTCAGAGCTTCACTCAGAATGAATGGAAACCTAAGGAAGGAAGGTGGGGGGACCCTCCAGAATGCACCAAATACCTGGGAGGTGAGAGACTCTCAGAACTCAAAAAGAGAGACCTTAGATGAAATGCCCAACAGTGGAGAGAGGGAACTGAGAGAAAACTCTGACCCAGAATTGTTCCTGTCTAAAAGAACTTCAGGGACAAAAATGGAGAAGAGACTGAGGGAAAGGAGGTCCAGTGACCAGCCCATCTCAAAAGGATCCAGTTCAAAGGAAGGCTCCAAGGTCTGACACTATTACTGATGTTATGGTATACTTACAGACAGGAGCCTAGCATGGATGTCCTCTGTGAGGCCCAACAAGTAACTGACTGAGACAGACACAGATACTTATACCCAACCAATGGACAGAAGCTAGTGACCCCTGTTGTTGAACTAGGGAAAGGGTTGGAAGTTGTGGAGGAGGCCAACCCCACAGGAAGACTAGCAGTCTCAACTAACCTGGACCCCTGAGATCTCTGACACTGAGTCACCAACCAGGCAGCATACACTAGTTGACAGGAGGCCCCTGACACATATACAGCAGAGGACTGCCTGCTCTGGCCTCAGTAAGAGAAGTTGCATCTAATCCTCAAGAGACATCTAATCCTCAAGGGAGGGGGAGGGGGAGGGGGAGGGAAAATGAACCGAAGAACTCAGGCTTTCCTACTTCAAATTCCTGTCATGAAAACAGGTAAATCAATTGTAAAGCCTGTTGTCTCTTTTGGATATTTCCATCTGGTTAATGATGTTAAACATCTCTTATTTGTTCTTATTCAGAATCCTTTGTGTGTAACACTACGTGCTTGTGTGTTTGTGTGTGTGTGTGTGTGTGTGTGTAACATGTTTCCAATAGAGAGAATCACTTAGTCCTACTGTTTCTAATCTCCACATTGTCTAATTTTCTGTCGTTCAGATTTTCTAGGAAAGAAAGTCCCTTGGTCCCTTCCATGCTGTGAGATTCAGCATGGTTGGTAGTCACTGGGGAACATGAGCCAGGCTGCCCTACTAGTCTATGTTTTTGCCAGGTAACATTGACTTTTGGAAGAGTCATATACAGGACACTGGGGTAGACAGCAGGAAATACGGCCTGGCAAGCTATCTTTCTGTTTATGCTGCTAAATTCAAAGAATGACAATCTTGAGCAGTTAGTGGAAACCTGTCTGAAAATTGTAAAGCAACCAAAAGATCTGAAAGAGTCCAGATGAGATTATTTAAGTTCCTGGTTTCAACCATATCTGAAGCCAGATGTACCTGTGGAAACCAAAGTTATATGAACAACTGAGTTCCCTTTATTCTTAAAGGCAGCTTAAACTAGCCCAGTACCCAAATGGAGACTGAATCTTAATCAGGTACAGGTTTTGTTTAAGTCTCAGGCATGACCTTGGCATGTCTCAGGAACACTACCATTCCATTCCTAACACTGTCCTTACAATGTAATAGGTGCCCCAAATTTCTCACCTCTTTCATGTATACCTGAAAGGAGCATGAATGGATTAGAACAGCTGTGACTATCTTTCAGTGGATTCTATCCTGTAAATCATTAAAAAGTTTCCCAGAAACCTAAAAACATTCTTGAAAGCAATTTTGTGAAAACAGTTACAAAGAGGTGACTCTGTTCTAAACCTTCAAATTACAGGCACAGTAGTTCAGAGACTGAGGACATCACCTCTAATTCAGTATATCATACTGCTACTTAGAACCTTACTATCCTCATTGACAATGAGCAGATACCAGAATTCAGACCTAGTTAATGTGGCATGGGTGCTAATGACTGCTTCTGACAAATGGCAAGAAATATGGAGTGAACTGTCAGGATATACTCTGACCATGAAGTGGTAAAAGCATAGCAATATATTCTGGTTCACTAATGCCGGGAACATGCAATATTAACCAACACTAGTTTTGGAACGTTTGTAGCACTAATAAAAATAAAATTCCATAAAATCTACATAAATTCATTCTCTCTCTCTCTCTCTCTCTCTCTCTCTCTCTCTCTCTCTGTGTGTGTGTGTGTGTGTGTGTGTATACATGGGAAGACTGTGCATGTTCATGTGAGTGTGCACATGTGTGTTTGTACAGTGTAATGCTACAGGTTAACATCAGATGTTGTTGCTTAGGAGCTGTCTATCTTGTTTGTTGTGGTTGTGATTGCTGCTATTATTTTTGAGATGGGATCTCTCAATGCTCAATGAACCTTAGTCTTGCCAATTAGGCTAGACTGGCCTATCTGTAAGCACAGGAATTTTCCTGTCTCCCCTGTCCTCAGGTTCTCAGGTTTGCATAGCAAGCACCATACTGACTGAGCTATTTTCCCATACTCTCAAATCATCTTAATGTATGCTTTCATTAGTTTTTTTTTCTTCTATTTTTGTTTGGTTTTAGTCATTTATTTTTCTGCTTGAATTAAAATTCTCTCAAACCGCTTCTGATTTTCCTACCTATAAAGTCCTATAAAGTCAAAGAATTTATGTAGTGACTCTCATTAGTTTATTATTCTCACAACACCCAAGTTGGTTAATAAAAATACAATACAGTACAAATTTTATAGGATGACAGATAGGATTTGAAGAAGTTTGACAGAACTTCCTCAAGCTTGTTAGTGAAAGAGGTAAAGCCTGTGCTCAACTCTCTTGATTCTAAGTCAGTCCCTTACATTATATTCCCTTATAAGTAAAATCATAAAGTTATAAGACCAGGCTATGCAGACTGACTAACCTGCATCCAAAACTAGTTTCTGTTGTTGCCTTGACTCTGTGTTTCAGAAATCCCATTTCCTTGTTTGGGAAATTGAGTTCTATTATAAAACCCTTATGACCTGCACAGATTGGGCCCTGGATAAACATTCTGCTGCTTTTCTTCCCTCTCTATCAGATCCCAGTAAGTCAACTGTCAAGTGAAAACCTAAATATCTATTACAGAAGCAACTCAAAAAGTATGGCAATATTGATGAAACATAAATAAACTCATTGTTAACAGTCAGAAAGCTCACAGTAGCACATGTAGAGGCGGAGGTCTTCCTTGATCACTCTTCACCTGTTCACTGAGGTAGGATCTTGTTCTTGAACCTATATTCTCTGTTTGGGACCATCTAGCTAGCCAGCTTGCTTGGGAATCCCCTTTCTCTGCCTCTCACACAATGAAATTACAGGTAGTCCATATTTACTTGGTTGCTGGAGATCCAAATTCAGGTCCTCATGCTCCCCAGGGAAGCACTTATCCACTGAATCACCTCATTAGCACCCATGTTGAACCTTTATAAAGAAGAAGGAATCACATCAAAACTTCATGCCTTGGACTTACTCTCAGCTGCTCACAGTCTTTAAGGTAAACAATAAAAATCAAAGAGCACAGAAATGTTCTACCATAGGACAGTCTGGGGAACACTGAATGTGGGTGTACTAAAGCAGCTAGGAGGCCACAGCAAGAGTCAATACTATTTTTGCTAAGGACCCAAGAGACCTGAACTTCTGGTTTCTGTAAGAATCCACTCTTCTGCTCACATATACCCTTGCACAAGGATGGACCCAGGGTGTTTGTGACTAACACAAGCAGGTGATTAGCTATAGGGGCCGCACTAAACACACACATGTGCAGGGAGGGAAGCATATGCATGAGGAGGATAGGTGTTAAGATTGGGAATCAAATACAGATCTGTCATCAGAAAAGTAACTGATTACTCAATTTAACTAACTAAAAAACATTAAAATGCATAGCATGACTTAGGACACTGCTTCAAATTTCAACTTAATGCTGGAGAACAGTATGCCAACAACTACTTATACATGTAACTCTGATCTCTGAAGTGATCCTGTAGGACTAAGGCTGTGTTACTACATATGTGAAAGGTTATTAAATGCTTTCTAATGATTATGTTAAAGGTCATATTCCTCATACACATAACCTAACTTACTATTATGAGTTAGAAATGTACATGTAACAGTCTCCTTCCATTAAATGCAAACTGGCTGAAATTACTGCTGAAGTTGCCAGACTATAAGAGAAAAGAGATCAAATTAACAAGAGTGAAGCTGTATAATCAGTTTATGAAACAAACTGTACTGGGATCAAGGGTGATATAACCAATTTCCATATATCCAAGTATACTTTCCAATGCGAATCCTCTCCTTTTCTCAGACCACCACAAAGTCTAAGTCAAGCTTTTTCTTACTTCTCTTCCATTCAGATGTACTTGAATAATCAACTGATTTTGGTAAACTCCAACTTGATCATGCTACCCACTGAGGGTTAACTCCCCACTGCCAGAGGGACAAAGAGACCCAGCTCCTTGGCAGGGCATTAATGGAT
This sequence comes from Mus minutoides, assembly GCA_902729485.2. Classification (NCBI taxonomy): domain Eukaryota; kingdom Metazoa; phylum Chordata; class Mammalia; order Rodentia; family Muridae; genus Mus; species Mus minutoides. Next base: position 507,989 of record LR753309.1, read on the forward strand.
CTCCTAAGTTTGGCCATTACTTCAAATCTAGGAGTCTTCTACCTTAGCTGAATATCAAACCCAGTAGGGAACTTTAAAAGCTAAAGGATGGACTATCCAGAGACTACACCACCAGGGGATCCATCCCATAATCAGCCACCAAACCCAGACACTATTGAATATGCCAGCAAGAGCTTGCTGAAGGAACCCTGATATAGCTGTCTCTTGTGAGGCTATGACAGTGCCTGACAAATACAGAAGTGGATGCTCACAGTCATCTATAGGATGGAACACAAGGCCCCCAATGGAGAACCTAGAGAAAGCACCCAAGGAGCTGAAGGGGTCTGCAACCTTATATGTGGAACAACAATATGAACTAACCAGGACCCCCAAAGCTCATGTCTCTAGCTGTATATGTAGCAGAAGATAGCTTAGTCGACCATCATTGGGAAGAGAGGCCCCTTAGTATTGCAAACTTTATATGCCCCAGTTCAGGGGAATGCCAGGACCAGGAAGTGGGAGTGCGTGGGTAGGGGTGCAGGGTGGGGGGAGGGTATATGGAACTTTCGGGATAGCATTTGAAATGTAAATAAAGAAAATATCTAATAAAAAAAAAGAATTAAAAGAAAAAAACCTAAATAGGTTGATAGCCCATGCCCCAGAAATTCTATTTAACAGTTCTGAGGTAAGATTCTGAGACTTGGAGCTTTATGAAATCTGAGTGACACTCATGAACTGCCAAGACTGAAGCACTTAAGCTATTTTCCCAATTAATCTTCCCAACATAAGCTAACTCTTCTGTCCCAGACAGTGGTGTCAGCTTGCTATTCTCTATTCAGGCCAACTATCCTATCCCCTTAGACTATTATGTCTTCCCTAACTCTCCTTAGAGCTCCCCCATTCCTCTGAAAACCAGAGGATTCTGCCACTGTCTTTAGAAACATGGGAACCTCAATGAGACTGCCATTCTGAGCATCCTAACTCCTGTCATTTCTTCCATAAAATCTTTTATGGCAATGACACTGTTTCACCGAGGGTGCTTCTTTAATACCGTGAGCCTTGGATTTCGGGCCCCAGGGGTAGATAAACTTTTTTTAGCATCTTTTGCTCATACTCCCTAACCTCTAGCTTTGACAATAGTATTAAGCATAAATCAGGTACTCATGTGTGTAACACTTAATGAATTAAATTAACACTGAATAAATTAAATTCTCTTAAATTTATGAAGTGATTTTTCTTACAGTCTGCCAACCTAAGCTGTCAACCTCAAGATTGTTTATGCACACAGTGACATGTTTTTCTTCACTAGAAGCACCGTTATATCAATGTAGAAATGATAATCACTTGTTCACAAAGAGTGATGTGAGGTAAAATATAAGGGTGATAGCTAATAATGTGTTTTCACTATAGAGTGATTTCCATGTTTATATATTTTCCATGCATATGTATTATGCTGTATAGATGAGCAGAAAGGGATAGTGAAACAGGTCTTCATCTTTCTACACCTGCTTAAAACAGCCCTCTCAGGTAGGCTGAGCCCATCCTAATCACTGTGGGGAGGACCACAGAGCCAGAGTACTTCTCTCTCAGTTCAGAGCAGTGGTTCTTAACCTTCCTAATGCTGTGACCCTTTATATAGGTTGCGGTGACTCCCAACCATAAAGTTATTGCATTGCTACTTCATAACTATGATTTTGCTACTGTTACGAATCATCATTTAAGTATCTGCTATGTAGGATATATGATATGCAACCTCTGTGAAAGAGTTGTTCAACACCCCTCAAAGGAGTATTGACCCACAGGTTGAGAACACTGGTTTAGAGTGTCAGGAGCCTATAGGTCAGTGTCTATGACTCAGTCTCCAAGTTGCACTAAAGGGAGAGTATTCAGAATGACTATCAGAGCTCCAGCTCAGTCCATAAAGTTCCTGACCCATCTCTACAGTCTTCGAGGCACAGAGGTACAGATTCTCCACAGAACAGCACAGCACATGGCAGCTGCCTGGAGTTAGAGCACCACTGCTAACAGGTCCTGTGAGTGTGTGTGTGTGTGTGTGTGTGTGTGTGTGTGTGTGTGTGTAAATGCCCTCTGCATTCCAAACAACAGATTAGACATGAATTTATGGGTTCATAAATAAAGAGTATTTCCAAAGTTGGGGATGACTGTACCTATACAGTATTTTCCTAAGCTAAGGTAGCAGCCAGGAGAGCATAACAAAGATAACTAGCTGCCATGAACATAGGTCAACATCCATGAGAATGAACACCAGAGGGCAAGATGGGAAAAAAGGCAAGGACATTCTTAGTTTGCTAATAGAGTATTACTAGACACTATTAAAGGCTATGTTAAGTGTTATGGGAGACAAATATTAGGCAAGATCTTGTAACCTTATAACCTAGGATGAAGGACAGCAAATACAAATAAGAAAAAAGCCACATGGTAAAATACAGGAATGAAAACAAACATTAGATACAGACAGTAGAGAGAGCAAGAAGAAAGATCCAGTGCTTCCAACTGGAAACTGAAACTTCATGGTTGTACATGATATGGTAGTTAGTTAAAGGGGTGGGGGGGAGGCTGTGAGGTTTCAAATCTCCACACCATTTTCAGTATGTTCATGCACTTGCTCTCTCTCCCTCTCTCCCTCTCTCCCTCTCTCCTTCTCTCTGATTCATGCTTCTGGTTCAAGGTGTGAACTGTCAGCTTCCTGCTTGTGATAGTTTGTATATTCTTGGGCCAGGAGTGGCACCATTTAGAGGTGTGGCCTTGTTGTAATAGGTGTGACCTGGTTGGAGTAGGTATGTCACTGTGGGTGTGGGCATAAGATCCTCACCCTAGTTGCCTGAAAATCAGTCTTCTACTAGCAGCCTTTGGATAAAGATGTAGAACTCTCAGCTCTGCCTGTGCCATGCCTGCCTGGATACTGCCATGCTCCCACCTGGATGATAATGGACTGAACCTCTGAACCTGTAAGCCAGCCCCAATTAAATGTTGTTTTTTACAAGACTTGCTTTGGTCATGGTGTCACATGGTGTCACAGCAGTAAAACCCTAAGACACTGTTCCACCCTGCATGCTTGCCTACTGCTTCTACCTTGCTGTCATGGACTCTACCCCTCTGGAACCATAAGCCAAAGTAAACACTTTCTTGTATAAGTTGTCTTCATTATGATGTTTTACTACAACAGACAATTGATACATATGAGACTTAAGATAGAGGAAGCAGCAAGTCTGGTTTAGCAGAAACCACCACAGAAATCAGAAGCGCACAAGTATCATGTAATTTTTAAAAAAAAAATAGCCTGATGGATTTAAGAAGTTATTGATGTATCACTTCCCAAGAAGGATTTCATATAAAAGAGAACAAGGTACTTTGAGAAATTTGATAGTCACAAAATGGCAAAGGTGTTAGTCACCTTTATTCTTTGCTTTTAACTCAGTCTTGAGCTGGGGCTAAGACTTACGTGAAGTAACTTGATTTAGCTAATGTCTTCTAACTTCTGAAACTTCCATACTGGATAATGCATGACATCCATCTTTATCTGAAAGCAAATGTAATAGAAGTGTTAAAACACAAAGAATTGATAGGTAGCTTATAGAAACTAATTAGATGATTGCACCTGAAAAGTAATAAAAATTATATGAAGTACTATAAAACTGCCATTCTTTATACTAGGCATCCAAAGAACCTAAAATAAAATATTCTCATTCATTTATTTCACTTCTCTTGGTTTTAAAAAGTATTTCAAAGGTACACAAGATCTGAACTCTAGTCACTATCATGGTGAATATGGGAATACCACACTGACTATTAGTCCCTGTTTTCAAGAAACTCATAACCCTCCAAATGAGACAAGCAAGAAAAATATCCCACTGAGGTAGGTCCATTAAATGTTACAAATAATACAAGCCTTTCTGGGACATTAGAGTTAACTACTATGAAAAAGTGTGGGAAGGCTCTTCATACTGGGAAGATGATAGAGATGGACACTGGGAGGCTGATAGGATATTAACAGAATTTTGGTCTGAGATCATATTAAAAATTTAAATACTAAATTGTTTTTTAAGGAATTGGATACTAGATTCAGCTCGTGAGGCTTCAATTTATACCTACAGTAAGCCAGGTGAAGTTTTCAGCAGGAGTCATTCAAGTTTATATTTTAAAAGCATGGGTATTGGGCTGGAGAAAATTGCTCAGAAGGTAAGAAAATGTACTGCATATGCATGTTTGCATCCTAGTACTCATGTAAGAAGCTGGACAAGTGCATATATGTGTGCCTATAACCTGGGCTTATTGGCTGCTACAGTAACTCCAGATTCAATAAGAAAGCCTGTCTCAAAGGAACAAGGTGGAGAGTGATAACAGAACACATGATGTCTTCTCCTTGCCTCCACACATATGTTCACAGGCACTCACATAAAAACTCTACATTTACATGCATATGTAAATATGCACTATCTAAATGAATTTGATTATTTATATAATGGAATACACATGAGATGCTTTAAGAGAAGTCCATAGGCAGGGAATCGTTTCTGATATTGCAGTAGTCAAGATGAGAAGAAATTGGCACAATTGCAATAGAAGTAAACCATAAAAAAAAAAAAAAACCACTTCAGTAAAGATGTCCTTCAGAGCTTCCTTCCTGTCTGGACCAGTGGCTTGAGCAGACCTTGGGTGCTAAGTCACAGCCAGTCCCACAACACCCGGAAGAAGCTCCACCCCCAGACACACCCAGAACCACAGGATCACAGGAGCTTGGTCACACCAGGATCTCAGAGGCAGCCTGACTCCCAGGAGCTCTGACACACCCAGGATCTCAGGATCCCCGAATCACAGAGACAGCTGAACTCTGAGGAATTCTTCCACAACCAGGACAGGCGCCAGTCAGATATAGCGAGAGCAGGTAACACTAGCCATAATCAGATGGTGGGAGGCAAGCATAAGAGCATAAGCAACAGAAACCAAGGTTACTTGGCATCATCAGAACCCAATCCTCCAACCATAGCAATTCCTGTACCCCATCACACTGGAAAAGCAACATTTGGATCTAAAATCACTTCTCATGATGGTGATAGAGGACTTTAAGAAGGACATAAATAACTCTCTTTAAGAAATACAGGAGAACATAGGTAAACAGCTAGAAACCCTTCAAGAGGAAACAAAAAAAATCCCTGAAAGAATTACAGGAAAACACAAACAACAGGCAAAGGAAATGAACAAAACCATCCAAGATCTAAAAATTGAAGTAGAAACAATAAAGAAATCAGAAAGTGAGACAACCCTGGAGTTAGAAAACCTAGGAAAGAGATCAAGAGTCATAGATGCAAGCATCACCAACAGAATACAAGATACAGAAGAAAGAATCTCAGGTGCAGAAGATACCATAGAAAACATTGACACAACAGTCAAAGAAAATTCAAAATGAAAAAATCTCCTAACCCAAAACATCCAGGAAATCCAGGATACAATGAGAAAATAAAACCTAAGGATAATAGGTATATAGAAGAGAGTGAAAATACCCAACTTGAAGGGCCAGTAAATATCTTCAACAAAATTATAGAAGAAAACTTCTCTAACCTAAAGAAAGATATGACCATAAACATAAAAGAAGCCTACAGAACTCCAAATAGACTGGACCAGCAAAGAAATTCCTCCCATCACAAAAAAAAAATCAAAACACTAAATGCACTAAACAAAGAAAGAATATTAAAAGCTGTCTTAGTGTTTCTATTCCTGCACAAAAACATCATGACCAAGATGCAAGTTGGGGAGGATAGGGTTTATTCAGCTTACACTTCCACACTGCTGTTCATCACCAAAGGAAATTAGGACTGAAACTCAAGCAGATCAGGAAGCAGGAGTTGATGCAGAGGCCATGGAGGGATGTTACTTACTGGTTTGCTTCCCCTGGCTTGCTCAGCTTGCTTTCTTATAGAACCCAAGACTACCAGCCCAAAGATGGTATCAACAGCAAGGAGCCCTTGCCCCCATGATCCCTAATTGAGAAAATGCTTTACAGCTGAATCTCATAAAGACATTTTCTCAAATGAAGCTCCTTTCTCTGTGATAACTCCAGCTGTGTCAAGTTGACACAAAACCAGCTAGTATAAAAGCAATAAGGGAAAGAGGTCAAGTAACATATAAAGGCAGACCTATCAGAATTACACCAGACTTCTTACCAGAGACTATAAAAGCCAGAAGATCCTGGGCAGACGTCATACAGACCCTAAGAGAACACAAATGCTAGCCCACGCTACTATACCCAGTAAAACTCTCAATTACCATAGATGGAGAAACCAAGATATTCCACAACAAAAACAAATTTACACAATATCTTTCCATATATCCAGCCCTACAAAGGATAACAGATGGAAAACACCAATACAAGGAGGGAAAGTACACCTCAGTAAAAGCAAGAAAGGAATCTTTCAACAAACCTAAAAGAAGATAGCCACATAAACATAATTCCACCTCTAACAACAAAAATAACAGGAAATAACTATCACTTTTCCTTAGTGTCTCTTAACATCAATGGACTCAATTTTCCAAAAAGACATAGACTAACATACTGGATATGTAAAAAAGGACCCAGAATATTGCTGCATACAGGAAATGCATCTCAGTGACAAAGACTGACACTACCTCAGAGTAAAAGACTGAAAAACGATTTTCCAAGCAAATGGTCCCAAGAAACAAGCTGGAGTAGCCATTCTAATATCAAATAAATTCAACTTTCAACCAAAAGTCATCAAAAAAGATAAGGAAGGACACTTCATATTGGTCAAAGGAATAATCTACCAAGATGAACTCTCAATTTTGAACATCTATTCTCCAAATACAAGGGTGTCCACATTCATAACAGAATCTTTACTAAAGCTCAAAGCACACATCACACCCCATACAATAATAGTGGGTGACTTCAGCACCCCACTCTTAGCAATGGACAGATCATGGAAACAAACTAAACAGAGACACAGTAAAACTAACAGAAGTTATGAACCAAATGGATCTAACAGGTATTTATAGAACACTTCATCCTAAAGCAAAAAATTATGTCTTCTTCTCTGCAACTTATGGAACCTTCTCCAAAATTGACCATATAATTGGTCACAAAACAGACCTCAGCAGATACAAGAAGACTGAAATAATCCCATGCACCCTATCAGATTACCACGGACTAAGGCTGATCTTAAATACCAACAAAAACAATGGAAAGCACATATACACATGGAAGCTGAACAATGCTCTACTCAATGATAACTTGGTCAAGGAATAAAGAAATTAAAGACTTTTTAGAATTTAATGAAAATGAAGACACATCACACCAAAACTTATTGGATACAATGCAAGCAGTTGTAAGAGAAAAACTCATAGCTCTAAGTGCCTCCAAAAAGAAACCGTAGAGCTTACACTAGCAGCTTACAGTACACCTGATAGCGCTAGAACAAAAAAAAAGCAAATATACCCAAGAGGAGTATATAGCATGAAATAATCAAACTCAGGGCTGAAATCAACCAAATAGAAACAAAAAGAAATATACAAAGGATTAACAAAACCAGTAGCTGGTTCTTTGAGAAAATCAACAAGATAGATAAGTCCTTAACCAGACTAACCAGAGGGCACTGAGACAGTATCCAAATTAATAAAATCAGAAATGAAAAGGGAGACATAACAATGAAATATATCTTAAAATAATTGTTCTGTTTGTTGACTATTAACAGTTGAAAATATTAAAATTATGTTCTACAAACATCAAAAGAAAAAAGATGTCTTTCAGAGTGGGAACTAGATTAGTGACCCCATCAATCATCCCAGACACACAACTGGAACCAACTTTGTTACACAATGACAAACACAGGTAATCTGGGCGATAATAGACTTTCTTTCTAATCTGAGCCATTAACTATAATCTTAAAGAAGCAGTTCCAGAACTCCAGATCAACAGACATCCACAATCAGACACTTGAAAGTTCAACTTCAGAATGGTCCCTGTGACTGCTCTCACTGCTCTGAGTTAGTGTTTGTTCATCTTATAAGTAGTTTATTATCTGACGATGAGATTCCACAAGGAAAGAAAGGCAAAAGAATGGGGTGCCCTGCCCTGTCTCCTCCTCATGGAAGAAAGCAGTTTGAGATGAACTCAATGGTCACTTGTAATCTTAGAAGAAAATTTCACGAAGGCAATGAAAGAAAAGAACATCCATGTATAGGATATTTAGAAGAAAGATGTAGAATTACTAAGCCATATCATGTGTATTTATAATTATCACTTAAAATGTTTTCATGGGACAGATATAAAATAAAAACTTATTAAGTTATATTTTAAAATTATTTTGGGTTATATAACACCAAATGGTCAGTCCTGAAAACATACTGAGTAGGTTATATTTAGAAATATATATGTGTATATGCATGTATGTATATGCACATATATATATGCAGGTAACAACAATTAATTTAAAAAGGCTACGAGACAATAAACAATAATATATGAAATTCCCAGGCAAATGGATGGATCTGGAGGCCATCATCCTGAGTGAAGTAACCCATTCACAAAAGAACTCACATAACATGTACTCACTGATATGTGGATATTAGCCCAGAAACCTAGATTACCCAAGATACAATTTACTAAACACATGATACTCAAGAAGAAGGAAGATCAAAATGAGGACACGTCACCCCTTCCTAGCATTAAGAACAAAGCACACATTGAAAGAGTTAAAGAGAGCATTTGTGAAGCTGAATCCAAAGGATGGACCCAACGACTGCGGCTGCCAGGGATCCATCCCACAATCAGTCACCAAACATAGACACTATAGCATATGCCAGCAAGATGGTGCTGAAAGGGCCCGGATATAGCTGTCTCGGGGGAAAATATACCAATGCCTGNACCCAAGGAGCTGAAGGGGTCTTCAACCCTATAGGTGGAAGAATAACCATGAACTAACTAGTACCCCCTGGGCTCGTGTCTCTAGCTGCATATATAGAAGAGGATGGCCTAGTTGGCCATCAGTGGGAAGAGAGGCCCCTTGGTTATGCAGACTTTATATGCCCCAATACAAGGGAACGCCGGGGCCAAGGGGTGGGAGTGGATGGGTAGGGGAGCAGGGCCGGGAGGGGGGAGGGTATAGGGAACTTTCTGGATAACACTTGAAATGTAAATGAAGAAAATATCTAATAAAAGTTGAAAAAAAAAGGCTACGAGAACATATATGTTATGCACTCACTGATAAGTGGGTAAGATCCATCCACCTTCAATCTGGGCGATACTTTCTGCTAGCAGCCTATAGAAAGAATATGGTAGAAGGAAGCTTGGTCTCTGTCTGCTTGCTCTTGATAGTAGGTACATTCCTTCACTGGTATTAGAGCCTACTTCTTTGGAATTATCAGATATACAGAAGCTCAGCTGAGACATGCAGATTCCTGGACTAAACTACTACTGGATTTTTGGACCTTCCATTGGTAGATATCTATTGTTGGGCGAGCTGGACCAGAGCCTGTAAGCCATTCTAATAAATCCTGTGTGTGTTTGTGTGTGTGTGTGTGTGTGTGTGTGTGTGTGTGTGTGTGTGTGTGTGCTGTATACACTCTGTAAGTTCTGCTCAATTAAAGAACCCTAATACTAACTTATAGCACAACTGATTCCAGTTAAACTCAGTGAGTCACAAAACAAAACAATATGAATGGCAGAAAGGTACTTGAAGAGAGAAGTGAAGGACTTACGAGGATTTAGAGAAGCTGGGGGATAACAGTAATCATAATATACTATATGCATATATAAATTTTGTCAAAGTACAAAGTTAGTAAGTTATATAAGACCAAACAAACAAAAATCCCCAAATGATATGACAGTGACCAACATTAACATATTCCCTTAGGAATGGCTGTAGATTTCTCTCTCCTGTGGTTCACTGTGGGGAATTGCAGGCTGGTATCCAGTTGAGCTGAGGTCTGAACCCTGATGGTCATAATTCACCTACATGACACGGTAGGCGTTCCCTCATGCTCCTGGAACTCCAGCCCCTGCCTAAGGTACCACCTCCCACAGCCCTCACAAGAAAAGCACGGTCAGTAGTCATGTAAGCAATGGTCCAAGCTTCTGACCTTCAGGCTAAACTCCTCCCCAGTTACCTAGCAACAGTGAAGACCATAAAAAGGAGTGCTCAGCCCCTACTTCACTCTCTTACTCCTTTGTTCCTCTACCTCTCACTTCTCTCTCCTCTTCTCCTCCTCCTCTTCTTCTTCTTCTTCTTCTTCTTCTTCTTCTTCTTCTTCTTCTTCTTCTTCTTCTTCTTCTTCTCTCTCTCTCTCTCTCTCTCTCTCTCTCTCTCTCTCTCTCTCTCTCTCTTTCTCTCTCTCTTCTACTTTCTCTCTTTCCCCCTGCATTTCTATAATAAAGCTCTTAAACCATAGAGTCTCTGCTCTGCTCCATCAAGACCCGCTGTGCACTCTGGTCAGTGTTGGGAACTTCTTCCCCTATTCTCTCTCCCACACAACCCTGGTGGCTTTAGCAAAGTAGCTCCAGGTGGGGAAGGGGGATTCCCAGGCAGGGCTGCCCCTTGGCCACTCCCTGAAGAGTGGGATAGAGGAATGCCCACCCAGGGATGAGTGGATAGGGTAGGTAGCAGCCCTCCCATGCCTGACTGATCAGAGAATAGGGAAACTCTGGCGGGGCAGGGGCATCTTTTTCTTATCCCACTTCTCCCCCCAACCCCCGGGCCTCCCCTTTTATTTTGTTCCCAAGAGTCCACCCTGAAGGTGTGCCTGCTGGATTCCAACCACAGTAATAGGTGGGAAGACAGACACAGTAAGACACAACTCCCATACCCTCTGATGAACATCCAAGCAGCGAAGAGCACAACATATTGACAGCAGCCACAAAGTTGCATGTAGAGGATACCAGGGTATAGATTTCCTTTACTGCAAATGACAAAATGACTTCTAAAACAGTCCTTTATAAATCTTAGCATTTTCTAAACAAAGTGACTTTACAGATAACAAAGAGTGGGCTAACATTTATGAAAGTTTTAAGTAAGTGAAACTTTTCTTGTTTTTTGTTCTTAAGGTTACAAAAGGAGTTTATACCAAAGGGGAAAAAAAACATAGAAACAGATATATTAATAGTAAAAAGAACAAAACCCACCAACCAACCAACCAAACAAACAAACAAAAAACTATCTTCTACTACCTCAACCTGCCACTCTGATCCCCTGGAGATAACTTTTAACATGCTTGGTTAACTGCTTATGATTGAGAGCAATATGGCACCAGACTTTAATGATATTATGTGTATATGCATACATGTGCAGTGTATATATATATATATATATATATATATATAGTGTGTGAGAGACTTCAAATCCAACACTACAGAAGATTTTAATACAAATTTTTAAAGAAAAAAGGAAAGAAATTAGAAGGGAAGAGTAGGTGTGTCCAAGCTCAAATACAGGAAGTACTGAGCTATAACAAATACAAATGTACACTGTGATTAGTATCAAATTCCCTAAAATTAGCTAACAAACCCTTTAATTGTGGAATACCAAGTAATATCTTGAAAAGACTCCAGATCTTTACAAAACAGTGTGGGAAAATAGATGGTTCACATCTCACTGGCAGCAACACATGCAGTTGGACAATAGGGATATCCAGATGTAAGCACAGGCCATGAGACCTCACCGCTTGCAGCCAACCTAGAAACCAAAGCTACAGATTGTCCAAGTATGTCTTCAGTGCTGAGAGTCCAGTGTGGTTTCTGTGCTGTTTTTCCTGTGGCCAAGTAACAAAAACATCCATCTGCAAAACCTGATGCTAAAATTAAATACACTGGGCATCAAGGGTTTCAAGAGAAAAAAGAAAACCTAAATTTGTTTTACAAAACCAAAAAGTAGGAGTAAATATTTTGTGAGACTAATATAATAATTGCTTCATGAAAGAACCTTTCAGAAGTGAAAAAAAATTCCTAGGAAATTATATTTAATGACTTCAGCTACACATATATGCAAAAATAGTGAATTTGGAGATACTTTTTTTCCTCTTCAAATTCAAACCAAGACTTCACTCAGCTGTATGCAGTTGATCTTACCAGTGAGGTTAGATGTGCCTTTCTGTACTCATAAATGTTAACTCTTCGATATTTCTTCCTTGTTTTCTGCTGAAATGTTTGACTAGGAAGGAGATAGTGAACTGAACCAATCCTATGGGTAGCTAAAGGAGCTGTTGTATGTCCTGGGCAGAGGCTTCTCTGCATTCCATTGCAAGGGAACAAAAAGTATGTAGCTGAGAGGAGAAAAGTCTCCACTGGACAGTGGAGCAGGGAGTAACTACCCCCTGCATATAAATGGCCTCCCACTTCTTTAAATGCAGACCACAACTGTTTGTTTCATGTCCTAGTCCCACTTCCTCTACAAATCTTTCACCACTCTCTAATCTCAGCTCAAATGACTTCCCCTAGTCTCAGCCTCTCACTTTGCACATAATCAGACCGAATTTACTTTAGGTTGGTTACCTTTGGGCTGGATGTTACTGAAAGATCTAAGGAACCTTTGGAACCAACATTAGGAGGCACAATGCTAACATTAGCATCCAGCCAATACCTGCTGATTTACTGGCATTGCTATTCAATGTTTTCCCAAAAAACAATCCTTGGGAGGACATACTTTCTATTGTGAAAATGGTGAATTTGCTCATAGCCTGGGCAGTGTTCATAGGTTGTATGTGAAGTAACCTATTTTCTGTGACAGAGCAATATCTTGACTAGGCAAGTAAGATACAGACCACTTAACAATTTGGGGTACAGAATGTTGGGATGGAATTAACTGTTTCATGGCAAAAAGATTCTGAGTAGTATCTACCAGTTGATGCTAACAGAAATGGTGAGGGCAACAGATTAACAAACATACATAAGCATATACTTATGGATCAAGAATCTACAAACAGCAATTTATACTACCATTCAAAAGAAGTTTTTACTCATATCCACTATGTAAGAGGCTTCATATTACACCAAAGAACTAAAGACAAATGAGAAACACTAAGCATCCTTATTGACTCACTGAAGATGCAGACACAGTAAATCTAAGAACTCAGCTAGCCTCCTCCACTTAAACCTGCACCACTGTGAGTAAAGTGCATTACAAACACTTCATCACATTGTAAGTAGCTGGCTTTGCCAGGGTGACAACACACTGACATCATCCTACAAACTCCTTTGCCTTAACTTCTGTCCTCAATTCCTCAGTTTCCAGAATGCTGAAAGAGAACAAAGACCTAATATAAGCAGTGAGAGCCAGTATGATAAGAAAGATATGTCCTAGTCACAGAATGGTCACAGGTGCTTGCTGTCTTGTGGACACATTTAGACTTCATGGCATTACAATTCTTCTAAAGTAAAAGATAAAAAGGCAAAGATAGAAAACATGTTGACCATAATAACACATGTATTTAAAATAAGATTTCAAAATAGGCTGCTGTATACTTTTAAAACTAGAGAAAAAGTAGGAAGTACATATTATTCTGAACTGTCAAAAAAATTAAAAGTGTTGCCACTTCAAATCTGATACAACTTCAGATGACTGACTGAATAACTGGCTAAAAGTATGAAGGGAAGTCGAAATGTGCTCCTTCAGAATTGAAACCCATTTTTCTATAGTGGTTTTAAGAAGAAGAATATCAAATCTAAAACACACCATCATTAGATCAGGATCAGCAGAACAAAATCCATACAGAGTTAATTTGACAACACACACAGTTGTTAGATACTAGTTTTATCTTTACCAATCCTATATCTGATAGAGGGCTAATATCCAATATATACCAAGAACTCAAGAAGTTAGACTCCAGAGAGCCAAATAACCCTATTAAAAATGGAGTACAGAGCTAAACAGAATTTTCAACTGAGGAAACTGGAATGGCTGGGAAGCACCTAAAGAAATATTCAACATCCTTAGTCATGAGGGAAATGCAAATCAAAACAATCCTAAGATTCCATCTCACACCAGTCAGAATGGCTAAGATCAAACTCAGGTGACAGCAGATGCTGGCAAGGATGTGGAGAAAGAGGAACACCTCCATTGTTGGTCGGATTGCAAGCTGGTACAACCACTCTGGAAATCAGTCTGCAGATCCTCAGAAAATTGGACATAGTACTACCTGAGGACCCAGTTATACCACTCCTAGGCATATACCCAGAAGATGCTCTAACATGTAATAAGGACATATGCTCCACTATGTTTATAGCAGCCTTATTTATAATAGCCAGATGTCCCTCAACAGAGGAATGGATACAGAAATTGTACATTTACACAATGGAATACTACTCAGCTATTAAAAACAATGACTTCATGAAATTTGTAGGCAAATGGATGGAACTTGAAAATATCATCCTGAGTGAGGTAATCCAATCACAAAAGAACACACATGGTATATACTCACTGATAAGTAGATGTTAGCTCAGAATACCCAAAGTTGATTTGTCAACGGTAGAAGTGTAAACTACAGTTCAAGATACCCAAGATACAATTCACAGAGCATATGAAGCTCAAGAAGAAGAAAGACCAAAGTGTGGATGCTTCAGTGCTTCTTAGAAGGGAGAACAACATACTCAAGGGAGGAAATATGGAGAAAAAGTACAGAGCAGAGATTGAAGAAAAGGCCATCCAGAGACTGTCCCACCTAGGGATCCATCCCATATACAGTCATCAAAGCAGGACGCTTTTGTGGATGCTGGGAAGTGCTTGCTGATGGAAGCCTGATATGGCTGTCTCCTGAGATGCTCTGCCAAAGCCTGACAAATACAGAGGCAGATGCTCAGGTGCTTGCAGCCAACCACTGGACTGAGCAAAGGCTCCCCAATGGAGGAGTTGGAGAAAGGACTGAAGGAGCTTAGGGGGTTTGCAGCCCCATGGAGGGGGGGCAACAGTATCAACTGGCCAGAACACCCAGAGCTCCGGGGGACTAGACCACCAACCAAAGGGTACACATGGAGGGACCCACGGCTCTGGCAGCATAAGTAGTAGAGAATGGCCTTGTTGGAGGAGTGGCCCTTGGGCCTAAGGGGTTCAATGCTCCAGTGTAGGCAAGTGCCAGGGCCAGAAGGCAGGAGTGGGTAGGTCAGTGGAGAAGCACCCTTATAGAGGCAGGGGAAGGGGTGATGGGATAGGGAGTTTCTGGAGAGGAGACCTGGAAAGGGGGTAACATTTGAAATGTAAATAAAGAAAATATCCAATAAAAGGGGGAAAATGAGTTTGTTACTATTCTGTTGTTTAAATCACAGGGTTCCTTCTGGGACTGTAAAGCAGAGAGCATGGCCTGTCTCACAGAGAAAGCATTTGCTACTCTTCAAACAGGAGGTTGTTCGCCTACACAATCACCTGGGACAAACTTGGCCAGTGCAAGCAAGCCAGAAGGTTAAAGGAGCCTGGGAACATTTAACATTGTGAAGGAATTACAACTCAGGAAGATCAGAGGGAGCTGCACAGGAAATGTGAACAGTAACCCTTTCATATCTTTGAGCCTCTCCCTACCGCCTGTGATAAATGGAGTCCTACTGCCTGAACATACACAAGCCAGGAGCAGAACACACAGGAAAGAGAAGGCATTTTATCCATATACATCAGAGTAGAGCATAAATCTACAATTACTTGAGGACATGGTGCTGTTCTAGAAAACAGACATTGGCCTTTAATTCTAACTGCCATATATGTACAGTATCTCTGGCTTTCTCCAAGAGAAATGAGAAGAGTGGGTGGGGAGGAAGGATGGAAGAGCTGGCAGGCTCCTCACAAGTGGGGAAACATGGAACTTGAAAGCTGACCAACAAATAGGTTTCCACTCTGGCTGACAGCTAAACATCTTGCTCCCAGTAAGTCTTTGGGGAAAGCATTCTTTCCATAATAAATAATATGCTAGCAAATCAGACATTTTTATTCCATCCTTTCTATACTCTTATGTAAAAGTTTCTTCAATATTCTAAGCCAGCTTGACAGTTCAACTGATTATAAACGGTTTTAAAGAGTAGCTTAACTAAAAAAGTTGAAACATTCTATATAATTTGATAAAGAAGATGTAGCCCAGCAGGTTGTAGATAGCTCACTGGGATCTCTTCTCAGTGTACCTGCTCTTGGCAAAGAGGAAGTGCTCAGTTTACAGGAACAGGTACACAAAATGATACCAATTGAACAAAATATGCACAAACACACATTCTTCAGATAGTAGGGACAAAAAAAAAAAAGAAAAAAAAGGCTATTTCTAAATGAATATCCTTAAATACCAAATGGAACTCCTCAGACCCTCTGAAAGAAGATGGCGTTTTTATCATTGGTTTAACTTTAGGATACATGATCTGCTATGAGAAGCAGGCAAACAAAACCTAAAAGTGGATAAGGACATGCCAAAGCAAACCACCAAGGAGCATCACAACAACTAGCTAGAAGAGTAAGTGTAAAATCAAAAGAGTTTTTCCATAGCAAAGTGCCTTCTGCAAGACCCACAGAGGTTTTTCTTATATCCATACTTTCCACACAATGAATGGCACAATGAGATTCAAAGTAGCAAGTGAGATGAGACATAGGCTTCTTGGGTGTTTTAAATAACTGCCAATTTCTTTAGTACCAGCTCTCAGACATGTAATGTCAAGAGCACAGCCAAGCCAAGGGGGCTCATCCTTTCCCAGGGTGCTGATCCTTACTTAGAATATGGACCCTGAGCTGCACACATGCAACCCAAGAAAGCTCCATCTGCAGTGGGAACAGGCCTGTTCTCCAGATGCTGGCACTCACCACTTTAGGGCATGTGCTGATCTATTCTCACAAAATCCACCTGCCATTCTTGACTATTACTAGAGATTTTAAAACAAGTTAATAATTATAACAAAAAGAAAACCAAAACAAGACAACTGGACTTTTCCAGTGTTCTATCACAACAGATTTACTGACACATTTTAATAAACAGTACTGTTTTGTTTTGTTTTTTTTTAATCTTGAAGAGTAAACATCAAGAGGCTGTTCAGTGGAACTTATAACTTTCTCCTCCTGTTGAGTGCTACTGTGAATAGTCCTAACCATCAGCCAGAAGAAATGCTGATATGTAACTGATGTTTGGAATTTGTTAAAAGACACAACAACTATGCTTCTTTTTCTACTCTGAAGATAACAGAACTATACAGTAACTTTTCTGAGTAGCAAAGCATGAAAGCAAGCATGAAAGTCCTCTCATGGGGCTGTCAGCAGCAGAGGCACTTCAGAAGGCCTTGACAAGTTAGGGCAATGGGCAGACAAGAATGCCACCAGCTACTGACTCTGTTACACAGATTTTAGTAATGATTCATGTAATCTCATGATCACTCATGAAACGAATATCACTATCACATGGTTAACACAGTTTAACAAGGCTTTCTCAAAGTCTGTTGTTGGTTAAACAGCAGAGGGGAGTTAGACATTTCTGACAACTAGCCCACTCACTAAAAGTTCTTATCATGGAATGTTGAACTATCCTCAACCAAATTATCCCAAACCAGTTACATAGAAGCACTTTCCTCCTTTGCCAACCAAACATCACTCCCTCCCAACAGTTCCTTTAACCATTCAGAGTTCCCATCAAAGGCCCTCCTCAAACCAATGTAACTAAGGCCCACAACAAAAGGTACCTTTCAGAAACAAACTTCCTTCACATTGGCCTTATATTCCCTACAACTGTTTCCAAAATAAGGATATAATCATAGGCACAGGCTTCTCAACTGAGGAAATGTCCAGGGTTGTACTCTTCCCTAGTTAGAACAAGGCATGCTGCCTCCTCATTCCTGAATCCCAGCCTTCCCATTCCAGCCTCTTTAGTCCATCGTACACTGGATTCCATGGACCTGACAAAGGCCATAGTACAAAAGGAACAAGAAGCTCTCTTCTTAACAACTTCTAAAAGATGTTCTTTCGAACAACAAACCTAAATGTTTTAGTCTTAAGGTACAAAGCTTCAGGCATTACTATGGCAAGGTATTGGAAGATAAAAGTGGAATTTTAACACATCTCAAGGTTTTTATGCAGACTAAACTCTATGAAAAATGCTAAATATCCAGCCCTAGTACATAAGGACCTCACAATAGATGCCAAATGCTACTAGTGATATCAAGAGTAGGAAAATCAAAACAGAACAAATGGTCATATTAAAATAAAGCATCAATTGATGTAGTCTGGTCTCCTATAACCATTTATGGAAAAGCAAAATTGCTGTTCCATGGATGTGTGTGTGTGTATGTGTGTGTGTACATGTGCATGCACATGCATGCATGCATGCATACATGTACATGTGCATGCACATGCATGCATGCATGCATACATACAAATATTTATACGATTTGGAAGAATAAATGGCAAAATGATTCTCTGGGAAGATGGAAGGGTCAAGGTCAAAGAAAACTTTGGTCTCATCTAGAATGCTTTAAAAAACACATCTTGCTAAAAGAAGTATCTTAACTTATAAACTGTTTCATTATTAGTCTCAGTTTTACAATTAAAACAGTATATTCATAGTTAATGGACCTCAGTTTCTAAAACGCCACTGTCTTTTTGAGTAGTGCCATTCACAGTTACACACAATGCTCTCAGGAATCTTTTTAATGGCCTCATGAATGCTGTATTAACAATATCCAATTATAACAAAAGGCCCATCCCCACAATTTTATGAAGTTTAAAATCCACTGAACACATCTGATCAAGAAAGAGGGAGGGTTTCAAAGCCCAGGAAAATATGAATCAACATAGTTCTATATATAAAGATTCCCCTTTCCCTTTAAATTGTGTACATGTTTACATTTAATAAGCCATACACAGAAAGTCAAATCTTTGATTCTTCATAAAAAGGCTAAAGGATATCTGCTTAAAACCATCCTAACAATTTCAATGTCTTGAAAAATGCTATAATGAAAACCCTCTTCTAGGCTCTTCCTAACCTCTCAGCTTGGCTGGATCATACTGGTATTGGAGAGCATTTTTAAAATTCGAACTCTCCTCCTAGTTCCAGGCCATAACTGACTTTTCCATCCCATTCCCATTTCCTTCAGATAATCTAGATTTGGGCTCATAGAGTAGGGACAAAGCAGGTCACCAAAGCATACTCCCTAAGAGCAGCTAGTAGTGGGCCTCTGAGAACTCAGACATGGACATAAGCCATATGCTCTGTCAGATAGGCCTAGCCCTGAACCAATCAATTTACATATCCAATGTATAAATTAAAGGCTTCTCCTACAAAATAGATACTAACATTTCACCAGAAAATGGCTAGAAAAAACAGCCTTTGCCTTGGATAGGAAGACACTGGGCTAGATAGGAAATTCACACACACAATAAGAATGTGGACATGAGAAGTTAAATTAGCTAATCTTTTTAGGTGTGTTTAAAATGCAAGAAGAGCCTTTCTGTGGATTATTGAAAAATGAAGTTGCTCATAAGGTATCATTCTTTATTACAAATAAGAAATTCTGGATATAATTTGTAGGCAGCACAGGGCACTTCAATCATCATGAACATCATCTTTGCCTTCAGTTTTATTTCTTGAAATTGGACAGCACAAGTGTCAATAATCTCTTCTCCCAGATGCTAAACTATGAACCTGATGAATATCAAGTAGCTCCCTCAAAAAAATCATCAAACTCTGGTTCCTCCAGCAGTTGACTTCTTCCATTCTATCAGGCTGAGTCCTAATGTCTTGCAGAATCAGGAGATATAGGTGCTTGAGGCTTGGGTTCTAAGAACACAGCAAAGCTATCCGAATCATTCAGTTCTACCTATCAACTCATCTCTGCCTGGAGAGCACCCTGTAGTCCCATCAGACAGCACAGTGCCTAACACAGAGTAAATGCCGCACAAACCTGAATGACACATACCAGACATTTACCTGCTGGACTCACTCAAAGACACTCTTAGCATAGCCCCTCAAATGCAAATGGACCTTAAAAGCAAACCATATGTACCTATTAATCTAAGTTCATATTTTACTTGACTTTTTTTTTGTATTTACTCCTGGCATACTTTGTTTATTAAGACAAGACAGCTCCTGAAAACTTCCCACAAATGCTCCTGAAAGACAAGGAAATAAAATACTTCCAGCTTTTTTGTTCTCAATGTGATGACCAAATCTGCATAGCCTTTTTTTTCTGTGCTGCCCTGGATAGGCTTTCATGATAGCTCTTCCTTCATGATACAGCCAAAGCAAAGACTTTCTTTGAAGAAAAGAATCATCCTGTGACTACTGTGGGGTTTTCATTCGCACAGCAATGTGTCAGTTCCTTAAATACTGTGATTTTTTTTTATCACTTGAAAGTTCTGCCAAGCCTGTTCTTGACCACAATCAGTTAAATTCTGAAGAAATCAGTGCAGAAAGCACTTTTTCACTGCTTCTGTGAAATGCTCTCAGGGCTACAGTCCTTACCAGCACTCAGAAGCTTATCAGAGAAGAGAACTGTCCAGTGGGACCTGCAGTCTGTCTGCCTGTTACAACCATGGGTCCATCTCCCAGTGTCCTCCATCCTAAGATACATCCCAGTGGAAAAGACAAGCATCCTTTCTCATTTGTTCATGGAAAGATGACCTGTTAACACTCCTCTGAGTCATTCTCTCATTAGACCATTCGCAGGTGTTATGATAGGGAAGATCAGTTGCAGGAGGCTTATTTAGCTAATATTATGTTAGAACATAACTAGAAGACTCACATGTTCCTTCTTGTAATTGTCCTTATTTAAAAGAAGAAATGAGTTCTTCCTCCTGACTTCATAGAATCTTAGGCAACTTTTTCACTTACTAGATCTAATTGGAGTCGCAGATAAAAAAAAAAAAAAGAATGATTTGCTAGGGTCTCAGAAGAAAAATGAACAAAACAGGTCGATCTCCTCCATGGCCATGGCTTTACAAATGCCACACCAAACTGAGTTTCTTGCTACCAGCCTTCCCCTGACCAGGCATTCTGGTGAGACTGTTCCTTCTTACATTTTGGTAGTCCAGTCACACAATTATATGCTACAAAAGATGATTAATATAAGCCTCATATGCGGAAATAATTTAATGATGTTACCATTAGTAACTGCTAACACACTTCATCTTTTCCCACCCACTCCAAGACAAGAGCCCTTCCTCCCCTAAATGGTTTCCCAAATGTTCTGAAAAATCTGAAAAAGGCATGTTTAAACCTTGTGACACACAGAGAAAGCAAAGTTGTTCACTTGCTGAAGTCACAGAACTGAAATGAGAGTATCAAAGATTCAATGCAGTAAGGACAGTTCCACTGAGCATAGTCATTCAGTATTTCTCAGTTGAGAATTCTTTGTTTAGCTCTGTACCCCATTTTTTAATGGGGTAATTTGATTTTCTGGAGTCCAGCTTCTTGAGTTCTTTGTATATATTGGATATTACTCCCCTATCAGGTTTAGGATTGGTAAAGATCCTTTCCCAATCTGTTAGTGGGTTTTTTGTCTTATTGACAGTGGCTTTTGCTTTACAATTTTATGAGGTCCCATTTGTAGATTCTTGAGGTTTTTTTTTTTTTTTTAGATTTATTTATTATTTCTTAAGTACATTGTAGCTGACTTCAGACACTCCATAGGGGGGTGCATCAAATCTCACTACAGATGGTTGTGAGCCACCATGTGGTTGCTGGGATTTGAACTCAGGACCTTCGGAAGAGCAGTCAGTGCGCTTGACCGCTGAGCCATCTCTCTTGATCTTATAGCACAAGCCATTGGTGTTCTGTTCAGGAATCTTTCCCCTGTGCCCATATCTTTGAGGCTCTTCCCCACTTTCTCCTCTATAAGTTTCAGTGTCTCTGGTTTTATGTGGAGTTCTTTCATTCACTTAGACTTGAGCTTTGTACAACGAGATAAGAATGGATCAATTCGCATTCTTCTACATGATAATTGCCAGTTGAGCCAGCACCATTTGTTGAAAATGCTGTCTTTTTTCCACTGGATGGTTTTAGCTCCTTTGTCAAAGATCAAGTGACCATAGGTATGTGGGTTCATTTCTGGGTCTTAAATTCTATTCATTGATCTACCTGTCTGTCACTGTACCAGTACCATGCAGTTTTTATTACAATTGCTCTGTAGTATAGCTTGAGGTCAAGCATGGTGATTCCACCATTAGTTCTTTTATTGTTGAGAACAGTTTTCCTATCCTAGGGTATTTGTTATTCAAATGAATTTGCAAATTGCCCTTTCAAACTCTAAAGAATTTAGTTGGAATTTTGATGGGAATTGCATCAAATCTGTAGATTGCTTTCAGCAACATGGCCTTTTTTACTATATTAATGCTGCCAATCCACAAGCATGGGAGATCTTTCCATCTTCTGAGATCTTCGATTTCTTTCTTCAGAGACTTGTTCTTTTTTTTTGGTTTTTTTTTTTTTTTTTGGTTTTTCGAGACAGGGTTTCTCTGTATAACCCTGGCTGTCCTGGAACTCACTTGGTAGACCAGGCTGGCCTCGAACTCAGAAATCCGCCTGCCTCTGCCTCCCGAGTGCTGGGATTAAAGGCGTACGCCACCACGCCTGGAATGAGACTTGTTCTTAACAAACAGATCTTTTACTTCCTTAGAGTCACACCAAGGTATTTTATATTATTTGTGACTATTGTGAAGGGTGTTGTTTCCCTAATTTCTTTCTCAGCCTGTTTATCCTTTGTGTAGAGAAAGGCCACTGATTTGTTTGAGTTGATGTTATATCCAGCTATTTCACTGAAGTTGTTTATAAGGTTTAGGAATTCTCTGGTGGAATTTTTGGGATCACTTATATATACTATCATATCATCTGCAAATGGTGGTATTTTGACTTCTTCCTTTCCAATTTGTATCCCTTTGATCTCCTTTTGCTGTCTAATTGCTCTGGCTAGGATTTCAAATACTATAGTGAATAGGTAGGGAGAGGTTGGGCAGACTTGTCTAGTCCCTTACTTTAGTGAGATTGCTTCAGGTTTCTCTCCATTTAGTTTGATGTTGGCTACTGGTTTGCTGTATACTGCTTTTATTATGTTTAGATATGGGCCTTGAATTCCTGATCTTTCCAAGACTTTTATCATGAATGGGTGTTGATTTTGTCAAATGCATTCTCAGCATCTAATGATATGATCTAAGGGATTTTTGTCTATGAGTTTATTTATATAGTGGATTAGGTTGATAGATTTCCATATATTTAACCATACCTACATCCATGACCTGAAGCCTACTTGATCATGATGGATGATCGTTTTGATGTATTCTTGGATTCAATTTGTGAGAATTTTATTGAGTAATTTTACATAGACATTCATAAGGGAAATTGGTCTTTGTAGGGACTTTGTGTGGTTTAGGTATTAGAGTAATTGTGGCTTCGTAGAACGAATTGGGTAGAAAACCTTTTGTTTATATTTTGTGAAACATTTGAGGAATATCAGAATTAGGTCTTCTCTGAAGATCTGATATAACTCTGCACTGGGCATCAGGTCCTGGGCTTTTTTTTTTTTTGGTTAGGATACTATTAATGACTGTTTCTATTTCTTTAGCGGATATCTGACTGTGTAGATCATGAATCTGATCCTTATTTAACTTTGGTACCTGGTATCTGTCTAGAAAATTGCCCATTTCATCCAGGTTCTCCAGTTTTGTTGAGTATAGCCTTTTGTAGTAGAATCTGATGATTTTTTGGATTTCCTCAGATTCTGTTATTATGTCTCCCTTTTCATTTCTGATTTTATTAATTTGGATACTATCCCTGTGCCCTCTAGTTAGTCTGGCTAAGGGTTTATCTATCTTGCTGGTTTTCTCAAAGAACCAGCTCCTGGTTTGGTTGATTCTTTGTATAGTTCTTTTTGTTTCCACTTGGTTGATTTCAGCCATGAGTTTGATTAATTCTTGCTGTCTACTCCTCTTTGGTGAATTTGCTTCCTTTTGTTCTAGAGCTTTTTAGGCATGCTGTCAAGCTGCTAGTGTATGCTCTTTCCAGTTTCTTTTTGGAGGCACTCAGAGCTATGAGTTTTTCTCTTAGGACTGCTTTCATTGTGTCCCATAAGGTTGGGTATGTTGTGGCTTCATTTTCATTAAACCCTAAAGTCTTTTTTCTTTATTTCTTCCTTGACCAAGTTATCACTGAGTAGAATGTTGCTCAGCTTCCATATGTATGTGGGCTTTCTATTATTTCTATTATTTATTTGTTATTGAAGATCAGACTTAGTCTGTGGTGATCTGATAGGATGCATGGGATTATTTCAATATTTTTGTATCTGTTAAGGCCTGTTTTGTGACCGATTATATGGTCAATTTTGGAGAAGGTACCTTGAGGTACTGAGAAGAAGGTATATCCTTTTGTTTCAGGATAAAATGTCCTATAGATATCTGTTAAATCCATTTGTTTCATAATTTCTATTATTTTCACTGTCTCTGTTTAGTTTCTGTTTCCTGGATCATTGATGAGAGTAGGGTGTTGAAGTCCCCACTATTATTGTGTGCNTTGCAATGTGTGCTTTGAGCTTTATTAAATTTTCTTTAATGAACATGGATGCCCTTGCATTTGGAGCATAGATGTTCAGAATTGAGAGTTCATCTTGGTAAATTTTACCTTTGATGAGTATGAAGTAATCCTCCTTATCTTTTTTGATAACTTTAGGTTGAAAGTCAATTTTATTCAATATTAGAATGGCTACTCCAGCTTGTTTCTTGGGACCGTTTGCATGGAAAATTGTTTTCCAGTCTTCTACTCTGAGGTTGTGTGTGTCTTTGTCACTGAGGTGGGTTTCCTGTACGCAAAAAAATGTTGGGTCCTCTTTGTGTAGCCAGTCTGTTAGTCCATGTCTTTTAATTGGGGAATTGAGTCCATTGATATTAAGAGATATTAAGGAAAAGTCATTGTTGCTTCCTGTTATTCTTGTTTTTAGAGTTGGAATTCTGTTCATGTAGCTATCTTCTTTAGATTTGTTGAAAGATTACTTTCTTGCTTTTTCTCGAGCATAGTTTCCCTCCTTGTGTTAAAGTTTTCCTTTTATTATCTTTTGAAGAGCTGGATTTGTGGAAAAATATTGTGTAAATTTGGCTTTGTCATGGAATACTTTGGTTTCTCCGTCTATGGTAATTGATAATTTTGCTGGCTATAGTAGCCTGGGCTGGCATTTGCATTCTCTTAGAGTCTGTATGACATCTGCCCAGGATCTTCTGGTTTCATAGTCTCTGGGGAAAAGTCAGGTATAATTCTGATAGGTCTGCCTTTATATGTTACTTGACCTTTTCCCCTCAGTGCTTTTAATATTCTTTCTTTGTTTTGTGCACTTGGTGTTTTCAATTATTATGTGATGGGAGGAATTTCTTTTCTGGTCCAAACTATTTGGAGTTCTGTAGGTTTCTTTTATGTTCATGGGCATCTTTCTTTAGGTTGGACAAGTTTTCTTCATAATTTTGTTGAAGATATATACTGGTCCTTTAAGTTGGAAATCTTCCTTCTCGTCTATACGCATTATCCTTAGGTTTGGTCTTCTCATTGTGTCCTGGATTTCCTGGATATTTTGGGTTAGGATTTTTTTGCATTTCGCATTTTCTTTGATTGTTGTGTCAATGTTTTTTTATGGTATCTTCTGCACCTGAGATTCTCTCTTCTGTCTCTTGTATTCTGTTGGTTATGCTTGCATCTATGGCTCCTGACTTCTTTCCTAGGTTTTCTATTTCTCTCCCTTTGTGATTTCTTTATTGTTTCTACTTCCATTTTTAGATCCTGGATCATTTTGTTCAATTCTTTCTCCTGTTTCAATGTGTTTTCCTATAATTCTTTAAGGAATTTTTGTGTTTCCTCTTTAAGTGCTTCTACCTGTTCACCTGTATTCTTATGTATAACTCTTTAAGGGAGTTATTTATGTCCTTCATATAGTCCTCCATCATCATCATGAGAAGTGACTTTAGATCCATATCTTGCTTTTCTGGTGTGATGGTGTATCCAGGACTTGCTATAGTGAGAGAATTGGGTTCTGATGATACCAAGTAACCTTGGTTTCTGTTGTTTCTGTTCTTATGCTTGCCTCCCACCATCTTATTATAAAGACCCTGGGTCTGTGTGCTAATCTGCCCTTCTTAATTGACAGATGCCTGCTTGGGCCTTAATCATAGCACTTGCTGTGGGCAAACATCTACTATGAATTGTGCTAGGGATGATGTGGCTAGGCTATACTTGATGACAAGTGCTGCTTGTCCTCAGTATATCTGATTGGAGCCTGTCCTTCCTGTAATCCCAGTTGTGTCAGAACTCCTCAGAGTCCAGCTTTCTCTGTGATCTTGTGATTCTGGGATCCTGTGATCCTGAGATTCTGGGTGTGTCAGAGCTCTTGGCAGTCAAGCTTTCTCTAAGACCCCGAGATCCTGGTGTGACTAAGCTCCTCGGATCCTGGGATCCTAATACCCTGATGTGTTAGAGTGCCTGGAAGTGGTACCTCCTCTAGGGACAGTGGTGGTGGCTGCTGAGTTTGAAATAAAGGTAGACCAGTGCTGACCAAAGGAACCTGAGCCACTAATCAGGCGGGGTTCCTGTGTCCCTGCTTCTGCAGGCCCCAGGCCCTCCTGGTTATGTTGGAACAGAAGGTGTGTTCAACTCACCAGTGATCCTAAGATCCTGGGCGTGCAGGGCACATGGGGAGTAGAGAATCTTCTGGGGACTGTGAGACTGTCTGCCGAGTTCGTGCCCAAGATGGCCTTGTGCTGTTGCCAACTGGAAGGTGAGTATTTTTCATATTGAGTTAAACAAAGATATTCATTTCATCACAGTAGTACTTAATTTTGTTTCACTACAATTAAATGGGGGGAGTATGTGTATATGTATGTAAGCATGTGAGTGCTTCTTCAAGACAAGTTTGTGGTTTTGGGGGGATTGTTTTTGTTTTTTTCACTGAACCTAAACCTCTCCATGTTGGTTAGTATGGTTGTTAAGTGAGCTCTCAGGATCATTTGTCTCCTTCCTGCAACACTGAGACCACAGGCCCATGAGGCCATGTCTAGATTTTTATGGGACTATTGGGGATTTGAACTCAGGTCTTTGTTGTATAGCAAATGCTCTCATCTATTGGGCCATTTCCCCAGTCTTGAGTATTTAAGAGCCACTTTGTAAAATCATCAAAAGCAATGACAATTTCCAATTAGCACAAATCTAAATCTTGGTATCATGTGGAAGTTAAGTCAGCTGGAAATATGAGCTAAAGTTTATCTCCCTCCAAGTCTTCAGCTGAAGTGCTAACTTCCACTGTGAGGGCCTGTGAAGGTAAGTCCTCTAGGAGGGAAATGGAATTAGAATAGGTCACATACTTAAGTGAGTTTATATTCACATTTGTTTTCTCTCTCCTGCCCCTTTCTTTCTCCCTCTCCACAAGATCAAGATCAAGCATCTGCACCCAGAAAGGAACCTTCCCCACATCATCCATCTGTTAGCACCTTGACCCTATACCCTGCATAGAGTGACATATGTTGTCTTTGGTTTTTGCAGGATTGGGGTTTTTAGAAAGAGTATACTTTTTTATTTAAATAACTTGTTATTATGTAGTAGGCTAAAATAAACCTAAGAATATCCACAAAACAGCAGCATGGAAATTTAGTAACATTTTCAAGACTTCCAAAAGATTTCTGTGAAAAGCTTTGTTTTGTAAAAAAATTTGTTGAATTAAAATATTCCACAGAATAAAAAGAAGAATACCTATGACGATATATGGCCTGGAATATTTATATATTTAAGTGTTTTAAAAATCTAAATTTATTATGTCAGTTAGCTAGAATCAGCTTTTAATTTACCAGGTAGTATAGTACATACAAATATGAAGTCATATTTTAAATATTTAAAATTCTGTTTTACAGAAAAAGATAACTTTAAAATCAAAAATTTCAAATTTAGTAACCATAAAATACAATTTGGAAACACTCAAGTTTCATGAAATAATAAAAAAATAATACAACCATATTTTAAATGCATTATTTCAATTATAAATACTCATATTTAAGGTTAAGAAACTAACAATTTGGCTATGATGCTACATACCTATAAACCCAGCACTTGTGAAGCTGAGGTAAGAAGGTAATAAATTTGAAGCCAGTTTAAGCTTCATACTGAGACTCTATCTCAAAGAGAAATAGAAACTGAACGATATATGCCAACTTTTACTGATAAATTCACTTATATTTTTTGACTGTTAAGAAATTCAAAAAATAGCTTTTATTTGGTTTTTATCAGTACTTATAGTACATTGTCAGTACTTATAGAATAAATTTGTTTTTAAAATAAGATCTTTTAAAAAATTTATTATAAAAGAAAATCTTGGAAATAAGCAAAATTACACACCAAAACTAACCAGATCCAAAGACCATGTAACTTAATGAACTAACATGCACTTAGAATTGACATTCAAAATGGAAATATTATATAGGGCTATCAATAGTTTTGACTAATAAACAATTTTAAGTGAAGTAATATAATTTATAATTTTATAATATGGAATTCTATTTACTTATAATTATAATACTAAAAATTATAATTAAATGTTATTTATTTTCTATATAATCTCAATTTGAACAATAAATTCATAGGCTAACCTACATATGATAGTTCATTTATCTGAGATTTAATGCCCAGATGCTGCAGAAGTGGATGCGATTAGTATTTACCATCAAATAACTTTAAATCACATAAATTAAACTCCATTGTATGGCAGACGTTATGGTGTTTTTTTTGAAGAAACTCTTTCTCAACACTGTAGTTTATAAACCCTGCCTGGGTTTCTAGTCTGCCATCTCACATCTTACATTCATATGAGCAACCCCCACTCCTGCATACTTTCTTCCTATCTATCTATTTATCTCTTTGCCAGTTCTCCCAATTCACACACTAGGAAACCAGTTCATTATTCTAACATCAATATAACAAAGGGAGAAAAAGGTCAAGAATTTGTCCTACCTTCTGTAAAATGTATCACTGGATAATCAGACAATAGACAAGAGAAAGTGTCTATAAAATATTCCATCTGCTAAATGAGAAAGTGAGAGACTTAAAGAATCAGAATAGGTCTGTTTCTCAAATGAATGAATAAATGAATGAATGAATATGGTAAGCACAAATGTCAGATGCCAGACTAGAAACTATCATGTCATTTAGCTTCTTGTCAAGAATTCTTAGGCCTTTCCTGCCTCAGACTGGCTACATCAGAATTTGGTCATGGGTCTCTGTAATCTGTGATGTAACAAGTCCACCACGTGAATCGGCCATGCTTTGCAAACTTCTACACAGTATAGATAATAGCCAGAACTATACTACACAGTATAGATATTAGCCCGCTGCTAATGTGACCTATAGAGTTCAAGAAAACATAATGGTCTGTGCCACAAATATCGAAACATTGAAGCTTGGAATGGATAAAGGGTCAAAGTCAAACTTTCCAGGTTCTTCAAACTGCACGGACATTACAAAGATAAGAGAGTAATCTAACACTAGGAATTTGTGAACTAACAGGCTGACTAAATGAGACAAAATTATCAATTCCTTTTAAATGTGCAAAAATAGGCGTCTAGATTCTGTAAAGAGAAGTGCACAGAATTCTCCAATAAACAATTTTAAGTGGGAAAATGCATTCAAAGCAATTATTCAAAGTCTCTGAATATTTTTCTAAGAACATACAACAAATATATAAATAATCATTCAAGAAAACCCACAAAGCCTGAGCAAGAGCTAGTTGGTGACATCTGAACCACAACCTGCTCCCTCCTGACTTCTCCCATACTTCCAGCTGTGACCTATGAAATAAAGTCGGAAACTCCGGGCAGGCTCAGTCCTTGTTCCCTCAGCACTGCATGCAGCTGCCCCCTGGGAAGGTAGATGTTGGTGCTCTCTCCCTAGTCCTTTACTGCCAACTCTAATCTGAACAGGCACAGCTGAAGAAACCAGAGCTCCTTTTCTCTGTAGCGAAGCTGCATACCAGGTGCAGCAGATAGAGAACCCAGGAATTTAGCACTCCTAGCCCATCCTGACTCCACACCCAGATAGACAAGGCAAGAATGTTCTTGCTCTCAACAGCCCTGAGAAAGCAGAGCTGTCACTTTGGGAGAAGTGAAGCAATACCTTTGCCCCAGTTCTTACACAATGGTACAAGCACATTTCTCCCCAGAAAGAGAAGCAAACAGGAACAACAGGCCTTCAGGACAAAGAACTCAAATGCACTAACAGAAAGAAAACCACAACACAGAAATTCAAGTCACAAAAAAGAAATGCCATGAAAAGTAACTGTGTACATGATTAAAAATGATTTTCAAATTCCATGCTTCTTGCCTTTTCTCCTTGTCAAAGTGTAATTCAATAAACAGGAAGTTTGCAGTTGTGCTGCTGAGCTACCTACCTTTGATGTTGTGTACTCGCTGTCAAGAATGGATAACACTGTTGCCAACTCACATCCATCAATGAAGTACAGAAAGACTAATACAACTATCTATATTTCCATGTTCTCCTTTCTTCCAGTTCCTTCTAAGGGTGGATTATATAAAATGTAAGTCATGATGATCTACTTTTGAGTTTCTCACATACAGAGATTTAATATACAATAGCACAAATACAGGAGGTAAAATGGAGTTACATATGCAGGGAAGAAATTCTATTTTGCTTAATTTTGGTAGAAATCAAACAAAGACTCTTCAAGGTACAGAATAAGTCAGCAAGTCCTCTGTGTCTACCGATTATATGTCCTTATTTTCAACCAAGTCCTTAGTGATCAGAGAAATACAAATCAAAACGACCCTGATATTCTACATTATACCAATCAGAATGGCTAAGATCGCAGGTGACAACATATGTTGGAGAGGATGTGGAGAAAGAGGAACATTGTTCCATTGCTGGTGGGATTGCAAACTGGTACAACCACTCTGGAAATCAATCTGGAGGTTCCTCAGAAAATTAGGAATAGATCTACCTGAAGACCCAGCTATACCACTCTTGGGAATATACCCAAAAGATGCTCCACCATGCCACAGGGTCACATGTTCCACTATGTTCATAGCAGCCTTATTTGTGATAACCAGAAGCTGGAAACAACCCAGATGTCCCACAATAGAAGAATGGATACAGAAAATGTGGTATATTTACACTATGGAATACTACTCAGCTATTAAGAATCCTGAGTTTTGCAGGCAAATGGATGGAACTAGAAAATATCATCCTGAGTGAGGTAACTCAGACTCAAAAGGACATGCATGGTATGTGCTCACTTATAAGTGGATGTTAGCCAAAAAAAAAAAAAAAAAAAAAAAAAATTACAGAATACCCAAGATACAGAACTCAAAAAGGTCAAGAAGCTGAAATGCCCAAGTGAGGACACCTCAGTCCCACTTGGGAGGGAGAAGAAAGAAATCACAAGTGGGGAGGGAGAGAGGGACCTAGGAGGGAAAGTGGACAGGGGAGTCGGGGGAGGAAAGGAGGGAGTAGGGGAAAGAGGGGAACCTGATCTGGTATTGGGTGAGGGAAAATGACTGAAGTCCTAAGGGCCAGCAGAAAGAATGGAAACAAGCAACCTTGGGAGATAAGAGGTGGGGGGCGGGGGGGACCTTCCAGAATACACCAGAGACCTGGAAGGTGAGAGACTCTCAGGACTCAAAGGGAAGGACCTCAGATGAAATGCCAGTAGAGAGAGGGAACTTATAGAGCCCACCTTCAGCAGGAAGACAGGGCATCAAATGAGGGAGAGGGGGGCCATCCCACAGTCACAACTCTGACTCGTAACTGTTCCTGTCTGAAAGAATTAAAGGGATGGAAATGAAGAGGAGCCCGAGGAAAAGAAGGTCCAGCAACAGACCCAAAGTGGGATCCAGCTTAAGGGGAGGTTCCAAGGCCTGACAATATTACTGAGGCTATGGAGTGCTCACAAAAAGCGACCTAGCATGACCTCACTCCAGAAGACCCAAAAAGCAGCTGAAAGAGTCAGATGCAGTGTTACAAGTTTTGGGTTAAATAAATCCTTCTTCAGGTAGTAGAACTGCTTCTGTCCATTGGTTGGGTGCAAATATTTGCTTGTAACACTGTTTAGCATTTTGAAGATGCTTAATATATTTGTTTATATGGAGGAATTTTTATGAGAAAAACTATTTTAATGCTTTTAAATTTAGTCTGTTGAATTTTTAACCTGACCTATAGTAACTACTAAGGAAGGAGGTGATCTTCCAAAGACTTCTTTACTCTTGAATTTATGCCTGGAAATTATTCTTGGGGAGAAAATTTAGGATTCCTTTCCTGTTGCCAATTTATAGTCACTTAAATGAGTTTTCAAATTCCAGCAAACCAAAGTATACTTTCTAAATACTAAACTGATCCCTTTCTTCCAGGTAATACCATTAAATCCTATGATATTTACTACAAGCAACAAAATGCTAATCACCAGATGTGTACCTCTAGGTATTTTTCTTTCCTCTTCAGCTTAATATCCACATTTCCAGTTGTCAACAGTTTTATCTGGTGCCAATATTCATCCATGTTAAACCAAGTGTCAGGATGTCCATAAATTTAAAGAGTAAATGATATTCCATTGCATAGATATAACATTCTGTTCATCCATAAATCACTTATTGGTAGACAAATTTGGGTGGGCTGTACTGATAACTACTATAATAACAGCATGATCCAACATAATAACAGCATAACCTTTACATGTAAATATTATGTGGCTGTGTGATTTTATTTATTATAAGTAGCTACCTGGGAACAGAATTGCTAGGAAACGACTTGCTACTCCAACACAACAGACACCCTGAGTACAAACTGGAATCCATGTTTAAAAACACTCCTACTGCAAAGGAAGTGGAGACTAGAATCCCCTGGAAGCTAGTGGGCAAGTTTACTTGCAGTATGCAGCTCAGTAGCAGAAACCAGAAGACAGAGACCCTGCCTCAAAATAGGCAGAAGGTAAGACCTGACTCCTAAAAGTTGTCCTCTGACCTAGACATACAAACACACATAAAAAGAAAATATTTTATACTTTTCTATTAAGTCAGAAAAGACTAATGATTCAGAATCTAGGTCCTGGCCAGGTCTACTTATGCTGTATAAACATATTATAATAGTTCCATTAAATAAATAAATAAATAAATATATATATATATATATATATATATATATATATATATACATAAAACTGCAACTCTGAGAAGTTAAAGCATTTCAAACTAATACTACTTTTTAAACTATACATGGTTCCTTTTATTGTAAAATATACAAATACTCAATTAGAACCAATAAAGGCTCTACTGAGGACAGGTGGAGCCCATGTTTTGTATTTAGAAGTCTATTAATTTTTATTATACGAATTTAGAAAAGGGTAGTGAGTCAAGGCTCCCATGGGACGAAACACCACCTCACATGCTGAGTGCCCTCTGTACAGCAATATAGAACTTGAACGTGCAATGCCATTTGTGGCAAACTTCATGCCTAAGGATTAAGAAGATGTAAGCTAGGCTGGGAGAGCATGCCCTGAGGTGACCTCAGGGATGTCCAGCTGTAAGAAGGACAGTGTCTCAGTTCAATGGAGGGCTCTTTCATACTGTGAATTTAGAACCTGGAGGTCTTTGGGAGTAGCACTCTGAGTTGCTCCAAGGTTCTAAGGGCAACTTCAATTCTAAGCTACAAAGGCAGTTTGCTGAATTCCAAAACATAAAAGGTCAGAAAACAGATCTAAAGGAAGTTGTAGCCAGGAAGATAGATAGATAGATAGATAGATAGATAGATAGATAGATCTCAGATCTAAAAGACAAGATGAAAAAAAATAGGAGAATGAATAATGAAGCTGGGTAGAATCACAGTAAAAACAGGAAAGGGTGCGGTGTAAGCCAATGGTCTGGGTCAGGCCACAAAGAAGAATTCCTATTGTGGAGTAGGTGTGTCTGCTTAAAGGAGCAGCAAGCAGCAGGATTCTTTACCCAGAAGCACTCAACTGCATAAGTCATAACTCTTGAAGGCCACCACCTCTTATCTCTCTAGCTCTTTCAGTTTTCTTTAATTCCCATTGCCAATCAATTCTCCAAAAACCAGCAAATGTAAGCGCCTTCAGAAAAGTATGACAGATTCAAACCTTCCAATGTTTTCCCAAGGCACAGTAAAGCCCTAAATCCTTTCAGCTGTCCTAATTGATTACCACTCTCCTCTTTGCTCACATTTCCCAATGCCAGGGATGCTCCAAGTCTTCCCAGGAGTCAGTGCTGTTTCTGACTTTGGGATGTTCATGTGGATGTCGATGTTGCTTATGTCCCTGGATATTGTCCTCTGTCTGTGAGCATTTGAATGTCATTCTAAGAGCATTTTTCTGATCACATTATTTCAAAACAGCATCTGTATCACTCTTTCACTTCTCTTCTTTATTTTTTTGGTAATAGTTACCATTTCGAATTTTGTATGTGCATGTATGCATGTCTATATACTTGTCATGTGCACATGTGTGGCCATGTGTACACACGTACACACATACTATTCACTTTACCATAGAACTAATACCTATCAAGACAGACACTATTTCCATCTCTTCTTTGACTTAGCAACAGTATCTGGAACAGTGTCTGAAAGAAAAATGCTTAATAAATATTTAATGGATGCATGAATGAACAACCAACTTAAGCTTCCATTTTTTTCTCCATTTCTCTATTTTCTTCTTGTGTATTAACCATGTTCTCAGCTTTATTCCTTTTTCAACATAACCTAAGAACAGCCCATCCAGCTTTGCCCACTCCCTGATCTTAAATTCTCAAATTTGTGTCGGCTTCTATCTCTACTAAACACCTATTCATCTACCCAATCTGGAAATCAATGTTATAGAAATCCCCAGTCAGAAAGTGTATGAACCCTACAAATGCACAGCGCCCCACCTGGTTAAGTCCTTCTTACTGCTGGCTAGTGATTCTTTCTTGGGTCCCAATCAGCTCCTATCTTACTTCCCACAGAATCACATCCAAACTTCTACCACTTTTTCAAGCTTCCTACTCACCCCTCACTAAACAAATTACATCACTTCTATAGAAACAAAGGAAAGGTTATTAGGTCAGACTCCCCCAGTTTCCTTCTTCCTCAACCAACAACCATTTCAGAATCCTCATCTCCTTCCTGGCAGCACTGAGGAAGCAATGGCAGCACTGTCACTGACCTTCAGCCTTCTGATCTGTTGTCATTAATCCACTCACCCTTCTACAACTTCTCTCTTCTAACAACCCAGTAACCATGCACCCCCAAAGTGCTTGATGCACAAACACAAGGACCTAAGTTAGATCAACAGAACCTACTCTACCTTCCATGCGATACATGGTGGGGCTTGCCTATATTCCCAGAGAGGGGAGACAGAGACAGATGGATTCTTGGGACTCCTTGGCCAGTCAGCCTGGCAGAACCAGCAGACTCCAGGCCAACTATAGATTAATAACTCTATCTGGGAAAAAAAAAAAAAAAAAAAAAGGTGGGAGCCAGCAAAATGGTTCCTTAGGCAAAGGCACTTGCCACCAAGCTTATCAAACTCTGGTTCGATGCCTTAAGGTTTATATGGTGGAAAGAGAGAACCAAGCTGTCCTGTTTCTGTGTGTGCAAGCAGAAAAAGAAGAACAAAGGAGCCTGGGAGAGAAAGAAGAAAGGGAAAAAAACCCAGCCAAGGTGAACAATGTCTTCGGAACAATAATCGAGGTCATCCCCTGGCCTGTGTACGTGGGCACAGACATAAAGAAGTCACACCAAAACCTTTGTTTGCCTCCTCTAGATTTGAAATGAATGTCCCATAAGTTTATTTTAACATCTGTACAGAAAAAGGTTCTAAAATATATTACTATGAGAGATCAATTCACAAAACAAGCTTTATATTGGTTCCAGTACTAAGATTTTCATTTCCTTCTGAAGAAGAAACATTCTAAATATTAAATAGCTGAAGTAATTTACATAGTGTGGTAACATGATAATTGTAGTGAAATGATTTACAGATATTAAAGTCATTAAACTTCTAAATTGCTAATAAACAATGTCGAGCTAAGTTTCTGAAAGTAGTCGGTTCTAGTGTATCTCTAACAGCAAACAACAAGCTGTTCTATATGTATGTGACTGAGCATCTATAAAGACTGACTTTGGTGGGTACATGATACATGCTACCTCAAGAAAGAAAGCAGACAAATAATGCTGCCTTCCCAGGATTTTTAAAGAACTAGAACATTTCTAAAAATAACATATCACTTTTAAATATTTCACAAAGCAGTTTCTCAAATATAAAATAATCAGGAGAATGGAAACAACAACAACAAAAAATCCCACAGAAACAACATATTTTTACACATATTTTTTAAGCTTCGAAAGAAAAGCAAGTTATGTTATATTAGCTCAATAGCTATCATTGATATTCTAAAAAGTACATATTCCTCAAGAAAGGAAGATTGTTCGTTGGCTGCAAATAGGTAATCACAAAACTGGTTTTCAATCTGTCACAATCAATCAATTTTTAAAGTCTATTCAACATTTCTCAAAAATTCAGTTGAGAATTTCCACCAGTCAGCAACTGCTTTGCTTTGGAAACCTCAAAGTCATTCAATCTCCAAATTCCAAGTTTAAAGTCAGCCAATCCTTCAACTATGTCACCTATGAAAATTAACCAATTTTAAACATCATGCTTCCTTTAAAAGCCTGGAGGATTGTGGTGTCTCTTGCTTAAATAACATACAATCCCATCTTTGCTTTCACTCCATTTGTAGTGATCTCTTCATGCCAAAAATACAGCTAATATTGTGGCTATTTGAATATTAATCTTTTTTTTCCTTGTGGGTAAGAAAAATATTTGTTAAAACAATCCAGCTTCATAAATGGTAAAATTCATCAAGACCTTTTAAGTATAATTATAGTCATCCTTGCCTGCAACTCTTCCCCATCCTTAAGACTTACAATCTCATACTATCAACCCCAATCAGTGGATGTACTATATAAAATATTAAAACATCTGACTGCTAAAATTTGCACCAAGAATTAACTGCTATCAAATAATCTTCAAACAAAATAACTACTTAAATAGCTATCTTATTTAGCTAATAAAAATGATGGCCCAGCTTGATTTTTATAAAATGTAAAAATCAAAAATCTTATACTGTTTTATTTGGGCAAACTGATAAACTCTTGCTTACAATTTAAGAAATAAGTAACTCTCACCAGCTCTTATCACATTACAAAAGTGAAATAACCACTAAAATAGGGTAAGTCTGTTTTAGAAGGAAAATACATTAACCTCCATAATATTGTTCTGTCTGTGGATTAGCTCAGCATAGGGGGGGAAAAAAACTAAAAAGAAATACCCTCAAATTTGACATGGAAAATTGCTAACCTTTCTATCTCTTTTTCATATTTGAAGCTGCACTGGCAAGAATAATAGAGACTCTGATTCAAAAGGGGCACAAATGGGTGTCATCTCCTAAACAGGACTCAACCATAAGAGCAAACGGACTGCTTCTACAGACTTCCTTATTCAGCTACACGCAAATACTGATCAGAGGTGTATTTTTGTGTACTGCTTCTTGACCTACATCTTCTCAAAAACAAAATTCTAAATCTTGTTACTGTATAGTTTAACAAAATCAGGAATCTAAATCAAATTTGGGCAGGATCACAAACACTGACTTTACCAAGAGACTCAAGCAGGGACATCCATATAAGTCTATGTTCCAAGAGACCAATGTAGTCAGAGAATAGATCTCATGGATTTAATCAAAAGTCAAGTTCATATAATATGGAAATATTTGGAAGGGTGGTACAACTCAATGAAAACAATAAAGGTACACATTTTGAGTTGGAGGACCAGTTCCTTCTCTATATGACAGGAATAATAGCTACATATCACAGGATTCTTAAGATTAACTGAGTAACAGTAATAGGCAGGGCTGGAACTACTCTAAGCAGTCCTCGGTATTAAGACTTAACTCCAAGTCACTTTGCTTTTATCACTAACTTGTCCTGACACAGGATAAGTCATTTGACCTGTACCTATTTTCTTACCTGTCAAATTACGAAGATAATATATGCTATCCACATCTTACAGATGCTGCCAAAAACTACATAGAAAACTAATAGAGAAAACTATTTTTGAAAATTAACAATTGTATAACCAAGTTGCTAATCCAGTATGTATAAAAACATGAAAGAAATTTGAGGCTGAAGAGATGGCTCTTGTGAAGAGAATCAGGGTTTGGATCCCAGCACCCTCGTGGTGTTCACAAGTATCTGGAACTCCAGTTCTAGAGGTATCCAACACCCTCCTCTAGCTTCCGTGGACATGCAGATAAAACACTCATACACATAAAATAAACACATTTAAAATCTGCATCGCTAGAGCAGTCATTGACAAAGATGAAGGAGAGAAAAAATGAATGAATGAATGAATGAATGAATAGCAAGCATTATGGTTTGGAGCTTAAATGTCATCCAAAGGCTCACATGCAAAAAGTCAAGTGGCCAGCCTCCAGGGCTGGAAGTTTTAGGAGGCAGAGCTTACTCAGACTTCCTCCACTATAAGTTCCTCCCCACAATGAACTGTGGGCCTAAAGCAATGAGACAAAAGATGTATATGTACTCATCATAAGGGGCTGGTTAACAGAGAATTCAAATACTATCATGTGGAACTTTGGCATGACACACTTATGAACAGTGGAAACCTGCCTAAGTATTATATACATGGCCCCTCCACTGCCCTCTGCTTTGCAAGCAACAACATTTCAAACCAGTTCCTTATTGTACTAGTGAGCTTTGTCAACACTGAGGTAACAGAACTAGAAAAAGTCACCACTCCACAGAGATAGTCAAATATCAGAATTTATTTCATTTGGTAAAAATTTTATCAGTGCCAATTAAAACTAATGCAGATTTAATAAAATATGCAAGACTCTGAGTAGTTACTTTGTTCAAAAGGACTCTTGGGGAGCTTCCAATCAATCCATCATGCAATTGTGTAGGCCTTCTTTTGCTCTTTTGCCCTTTCACACCCCATCTCTCAAGAGTGGGGCAGGTGAAAGGGGTGCAGGAAGCCAGAATGAGTTCATTACCATGTATTTATGCATTTCTTCTACTCTGACTCTATTCCCACAGGTTTTTTCCTCATGCTATGCTCCTCCAGGAAGAGAATCATGTTTATTTATTTCCAAACTCCACAAACTTAACCAATACCCTTCATAGAAAGTCACTCTTCCCAGCTACGAATGAGTCAATGGAAGGAGACTAGAGATAGAGATGTGAATAAGACAAAAACCTCACCAGCACTAAACCCACAACACTGTGGAGATGAGAGACAGAAGAACGGGACAGCTGCAAAGATCCAGTCAAACAAGGAAGAACCAGCCTGTACAGTCTTACCATGTATACTTCCTTCTATTGCCTTGTTATCAACCAAGGATTAGAAAAGAACAAAATCAGCCTGTCTCTTCAAAAGTATGTGTATTTCTATTCCCTAACCACAGTCATTTCATATCTACTCAACATGTCCACAATGGGATAGTTACAGACATTAACCTGCATGGCTCTCAAGCTAGAGCACTTGAGGGTGAATCCCTTCCAACACTCACAACTTCATGGCGATAGACAGGGACTTGAGATAAGTAGTCTGAAGCCTGCCCTACTAGATGACTCAAGGCAGCTCCCTGTGCATCCATTTTCTCATCTGCAAACTGTAAACAGTAAATTCTTTAGGACATACAACTGTTTTAAGGATTAAATGAGTATGTGTAAGGATACTTAAAACCTTGACTGGAATATAGTTCATATATACATTATGCTAATTATTAGTATTACTATCACTCATTATTACTACATCTAACAAGCAGTTAGAACTTAAGAACTAGACTTTTATATCTCCTCCAAAACTTTAGCAACATAGCACCTTAGAACATAGCACTACTATTCTCCTAGTTCTTCCATGCCAATCCTGAAGAGCTATTCCTTTTCCTTTCCCTTAACATCCCTGGGACATCAGTAAGTTCTGTCAGTAGTCTTGAGCTTCACCTCCCAATGTCATCGCCCCCATTTGCTTCCACCAGCCTAAGGTACCACACCATCTCCCTTCTCAAGGTACAGCACAGCAACAGCCTCCTCCCACCTCCAGCCCCCCTTTTCAAGATACCTCCACCACTCTATAACTCTACAGTTAATTCTCCATGGAGTAAAGTAGAAAACAGACAGGTGCCAGTTCTATGACATAAACTGTCTTGTGGCTTTTCATTAACTTCAGAGTAACATGTCTACTTTGCCACAGATTCCACACACACCCCAAGCAGGTTACAAGGGCAACACTTTCTTTCTCCAACCTTACCATGCTCTGAGACAGAATAGACATTTGGAACATAGCCTCTCAAGTCAGATGACCTAAATTTAAATGTTAAAAAAAAATGACAGCAGTTCTAATGTAAATTTAGTAAAATATGCAAGACTCCAAGTCTCTTAAGCTTTTAGCTTGAGTACACATCTAACATGTGGACCAGTTTCCTAATCTAGAATAACAGAGGTATTTTTCTTAACTAAAAATGTGGTTGTAAGATGTTCAATGAACTGTTCCATGCATATGGTAAGCTTTACAGGCCAGATGGTTATACTGTCTCCTTCCACTACACCCAACTAGAGATTGAACGAAGGGCAGGGGCTCTACCACTAGCTATATATTCCTCAGTTCAATTTCTACTCAGGTCCTGTACTCTGAAGCTACAGCAGTTCTTAAACTGTGTTTCTCCTGCCTCCACCTCCCAGGGAGCTTGAATGCCACCATTTGGGCTCCTGGTGGGCTGCTATCCCACCTTAGAACAAGTCAATGCCAACTCCCTTAGGCAGTCTGCCCTAAATGACTCATTCAAACCAGCCTTCACTGATCCTCACACCCCTCTTTCCTTTCCTTCACTGCACTCACACAAATTGCTTGTGCTAATTGCTTGTGTCTACTTCTCCACTGTCCTAGGAAGCCAGCTATAGAGCAGACTACAGATCTGACTCTGAACCTGGTATCTCATCATGGGTGGGGTCTGATGCAAACAGCAATACCATACTTAGCTGCTCTCCCTCCAGGTCTCTCTGATCCCTGTAAAAGTAACAAAGCTATACTATCACCTCCCAGGTTAAAGACAGACTATACTATCACCTCCCAGGTTAGAGACAGACTATACTATCACCTCCCAGGTTAGAGACAGACTTTTAAAAAAAGTTCTAAGACCTAGGTGACTTGTCTTTGGAAAGCTACAAATAGAAGAACAAAACTCAGAAGCCCTGCTTTGATTCAAGGAGTCCTCTGTAAGGATGTTACACTCTTTACTGAAGTCACAAAAATGTGGCCTGTTTAAGTCCATCCTAGAGAGTGTATATTCCCTTCAAAGTTCCTGAGTACTTGTCCCAAAGTTGGATAAGTGTCACAATGTTGTAACAAACTCATTTGAAGGCAAGATTTTAAAACCTTATAGGCAGACAAGCTGACTCTATGTATTTGTGTTGAGCATAATGTACTAGTTCTGGACTGCTAAAACATTTTTCTTTAATGACCAGACTGGGGGAACAAGTATTGCCAAAATCTCTGTGATAGTGATACCAGTTATTTGATTCCTGATCAACTGATACTATAGCTGAGATACCTTCAGGTTCAAAAGTCATGATCCGATGGGTTGGGGTAGGTGTGGGGGGGAGGCCAAGCCCTGAGAAAGATCCTTACTTACAAATAGATTATCACATTCCTTAGAATAATAAATGTTGTCTTAACCATTGTGTAGGATTACATAGCTTAGGTTAACTTACAGGGTTTCAAGACACTGCAGCCCCATAGAAAGGAGAAGAAGGCTTGAGGCAACACTGAATGTAATTTGTCATCAGAGACCTGGGCTTTTGCAGGATCCCAAGGGAAGGCGTACCAGGGCTGCTAGTCTTTGAGGGCGCTGACTGACCATCCCAGACTGACTAAGCATGTTCTACTTGAAGATCTAATCTCTTTATCAAAGAATTTTAAGGAGGGCCTCGACAGTTCCCTGTTCCCGGGCCTTAGTCACACGCTCTTGGCTATCACAGGCCAGCAGGAAAGGTGAGGGCCAGGCACAGGAACAGCTTCGCCTCCACAAGCCGGCGCTACAGGGAGGGCGCGCTCCCACCTGGGGCGATCACCAGCCCCGCGTCACGCTCGGCAGCTCCCGTGTAACCCGAGGTTTCCCGGTGCCCACGGCCAACACAGCGAATGCGATAGCGAGCAGCACGTAGGCCCCGCGAGCCCCGCAAGCCAGAGCTGCATGATCCTCGCAAACTTACAGTTTTCCTACTGCGTACGCGTCACGGCGGGGTGACGTCATGTGTCGGCTTCAACGAGGTCAGCCCGCGGGCGCGGCGCTCCGGCCTAGGCCCCGCCTCCAGCGCGCGGCGGGAGACGCCCCGCCCCGCCCTGCCTGGACCTGCGCGCAAGCGCACACGGCCAACTGCCGCGTGCCTGGGAGCTTCGCAGGCTGGCGCATTTAGGCGGCCACTCTTCACCATCTTCACACAGCCCCAGAAGCGAGAAGGTCGGGGGTCGATAGATAGAAAGGGAGAGACCTCGGGCACAAATCAAGTTCCCGCCCGGGCTTGGGGCGGCCGAAGGGTTCTTACGTAGTTCTTCCTCAAACACTGCCTTCCTCCCCTCACCTGTTAACTAAAACTCCTACGCGTTTGGTAAGAGACACTGTTCTCCGCCGGGATCATAGGGGCACCTTTCCCATGATCCTTTGCGCTGTCTCACTTCTGCCCAGATCCAGCCACTCCCGCCCGCCCGCGCCCGGCCAGACACGCCCACGAAGAGTAGACCACGCCCTTCCAGGACAACCACTGAAAGCCCGCCCCGCCTATGCCGGGCCTGCCCACGTCCGGCTAGGCCACGCCCTGAGACCCGCCCTTCCGGCTCCGGCTTTTTTTTTTTTTTTTTTGCTGTCTCCTGCTGCAGAGCGGCCCCGCCCTCTCTGTATGTGCCTTGCTGCCTATTGCTGAAGCAAGCATCTTTTACTCTTCTGTGTTACCCTATCTGGCCCCAGGAAACCTTTTACAAGTCACCTGTTAAATTTAACAAGTAGTGACCTGTGAAACTTTCCAGCCAACCACCTCATGAGGAAAGCTCAGCTGTCTAAGTCCAGCTCTGGATAAAAGACCACTGCAAAGAAAGTGAAGGCGGAGTGGACCACGGAATCTGAAGACTTGAAATCTACTCCTTCAGATGAAAATAGTAAACCTTCTGATTTAAAAAAAAAAAAGCAGTTCAAACTGTGTTGGAGCTAGTCTTAGAAGAGGATATAATTAGTATATTCACTATATATATATATATATATATATATATATATATATATATATGATATAATTTATAGGCAAATAGCCAGGTCAGGGATTTTGCGTGTCAGCTCCTGTATCGAAATGTAAAACAATGGTTTGTTTACACTTTGATTTGGGAGTGATGGCTAGAGAATGACTGCAATAAGAGTTCCAGGACAGTCTGGACTGAAGAGATCTTGTCTCAAAAAAGTGAAGTACAACAATAATGTACTCCAGGAAAATATACATAATTCATTTTAAAAGAACTTAATCTGTGCATTTAAATACCATGAAATGTTTTTATTCTTATCAAATGACATAAGAAATTTGTAGTCTGCACATAATTTTAACACGATTTTTATTTTGTGCAACAATATAGAAAAAATATTATTTTAAAACTTCCACATATCTTTAAATTGTGGTATTTATTTTTCATTAAGAACAATATTAATATACCATGTTTTTAATATTCACATATTTATAAGTCTCTATATCATTTCTCAAAACTTGAATTTTTCTAAAGTAATCTTCTAGCTAATACCTGAGATTCTCCCACAGGCAAATGCCATATGTAATTTTGGGGGGGAGTGGAAATACTATGTACCAAATGTGCTAAATGATTTTAGTATAGGTTTTAATATAGGCCATGGTAAAATATTATTGAATCACTTGATTGTTCAGTTCTCTTAATGCCACAAGTTTGTTTGTGTGTGTTGGTGTGGTGAGTGTGTGTGTGTGTGTGTGTGTGTGCTGGTCTATGAGTACCAAGGAATACATGTGGATGTCTGAGAAGAGTCTCTTGTGGGTCCTAGCCTTCTACCTTGTTTGAAGCAAGGTTTCTGTTAGTTATTGTTATGCTGTAGATTAGCTGGCCCAGAAGCTTCC
Organism: Mus minutoides; assembly: GCA_902729485.2. Lineage (NCBI taxonomy): Eukaryota > Metazoa > Chordata > Mammalia > Rodentia > Muridae > Mus > Mus minutoides. The sequence continues at coordinate 552,134 of LR753309.1, forward strand.
AGAGATTCTCCTGGCTCCCCCTCCCATCTCACTATAGGAGCACTCCGATTACAGATTGGAGTTACTAAATCCAATTGTATGTGGATTCTTAAGATTTGAACTCAGTTCCTTATACTTATGCACCAAGCAAGCATTTTACCCACCGAGCCATCGCCCCAGTCCACATATATATTTTTAAACACCTGCATGCAAGAAAGAAGTAAATGTGTTAAACAAAAGACAGAGAAGGAAACTTGAATATCAAATGGAAATGTGGAAAAAATGGCTAAGAAGTACACACTAAATATGTTAAATGTCTCTGATGTGGGCTACATTCACCTGTGAAGGATATGGCATTACAGAATATACTCACATAGCAGCACAATCACCTTTGGTGGAGCTTCTATAATGAACTGGAATTTGGTCTAAATGAGTAAAGAGAAACTAGCATGGAAGTGTTTCTTGTAGAGAGAGGAGCTGCTATCAGAGCAGCCTTTAAGAAAACAGATGCCTCTACTGTCCAGGTTCAACACTCAGAGCACTAAGGCACTCTACCCCTAGTCTTGGGGGTGTTGCTTTATTCTTGAGTCTTTCATTTTGATATCTGCTGCACTGGCAATCTATTTTCTGGAATCCTCTACTTCAATACACATAGTACTTGCCTTATTTCTACTGAGCAAGCTGAGTAAAGCCCCACCTCACCCTTGCAAACAATGGCTGATGTTCCCTGGGTATTACATGGCAATGACCACCCTTGCAACTGGGTGTATACTGTCATTATTCCCATCTTACTCATTGGGCAAGCAGGATTGCAGGAGACAAAGTCAGATATAGGTTACAGATAATGAATAGCAGAAGAAAGACTTGAAACCTTACTTCCTAACCCACACTCATAATAATCATTGATCTGTATGACTTCATGTGAAAAAAATAATAATTTAAGAAACAGCCAAAGAACCAGAAAGTCCACGATACATTATGTAAAACTTAACTCAAAACAGTGACCAATACCCACTATGCTGGGTTGAATATCTCAACCCACAACTCTTGCAGAAGACTCCTAATCTACTGGAGGCCACGCCAATACTAGGAACCCCAGAGACCAAGCAAATTCCTGGAGCCCCGGAGGCCACACAAGTCACTAGAACACACAGCAGACACACCCACTAGGACCTGAAGACTCACTCAGGCTACTCAGGCCAGAAGACCAGAGATGAAACAGAGGCCAAGGGGAAAAACATCCAAAAAACATCCATTCAACAAAGGTAAACTCAAAAATTGGCATGTAAACCCAAACCAAGATGACTAGAGACCAGTTAAGAACACAATCAAAACAGCCAGATTAACAACAGTGGCACCACCAGAATCCAGATGTATTACTACAGCAAGCCCTAGATATTCTAACATAGCTGAGGCACAAGAAAAGAAAGAACCTGAAATCCAATCTTATGAAGAGGATAGAGGCTCTAAAACAAGAAATTAATAAATCCCTTGGAGAATCTAGGAAAACCCAAACTGGTGAAGGATATGAATAAAACTGTTCAAGACCTGAAAATGAAAATATAGGCAATAAAGAAAACACAAATGGAGAGAATCCTAGTTATGGAAAATCTAGGTAAAAGGACAGGAACACAAGCATTACCAACAGAATACAAGAGATGGAAGAGAATCTCAGACATAGAAAATATGATAAAAGAAGTTGACGCATTGGTCAAAGATGTTACATTTAAAAGTTACTGACACAAAACATTGAGGAAATGTGGGAAAATATGGAAAGACAAAAATATAAGAATAATAAGAATAGAAAAAGGAGAAAAATACTAGCTCAAAAACTGATAAAATATATTTAAAAAAATCATAGATGAAAAATTCCCTAAAGAAAGAAATGCATATAAACATTCTACTAAAATCAGGGACAAGACAAGGCTCTCCAACTCTCTCTGTATCTATTTAATATATTACTTGAAGTTTTAGCTAGGACAATAAGACAACAAAAAGAGATTAATGGGATACAAGTTGGAAATAAGTCAAAGTATTGCTATGTGCAGATGATATAATAGTATACATAAGTAACCCCAAAAATTCTACCAAGCAACCCCCAAAGGTATAAACACCTTCAACAAAGTGGCTAGATAAAAGATTAGCTCAAAAAAAAATCAGTATCCCTCCTATATACAAGCAATAAACAACTGAGAAAGAAATCAGGGAAACAATACTCTTCACAATAGTCACAAATCATAAAATATTTGGAAGTGACTCTAACCAAACAAGTGAAAGACCTGTATGTCAAGAATTTCAGATCTTTGAAGAAAGAAATTGGAAAAGATATTAGAAGATGGGAAGATCTTCCATGTTCGTGGATTGGTAGGATTAACATAGTATAAATGGTAATCTTACCAAAAAACAATATATAGATTCCATGCAAATCCTATTAAAACTCCAAGCCAATTCTTTGCACGTCTAAAAAAAAAAAAAAAAAAAAAAAAAAAAAAAAAAAAAAAAAAAAAAAAAAAAAAAAAAAAAAAAAAAAAAAAAAAAAAAAAAAAAAAAAAAAAAAAAAAAAAAAAAAAAAAAAAAAGACACTCAACTTCATATGGAAAAATCCACATGCCCAGAATAGTTAAAACAATCCAGTACAATAAAAGAATCTCCAAAGGAAAGTTATGATCATCCCTGAATTCAAGCTGTACTACAGAGCTATAGTAATAATAATAATAATACAAATAATAAAAGCCAAACACATGGCATTGGCATTAAAACTACCAGGCAGATCAATGGAATTAAATCAAAGGCCCATAGGTATCCATATACCTATGGACATCTGACTTTTGGCAAAGGAGCCAAAATTACACAATGAAAAAAAGAAAACATCTTTAATAAATGGTGCTGGTCTAACTGGCTGTCTGTATGCTAAAAAAAAAAAAAAAAGGAGAGAGAGTGAAAATAGATCCATATTTAACACCTTGCACTAAACTCAAGTTCAAGTGGATCAAAGACCTTAACATAACCAGATACATGGAACCTGATAGAAGAGAAAGTGTGTGTGTGGGGGGGAGGGGGGCCTGAATGCACTGGCAGAGAAGACAACCTCCTGGACAGAACACTGATAGAACAGGCACTAAGATCAGTAATTAATAAATGGAACCTCATAAAACCTATAAGCTTCTATAAGACTGAGGATACTGTCAATAGGACAAAAATGGTAGCCTACAGAATTGGGAAAGATCTTCACCAACCCACATCTGACAGAGGGCTAACTTCCAAAATATATAAAGAACTCAAGAAATTAGGCATCAACAATCCTAATAATTGGATTAAAATTGGATATAGATCTAAACAGAATTAGGAAAAAAAAAAAAAAAAGGACTCTCAAATGGCCAAAAAGCACATAAAGAAAAGTTCAACGTCGTTAGTAATCAGGGCAATGCAAATCCAAATGACTCTGAGATTCCATCTCACCTGTCAGATTGGCAAAGATCAAAAACACAAGTGACAGCTTGTGCTACTTAGGATGTGGAGCAAGAGGATCACTCCTCCATTGCTGAGGGAAATGCAAATATATACTGCCACTTTGTAACCAATATGGTAGTTTCTCAGAAAATTGGGGAAAAAAAGCATCTACCTCAAGATTCAGGAGTTATCGATATAGCAACACTTCCTGGGCATATAACTAAAGGATGTTCCATCATATCACAAAGATACTTGCTCAACTATATTTGTAGCAGCTTTATTCTTAATAACTAGAAACTGGAAACAACCTAAAAGATGTCCCTCAACCAAAGAATGGATAAAGATAATCTGGTACATGGAATATTATTCAGCTGTTAAAAAAAAATAACATCATGAAATTTACAGGCAAATAGATGCAACTAGAAAATATCATTTCTAGTGAAGTAACCCAGACCCAGAAAGACAAACATGGTAT
>LR753309.1:556137-573695 GCA_902729485.2 Mus minutoides
AGGGAAGCAAGCCAGTAAAGAACATCCCTCCATGGCTTCTGTATCAGCTCCTGCTTTCTGATCTGCTTGAGTTCCAGTCCTGACTTCCTTTGGTGGTGAACAGCAGTATGGAAGTGTAAGCCAAATAAACCCTTTCCTCCCCAACTTGCTTCTTGGTCATGATGTTTGTGCAGGAATAGAAACCCTGACTAAGACAGTATGTACTCACTTGTCAGTAGATATTAGCTGTATAGTAAAGGATATCCATGCTGTAATTCACAGACCCAGAGAAGCTGCGTAAGAAGGAGGACTTAAGGACTGATGTTTGAATCTCACTGGGAAGGAAAAATAAAATAGACACTGTGAATAGATAGGGGTGGCGGTGTGGGTGTACTGAGAAAGTGGAGAGTAGAGAAACAGAAAAAGGAGGGATCATGTTGGGGGGATGGAAAGAGAGACAACTGGAATTGGGGGTGGTGTATTGCCAGGACAAGCTAGCAACCGAATGTAAGGAAAATCCCCAGGGTGATCCTAGCTAAGACTCCTAGCAATGGCAGATATGGAGCCTGAACTGCCCATCTCCTTTAACCAGGCAAGCCTTCCAGTAGAGGGTTTGGGATATCAAGTCAGTCATAAAACCTTCAACCTACAACTTTTTACCTGCTTACAAAATGTGCTGTATGGCACAAAAATTGTAGGAGTTGCCAACTAATGACTAGTTCAGTTTGAGGTTCATGCCATGAGAGGGAGCCCACCCCTGGAAGACCAGGACCCAGAGGCTGGATATCCCAGAGATCTAGGATAAAACCAAATACAATTGGCAAAAAAAAAAAAAAAAAAAAAAAAAAAAAAAAAAAAAAAGTAAAAAGAAAAAAGTGTCAATGAAATGATTCCTAATGACACCCTGCTGTACTCATAGTTTGGCATCTAACCCAGTGTCATCAGAGGCTTCAGATAGATACAGAGACCCACAGCAGAGCTTGGGAAATCCTGCTGAAGAAGGAAGGGAAGGATTGTAGGAGCCAGAGGGGTCAAGGACACCACAAGAAACCCCACAGAATCAACTAACCAGAGCTCATAGGGGCTCACAGAGACTGAGTCAACAGTCAGGAAGCCTGCATGTGACTGATGTAGGCCCTCTGCATATATGTTACAGTTGTGCAGTTTGTTCTTCTTGTGAGATTCCTAGCTGTGGGAGCAGGGGCTGTCTCTGACTGTTTGGCCTGCTCTTTGGAACATTTCCCTCCTACTGGATTGCCTCATTCAGCCTTAATAAGAGAGGAGGTACCTAGTCTTACTGAAACTTGACATGCCAAGTTTCACTGATATCCATGGGAGGCCTGGGCTTTTCTGAAGAGACTCTGAGGAAGAGTGGATGTGGGGGCAGAGGAGACATGGGGGTAGGAGGGACTGGTAGGAGAGGAGGAAGAGGAAACTGCAGTCAGGATGTAAAAAATAAAAAATAAATACATAAAACACTGACCACGGTGTATCAGTACTGTCCAATGTCCCATTCTGTTCCTAGCAGATGATTCTGTTTTTAAGGCGCTCACTGTGGCTCAGTAAGTTAAATTTGTGCATCGATGCATTTCCACATTCAGAAATAGAAAACATAAAGTCCCTGATTTATCACATGTAATAAAAATAATCTTGGTCAGGGATGATGACACCTGTCTTTAGTCCTTGTACTCTAGAGGCAGTGGCAGACAGATCTCTGTGACTTCAAGACCAGCCTGGTCTGTGTAGTGAATTATAGGCCAGCCTGAACGTGTATGTCAGAAAAAGAAGAATGGGGGGGGGGGAGATCTCCCTGAAAACACTAGTTTGTGGTCACTATTTGTTTTATCTCCCCTCCCCAATATGCTAACTAAGTGCCTGCCTCTGGGCTATATATGTGGGGGAGGGGATACCCACAAATAAACAAAATTTAAAAACCCTCTTTTTGACAGGAATCTAAGTTGCCTAAGCTGGTGTTGAACTTGCTCTAATCTATAAACAGTTCCATACTTGAACTTGCAATACTCCTCCATACACACCTCAGTATTCTGTGTATTAGGGATTATAGATCGGGCACAAGACCATTTAATGTTTGAATAATATGTGTGTTTTCTAGGCTATGATGCTAAATATCCCCACACATGTTGCCTACTTAGAGCACAGCAAGCACAGCTATTAGTAGAGGATCAGCTGCCAATAAAGACCAGCACTTTCCATGCTCTCAAGAGTTTACATTCACTAGGGATGGTTGACTATATATATGGACTCAATGTGTATGTGTGTGTGTGTGTGTTACACATGGCCTATAATCCTAATACTCAGGCAGCTGAGGCAGGAGGATAACAAATTTGAGAGGCCAATCTCAAAACAAAATAAATCTATAAATCTAAAAGCTGGGTAAGTTTCTTACTCAAGATACTTGCGGTTTTTATAAAGAGTAGTAGGGCAGTAAATCACCAAAAGGTAGACTAAAAGAAAGTCATTTAGGAAGGCAACCCTATGAGTAACAATGTAACATAATACTGAACTGGTTGACCCTGTCTTCCCAGGATGTGGTATCCTTACAGGCACAATAACCTCTCTAAACTTCAGAGTCAGATTTATCTGGGAGGAGGGAACCTTAATTAAGCATGCCTGTGGGAGGGAGAGGTGTGTGTTGGGGGCGGGGGAGGGGAGGGTGATGGCCTCTTCCCCCATCCCTCACCACCTGCATTAGTTGGGATAGCTGGGCCCTGAGATCCCTAAGGCTGAAGGTCCTTCCCTTCACCGACTATAGCATTCAGAAGAGTGGACCCTAAACCTTGCCTAAGCAACACAGTGGAGCTGGCCCTGGTGGCAAAGGCATGGATGAGCCAACCCGAGGGTGTAAGAGCCAGGGGAGTGGAGCGGCCCAGACCCTTGCCTGCTACAGCATCTGAGCGACTGTGTCTGTCTCAATTGGGCAGCACAGTGGAGCAGACTCTAGAGGTGTGGGTGAGGGTAAGCTAGCCCTGGGGACATGAAAGCAAAAGAGCTTTCTGCCAGTGGCTGCATTGGGTGGGCTAGCTAGAACAGTGCTGAGTGCTGGACCTGTTGATGTGGCAGGCTGATAAACTCGGCTACCACCCAGGCCCAGATCCAGGGCTTTGAGTTGGCCCATCCTCAAATCTGCATCATCTGTGAACTGTTGGGGCTGATCCAAAGCTACAGGACACCAACAGGATAACTGGGAGGAGTCCTGGTGACAATCCAATATTGATGGTGTCACAGAAGCCAGAGACTTTAAACCAATGACTCATTGTAATGCATATTTGCAAGTGAAGATGTGTGGACAGAGGTACATACTTTGGGATGTGCTGGGATATACCACACTTCCATGATAAGATCTTTTCTATGCTTTGTTTTGTTTACTGCTTTTTGGTTTGTTTGGGTTGTTTGTTTGTTTGTTTGTTTTTCATTTTGATTTGGTGGGATTGCAAGGGTGGAAAGGGGACAGGAGGGGACAGGGAGCTGAATGGGACTGGGGTGCATGATGTGAAACTGACAATAACAAGTTGGGGGGCGGGGGGGGGGAAATGCGTGTGTCAGACTGGCCTGAAGGCAAGCCTATGGTGAATTTCCTTGATGATTAATGTGGGAGGTAAATGGGAGGTAAAGTGCACCGTGGACAATGCCACCCTGGGCTGGTGGTCTTCGGTGCTAACAAAAGCAGGCTGAGATGGAAAGCAAGGCAACAAGGAGAACCCTTCCATGGCCTCTTTGCCCTGACTTCCCTTCATGACACACCTTAATCTGGAAGATGAGATAAACTGCTTCCTCCACTAACTGCTTTTGTTCATGATGTCTATTACAGCAACAGAAAACTACCACAGTCACTAAATATTATTCTTGAAAAGTCTCCTTAGTTGGGTGTTAGTCCTCTGGGGACTCTGGGGAATCAAGTCAGGCCACCTGGAGTCCTATTTGCACTCCATCTCCTGAAAGAGCTAAACAGACACTGGGGGGAGGGGATCATAATGGTAATTAATTCTCTTAAACAAAGGGTTTAGGACAAAAGATGCCCTGATAGCCAGAGGAGGGGGAAGGAGCAAATGGAAAAAGGAGAAGACAAGGAATGTGCCCTTGTAGCCCTTTTCTTGATGAAGTCAAGAGCCAGCTGTGTGGTTTTGTGTTGACAGCTAAACGAAGCAATCTGCTTCCGTGGTGTGTGCTGTATCCAGAGACCGAGAACATAAAGGAGAAGTTGTCAGAAATATTTGAAACTCTGAGGAAACTGAACTTCACCTAGTCCAGTCTGTTGTCCTCCACAACCAGAGTATTGGATGAAATATTCTGGCATTGGGCCTTTATATATTCTATTTTCAGGACTATTTCTTTCCTCTACAACTGGAGAAGACCTACTCATCTGCAAGCCCAATTTGTGCCATTAATTACCTCTGCTGATAATAGTTATATTTTATTAAACACTTCCTAAGCCTAAAATATTATTAGCCCTCTGGACAGCTGAGATAGAACCTAGTGTTTTCTTATTTTACAGAAGAAAAATAAAATGAATGAGGGACCTCCTCATCCCCACCAACCCCACATCTTGTGTTGAGGTCTTATCTCTCACTGCGAGTGTAGTTGGAGTTAGAGTCCAGAAGGTAAAGTTAAACACATCAGATCATCAGGATGGGATCATAATCTAGCAAGGAAGCTGGTCATCTGAGAAGAGGAAGACTGTCCCCTTCTATGAGGACAATGGAAGAAGACAACCATCTGCTAAGAAAGACGGGGTCTCCAGTAGGGACTGTCTCTGTGAGACCTCTATAGTGCATTGTAGTAGCCAGAAACATAAGAAGTAGTTCTTGTTGTATAGGCTGCAAACTCTGGCAGTACAAGTAGAAACATACCAGTTAAAGTAGTCTGGCTTTCAATTCTTTCTGTATATATTTAATTTTTTTCTTACTATTTGTGTGTGTGTGTGTGTGTGTGTGTGTGTGTGTGTGTGTGTAAAGTATTTGTCTGAATGTGCCATGTGCATGCTTGGCACCCATGGAGGCCAGAAGAGGTTGTCAGATTCCCTGGAACTGGAGTTACAGACTGTTAAGAGTCACTTTGCCATGCTGGTGCTGAAAACTAAATTGGGTTCTATGGAAGAGCAACCAGCTCTCTTAACTGCTGAGCCATCTCTCCAGCCCCTGGCTTTCACTCCTAAGCACATCACTGTATCTCCCTGCTTCCTCGTAGCCATGATCATTTTTTCCTTCTGTTCCATAGCACCACTTCTCCTATACTATATTTATGTTTATCCTGTCTGACCTATCGTGTGCTCCAGCAATTCATAGATGGGGTGAATGTTGGAATGGGCCAACTCAGAGTCCTGGATCTGGACCCCAGGGAGAAGCTGACTTGGTCTCCTGCATTGCCCAGGCAAGGGGCAGGGCCAGTTCTCCTGCTCTCCCTTGCCCATGCCACCAGGGCCGCCTCTACCATGCTGCCCAGAAGATGTGTGAGGTCTGCTCTTTGCTCTCCTGAGTGCTGATACCAATGAGGGGCAGGAGCTATCTCTTCTGCTCTCGCACATTCCTCACCTGCCTGCCACAGGTGGTGGCAGTAGTAATGGGCATCTCTCCAGTGCCCACACCATTGCTATGTGACAAACAAGGAGTGGGGCCAGCTCTCTCATGCTGCCCAATCCAAGGGCCAGCTAGCACAGTGCTTCGATATCAGCGTAGCCTCAGGCAGCAGCCCAGACCAGGGACATCCATCCACATTGCCTTTGGTGGTAACAAGGGCCTCAGACATCAACACAGATCCTGATGGTGATCAACCATAGACCCAAACAAGGCCCCAGTGGCAGCGTGGGTCCTGATATCACCGTGGCCTCAAGTAGCAGCAAATGCCACCCAGGTCACTATGTCCCTTAAAGATAGCACAGCCCTCAGATATCCACATGGTCTCAGAAGGCAGCTCAGGTAAATCAGGCCACAGACTCTAGCTACTGCAGGACCACAGAAAGATCCAGACATGGCTCTCAGCAGAGGCTAATTCCCAGACATCACCTAGGCCCCAGATGGTTGTGTAAGCTCTTCATATCACCTGTTCCTCACCTCCATCTTGTCTCCAGTTCCATCTCTTTCCACAGTACACAAAACTTCAGGAGTTATCACGAGCCTCTGTTTCAAGTAGTGCTACTGAGTCATAATATGCATATTATAATATGTATATAATATGCATATAATGACTGCATAGTCATAGCACGAAACTCAACATGCAGCTCTTTTATCATACTGGGTTGTTTTCATTGTTGTTTTATTTTTTAGCTAACCTGGGTTTTTTCATTATTTTATTGGTTATTTTATTTATTTACATTTCAAATGTTATCCTCCTTCCCAGCTTCTCCTCCACAAGCCTCCTATCCTCTCCTCCCTCCCTCTACCTCTATGAGGGTGCTCCTTCACCTGCTTGCCTCCCCACCCCTGCCTCAGCACCCTATCTTTCCCCCATCCTGGGTCATCAAGCATCCACAGGACCAAGGGGCTCCCCTCCCAGTGATGCCAGATAAGGCAATCTTCTGCTACATATCCAGCTGGAGCCATGAGTGCCCCGTGTACTCTTTGGTTGGTGGTTTAGTCCCTGGGAGCTTTAGAGGGTCTGTTAAGTTGATATTGTTGTTCTTCATATGGGGTTGCAAACCCCTTCAGCTCCTACAGTCCTTGCCCTAACTTCTCCATTTTGGTCCTGGCGTTCAGTCCAATGTTTGGCTGTGTATATCTGCATCTGTATTGGTCCAACTCTGGCAAAGCCTCTCAGAGGACAGCAAAATGCTGGGCTCCTGTCAGTAAGCACTTCTTGGCATTAGCAAAAGTGTCTGGGTTTGGGGTCTACAGATGAGATGAAGCCCTAGGTGAGGCTGTTTCTAGATGGCCTTTCCTTCAGTTTCTTCTCCACTCTTTTTCCCTGCATTCCCTTTTGACAAAAGGAATTCTGGATTAATATTTTTGAGGTAGGTGGGTGGCCCCATCCCTCAACTGGGGTCTGTGCCTGTACACTGTCTCTACAGGTTCTATCTCCCTTTTATTGGGTATTTCAGCTAATGTCCTCCCTGTTGGGTCCTGGGAACTTCTTGAGTCCCTGGCATCTGAGAATTTCTAGTGGCTACTCCCAGTTGGGTTTTCCTTTCTAATATCTTCCGTAGGGCTGAATTTGTGGATAGATATTGTTTGATATTCATGGAATATCTTACTTTATCTATGGTGATAGAAAGTTTTGCTGGGTACAGTAGTCTGGGCTGACATTTGTGGTCTCCTATAATCTACAAGGCATACATCTGTCCAGGTCCTTCTGTCATTTAGAGTCTCCATTAAGAACTCAGATATAATTCTAATAGGCCTGCCTTTACATATTACTTTTTCTATTTTGCGGGGGGGGGGGCGGGGGGGTGTCGAGACAGGCTTTCTCTGTATAGCCCTGGCTGTCCTGGAACTCACTTTGTAGACCAGGCTGGCCTCGAACTCAGAAATCCGCCTGCCTCTGCCTCCCGAGTGCTGGGATTAAAGGTGTGCACCACCATGCCCAGCTTGACTTTTACTTTTTTTCTTTCACATTTTAAATTTTTTCTGTTTGTTTAATGTTTTGATTATTATATAGTGGGAGGATTTTCTTTTCTGGTCCAAACTATTTGGTGTTCTCTATGCTTCTTGTGCCTGAATAGACATCTTCTTTAGGTTAGGGAGATTTTCTTCTATGGCTGTTGAAAATATTTTCTGTGCTTTTGAGCTAGGATTCTTCTTCTATTTGTATTATTCTTAGTGGTATTTTCATAGTGTCCCAGATTTTCTGGGTGTTTTGGCTGTAAGTTTTTCACACTAAATGTCTTCCTTGACCAGTGTGTACATTTCTTCTATCATGTCTTCCATGCCTGAGAGTCTCTTTTCCATCTCTTGTATTCTGTTAGTAAAGTTTGCTTCTGTGGTTCTGGTTTAAGGTCCCAAGTTTTTCATATCAAGATTTTCCTCAGGTTTTTTTTTTTTTTTTTTTTTTTTTTTTTTTTTTTTTTTTTTTTTTTTTTTTTTTTTTTTTTTTTTTTTTTTTTTTTTTTTTTTTTTTTTTTTTTTTTTTTTTTTTTTTTTTTTTTTTTTGAGTTCTATTTCCACTTTCAAGTCTTGAATAGTTTTATTCATTTCCTTCCATTGTTTGTGTATTCATAGATTTCATGAAGGGATTTATTCATTTATTCATAATTCTTTAAGTATCTCTATCATCTCCACAAAGGCTGTTTTCAGGTCTTTTTCGTGTGCTTCAGCTCTGTCGGAACGTTCAGAGCCTGCTGGGATAGGGTTTCTGGGCTCTAGGAGAGACATATTTTTCTGGGTGTTATTAATTGTATTTTTGTACTGGTGCCTAGAAATGTGGTATGTCAAGATTGTAATTCTAGGTGCTGATATCTGGTCTTACATTTTTTAGGTGGGTGTTTTGTCCCTTAGATTCTGTTTCCTCTCTGGTTCTTAGGAGACTGTAGTGTCTGTATGTTGCCTGGTCGAGGTCCTGATAGGTGTGGCCACTGGAGATATCAGTTAAAATGTATTTCTCAGTATTGTGAGTTGTCAGTTAAGAATAGAGATGGTTGCTAGGGTAGGGAGTGAGTGTCCACAGGAGGGAAAAGCAGGGCGTTCTACCAGGATCAGCTTAGTCCCCTGGGATGGGAGCAGAGAGTGAGAAGGAGTAAGAGCAGAAAGTCTGCTGCAGAGTTCAGGATGAGACTAGTGGGTTGGACTGGGAAGAGGATCAGAGGAGTGGTGAAGATCTGCAGTTAACCTACATGCTTCCCTGGCCAGAGTTTCCTGAGTAATCCTAGGGAGTGTGTCCTGGCACTGGGGGCTGGGACAAAACAACTAGTAAAGAGAGGTTAGGTGGAGAAGATCTGTGTGATCAACTGGGGATGGGGGTGAGAGGAGCCTGCAGAGACTGGGGAGTTCAATTTGGAGGAGCAGAGGGAGAGATGAAGACTTTCAGTTAGCCTTCTTGCTTCCCTGATGAGGAAGAGGGAGTGGGTGAGAGTCTTTAATAAGTTATGAGGGTGCCATTGGCACCCTTATCTCTTATGTGAACACAGAAAGAAGGTGCTATGAGAAACTAGCCAGGAAGCTCTCCTCAGACATTTAACATGCTTAAAAGTTAATCCTGGACTTCCCAGCCCCTCAAACCATGAGAAACAAATTTCTATTATTTACACACTGTCTAGTTCATAATGTTTTGTTAGAGCAACCCAAATGGATTAAGGCATATGTACTACCTACGATCTGGTAAAGCAACCTGTTAAGTGGGCACAAAGCAGAAAATAAATGTCAGTAGAAATTTTTGATGGTCCTTAGAGCATCCCAGACAAAGATGGTGAAATTGCTTCGGAGATATATGCTGGCATGTCCGACTCTTTCTAAGGGCCAGGGAAGCGATAAAGAGGAAAAATAATTAGCATTGTATTTACAGGTAAGAGAAGGGATGTCCTACCTAGACATTTCTTTGGCCATCAGTGTTTTCTTGTTATTCCTAGCCAACTGAAGAAGGCACTTACTATTTTCATTACATCTATACACATGTTAAGACATGCCTGTTGGATCCTAAATAGCTTTGACTTTTTCTTTTAAAGGACTGCAATCTTGTATTTAGTTATTATGTAAATCTTATCAAATAAAATAGGCTAGCTTCTTGAAATGGACCTGGTTAAAGTATTGATACAGCTAATTCCCAGATCACGCTTCTTACAGAAAATTAGGCCATTTATCCAAAGCACAGACTAATGTACTGTTAGTACTCAGGAAACGAATGCTGCAAGTTACACAGAAATCTACAGTGAAGGAGATAAAACCTGAGGTTGCTGTATTTGTGAGCTGCTTGTTTGTTGTGTTTCATTTTGTACTCTAAAGATGAGATTTTCATTGTTGTTTGTCTGATTGTTTCTTTGTTTGCTTTTATTTCTGAGACAGGATCTTACTGGGTAGGTAACCCTGGCTGGCCTGGAACTTGATTTGTAGACCAGGCTGGCCTCAAACTCACAGAAAGCCTCCTGCTCCTGCCCCCTGAGTGCTGAAATTGAAAGCATGTGCCACCATGCCTGGTAGCCCAGCCCATTTTAAAACTTTGATTTTTGAGGCAGGGTTTTGCTGTGTAGAGCTCACTGTGGGGGTTCAAGCAGTCCCTGGGCTCATGATTTTCCTAATTCTATCCCTCAAATATCACTATGTTGGCCCAGCACACTTTAAAATATGTCCACATATGTGCAGGGCTAGGAGATGACTCAGGTGGCCAAGTATTTGCCACACAAGAATGAGGACCTGAGTTTGATCTCCGAAACATAAAATCTTGGGTGATTAGCAGCACCCTCCTGTAATGCCATGTCTGTGTAGGAAGAGACACAAGCATCTCGGGCGTGCTGGTCGGCCAGTCTAGCCAAATTGATCTGTAGGCTCAGTGAGAAGAACCCTTATCTCAAAAAATAAGATAGAATGTAATTGATGGAGGTACTGTATGTAACCTTCTGAACTCCACAGACATGTACACACACAGACACACACAGACACACACACACACACTATATACAACTCACACATAATAATTATATGATCAAATTTTAACCAATACCCATCATAGAGTTGTGATATAGATTGTAGAATAGTCCCATCATTTACAAAGCTCCCTGATACTTCTGTTGTGAAATTCTTCCCCATGCCAGGTCCTGGTACCACAGATCTTCTTGTTTTTTATGGAAGTGGAGTCATGTAGTTGTCATCTTCTGTGTCTGCGATTTAGCACAATATTTTTGGAGACATTATGTCAGGTGTTCAAAACTTTCTTATTGCTGAGTATCACACAATGATATGACTAGATCAAAATTTATGTAATTGAATACCTGTTGACCAGAATTTAATTGTCAAATCAAATATACAGGCAGTAGAGTTCCAGGTTGTGTCTATTATAAATTAAACTACTATAAATTTTGGAGTCTATCTCTATATTTTAGTCAATAGTATACTTAGTAAAATTTAGCAAATAATGTAGTAAATTTAGTAAATGCCTGGTATTGGGGGTGGATTTCATAGCACATCTTTAACTTTATAAGAATTGCAAAATTGCTTTTGCAAAGTCACTGTATAGCTTTGTATTCTTATGAGTGGTGCATGAGAGTCCTTGCCCTGCAGAGTCTCGTTGACATTTAGACCTTGTCAGTCTCTCAGCTCTTACATTGCTAATTCTAGGCTTCTACCAAACAGTTTAGATTAACCTAAGGGCTCAAAGTTTTTTTTCTCTCTCTCTCTCTCTTTCTCTCTTTCTCTCTCCCTCTCTCTCACACACACACACATTCACACACATTAAAAGGTGTTTTTTACTTGTGAGTATATGGGAGGCATGTATGTGCATGTGTGTATGTGCATGTGTGTATGTGTGTGGGAACTATAGGGGGCTGGGAAGAGAGGGAGGGAGGATAGCCCACACCCAGCCAGAGTTCATCCTGTGCGACACCCTGTAGCCCCAGTGCTATAGGAGAGAGGGCTGAGGGAGAGAGGTTCCCATGAAGGTGAGAGTAAGCACAATGGGCCTTGATGAACAGAGACAGTCTATGGTTTTAGAGCTTTGTTGTAGAAAGGCAGGGGCAAGTAGAGAAGGTGGAGAGAGAAACTGGCCATGGCTAAAAGGAGAGAAGGGGGATAAGGAGGGGGGAGGCTAGAGAGTAAGAAGGAGAGAGAGAAAGAGAGAGAGAGGAGAGGAGAGAAGAGGAGAGAAGAAGAAAGGAGAGAGGGGAGAGAGGAGAGGGGAGAGGGGAGAGGGGAGAGGAGGGGAGGGGAGAGGAGAGGAGGGGAGAGGAGAGGAGAGGAAGGGGAGTAAGAGAGTGAGGTGGGGCCAAGCAGCCCCTCTTATGATATGCTGTTATCTTTGGTGTTGCTAGGTGTACTGGCTAGGTTTGTGTCAACTTGACACAGCTGGAGTTACCACAGAGAAAGGAGCTTCAGTTGGGGAAATGCCTCCATGAGATCTAGCTGTGGGGTATTTTCTCAATTAGTGATCAAGGGCCCCTTGGGGGTGGGACCATCTCTGGGCTGGCAGTCTTGGGTTCTATAAGAGAGCAGGCTGAGCAAGCCAGGNCCAGGGGAGGCAAGCCAGTAAATAACATCCCTCCATGGCTTCTGCATCAGCTCCTGATTTCTGACCTGCTTGAGTTCCAGTCCTGGCTTCCTTGGTGATGAACAGCTGTATGGAAGTGTAAGCCAAATAAACCCTTTCCTCCCCCAAGTGCTTCTTGGTCATGATGTTTGTGCAGGAATAGAAACCCTGACTAAGACACTAGGTAACTGGGGAGGAGTTTAGCCTGAAGGTCAGAAGCTTGGGATATTGTCTGTGTGACTAAAAGCCATGCTTCTCTTGTGGGGGCTGTAGTGGGTGGTAACTTCAACAGGAGTCAGGGTCCAGGAGACATGATAGAACTCCTTCTGTCCCATGTAGGTGAATTATCATCACCTGGTCCCAGGATTCAGACCTCAGCTCAACTGGAGACCAGACTGTCTGTGTATAGCCCAATGCCCTACATATGTGCATCGGTGTATGTGCATGTGTGCATGTGTGCATGTGTATGTGTGTATGTGCATGTGTGTATGTGCATGTGTGTATGTGCATGTGTGTATGTGCATGTGTGTATGTGCATGTGTATGTGTGTAAGTGCATGTGTGTATGTGTGTATGTGCATGTGTGTACAAGTAGGCTCAGAGGATAGAAATGTTAGACCCCTTTATGACCTTCCTGCAGCCAGGAACTAAGCTCAGGTCATCTAAAAAAATAGTAGGCACTCTTAACAATTAAGTCATCTCTTGAGCTACTTTCATTAAAGTCTTGTAGTTTTTCTATAGGCCTGTTTATGCTTCCACACAGTATGCCAATTCTGAAGTGACAACTTTTTGAAACTATAAGTTTTAGAGAAAAAAAATGGGCATATTTGCAAGATGGTGAATGGTGGAGGTGGGAAACCTAAGTCAGCTTCCCCAAGGAGTTTGATGCTATATATGAGGACAAAAAGGCATAGGTTAAGGTGAAGGGAAGATTCCTGGAGAAGAAGTCATCAGTCACAACCACTGCTTCTTGTGGGAGGGTTGTTCATAAAATGGCAAGACTAGCATCACATAGAGAGGTCTTCACCATGGCTAGTTAAAAGACAACTGTCAGTTCTGGGGACACACATAAGCACGGAGAGCCTGTGAGAAGACAGTGGTGGGCAGGCAGGGGCTGGCACCCCTGTGACTGACAGACAATAAAGCAATGCTTTAGATGTTTAAAAAAAAATAGAGAGTGAGAGAGGTCTGCTCCCAACCTCAAAAGGGATGCTTCCATTGCACTTATGTGGGCCCAAAATGCAGTCTTCAAGATACTGAAAAGTGACCTTGGCAGCTATTATCATAACCCACATGCCAGAGGTGTTACAGCAAAACTAGTAGGAGTCTAATGCATTGCTTTGGTGTGGCTTTTTAAAAAGTTAACTGAATCAAGTGTGACTAGAAAGTTTGTTCCACTGTCTCTCAATCTAAGTTTTAGCTTCATATTGGATTAGATACTTTCCTATCATTCCAATAAAACACCTTGAGAAAAGCAAGTTAGGGGAAAGAAAGCCTTTATTTTGGCTTACAGTTCCAAGGGATACATTTCATTAGACTGGGGTATGATAGACACACACACACACACACACACACACACACACACACACACACACGTGACACAGGACTGTAGAGGGAGAGAGACAGAGAGAACACAGAAGCCTGTGAGAATAGAAAGTGGAGGAAGCAGAATGAAGCTCTAAATCCTCAGAGCCCATGTCAGGGTTGAGCTTCCTCTAGCTGAGTTCCATTCCTTCCTGACAACACCACCAACCAGAAACCAGATGTTAAAATACATGAGCCTGTGGGAACACTTCTCACCAAAGCAACCCACATATTCCAATCCACTTTGAGTTGTCCTTTCCCTGCTACCTGGATGGCCACTTGTCCAGCTTTCTTTACCTTTTCCCTGCGGCTTCAGACTATCTTTCCTCCGACAGATAACCTCACCCTCTATTGTCATCTTCGGCATCATCCATTTTCACAAAATTCCATGTGATCTCTCCTCACTGCAGATGATCCTTACAATGCTCAAATTTAGACAAAAAAAATATAACAACAACAAAAAAAGTTCAATTAGAAAGGGACCAATTTCCTGCAGCGAACTCTTCAGTGGCTGATCAGTTGCTGGTTAAGAAGGGAATGGTCATTTGGCTCTCCCATGGTGATAATTCACAGTTGGGTCCCTCTGTAGACATTGCCCTCAATGTATGAAACAACCTTGCCTAGGATTACCCTCCTTAGTAATTGCAGACATCCAGAAACCTCTCAGTGTTGTGGGAAGGTGTGGCAGCTGACCCCAGGGGGTTACAACTCTGGCCAGTGGGTGCAGTTCCAGGACAGCCCATGGGAGTGAGTTTTGCTTCTGATGGGAGCTCACTGAAGCTGGCTGTTCCTCCTGCCTTCCCTGTCATGTGAGGATAATTTCCCCTATGATCTGCTGCATGCAAATCCCCAAGTTCTAAGGACTTTTCCTTAGAGAATCTTACCTACTCTCAGTGCAAAGCTGATTATGTCATTCCTCTGCTCAAAATCCCCAGCCAGCAGACAGCATTACCTTCTATGCTTGGCACAGAAAGGTTGGCTGTGTTCCATGTCTTTCTCCTTTGTCACCATCGGCTGCCCTTCAGCAAGCCACAGATGTATAGTTGCACATCTCCCACAGTTTCCCTCACATGGCCTCGCCTCCACTCATCCTCCTATTGAACAGCCATGAATGGTTATTTCCTCACATGGCCTCGCCTCCACTCATCCTCCTGTTGAACAGCCATGAATGGTTATTTCCTCTGGAGAGGCTTCTGCTGCTGTACACATGCTTCCTTCCCCCTCCCCTGCTGTGGCAGTGCTGTGGGTTGACCCTATGCCTTCTATATGCTAAGTAATCCCAGGTTTCTTTATTTATTTTAAAGATTTATCTATTTATTTTATGTATGTGGGTACACTGTAGCTGACACACCAGAAGAGGGCATTGGATCCCATTACAGATGGTTGTGAGCCAGCATGTGGTTGCTGGGAATCGAACTCAGGACCTCTGGAAGAGCAGTTGGTGCTCTTAACCACTAAGCCATCTTCTCCAGCCCCGATGTTTCTTTCTATCAAGTCAGGGCCTTCCTATTGTGGCTCAGGCAAAGCTTGAGCTTGGCATTCCTTCAGCCTCTGTCGCCTGAGTGTTGTAATTACAGGTGTGTGCCGCTATGCTAAGCTAGGACTATATAGTTCTTTACTTAAGAAAACATCAAGCATTGAAACGTCTAGGCCTTTGCCCATCTGCCCTCCAGCTAGTTGGGATGTCCAGGCAGGGATGTCCAACACTTAGTATAGTCCCATTACAGTTTTGAAAAACAAATGAGCCAATGAGTTAATGAAAGAATAAACTTGAATGTATAAACTTGAAAATGAGCTTGTCATTATTACAAGGAATAAACATTTATAAATTTATGCTAGATATGGTTCATGGTGTAATATCTAAAATATTATGTATTGTTGATATAGTCTACATTTTTGTTTTGAATTGTGAACTTCCAGGTTGACCAGTAACAAATCCAAGTACATACTTTGTGGCAAAATGAAATCCAAACCTTAGATCTTTAAAATTGGTTCTGCTTATTAAAAAAAAGAAAAAAGAAAGAAAAAAGGAAAAGAAAAGAGGAAAGGGGAGTGTTGGGGTGAGGAAACAGTAGTAACTTCAGGGAAAGTGGACCATGGTGAAGAGGGACCCGATTAAGTAGGATTGCCTAGAGTTTTCTTCCCAAGAGGCTTGTTTTTTATCTCACTTTTTCACACTGTAAAATGTCAAGTTAAACTGCAAAGTTAATTCTCATGATGGTGGATGGGATTCTAAAGGCATTAATTAAGGATTATGGGGCATTTAGTTTTATTCCTTGCAGATAAAACTTTTTAATAATTAAATAATTATTTTTACTTCTGCTTATTTATATAATTATAAATTGTTACAGTTCAACATCAGGACTTTAAACACTGTCTTCAGAGCCTTGGGAGGCTATTTTAATATGAGATTAGTACTTACTGGAATATTCAAGTTTGTGATTTATAATACTAGGGTTCCTTTGAATAATTTTTCTCTCCAAAGACTAAACACATCACAGGATGAGAGCCTATCTTCTGGAAATTCACTGTGGGGATGGTGCGGGGCTCACCCTGGGAAAATGTGAAATATCCACTGCTCTCTCGTTCAGTGATTTACCTTAGCAGGACAATAATCATTAGCATTGTCCAAAACAGAGGAACTTATCTTTATAGGAACTGAATGGGTTTTCTACAAGAAAGTTTAAGGGGAAAAAAGAATAAAACCATCTTTTTCTGGTAATATAGTGATATGAAAATAAGATTTTTTAAAATGCATTGCCTGTTTGAAAATTCAAAGGTCATGTAAAAATACCTATCTTCATATATTTCAGACATTGAAATATTCATGGGCAAATTTGGAGTCATTGCCATCCTGACAAATAAGGCATGAGGACATTATAAATTTGAAACTGCAAAAAATATGAACTGATAAAATATAATACAATTTAAAATTCAGCATTTTTTTCTAAACTTGCTATGTTTTGGGTTTTCCTTTGGGCCACTCAGCCACTCTATCAGTAAAGAAATTACTCTAATTCAGAAGTAATATTTAAAATTTTACACACACACACACACACACACACACACACACACACACACACACACACACCACAGCAATGGAAGTCATGGTGCTTGAAATGACACCCAAATTCAGTGGTCAAGCATGCATTATTGTCAAGATAAAGTTTTAGCTTTTGTACACAGCTAGAGAAAACATTTGCACTGAAACACATGGCCTCCTTGTCACCCTGATGGCAGACTATTATCACCAATAGTGTAATACATGCACCCGGAGAGCCTAGGATACTCTGTGAGGATTCGCAGGCTACCGGGGTAGCAGCTGTTTTACATTTAAGAGGACAGGAGTTTGTTAGCACCATTTTGTAAGAAATAAATGAGCTTTCAGTGTACTGCAATTTCTGGTAACCTCTGAACATGACAAGCGTTCTTCAGCAAGAAATCAAGATAAGAACACCTGCAATGACTTATTTTCAAAACAGAAAAGTTGTGGTTGTAGGTTGCAGGATGAAGGGGCTGACACCACATAGGTGCAGCTAGTATTTCTGTCCCTTGACAGGATCTCAGTGAACTGGAAAAAAGAAAGAAAGAAAGAAAAGAAAAGAAAGAAAGAAAGAAAGAAAGAAAGAAAGAAAGAAAGAAAGAAAGAAAGAAAGAAAGAAAGAAAACTTTGAATAACTCCTTCCATTAAGCCAACTGTGTAGGATCTTAAGCTCATGACTTTCTGGTACCTTTGCCTATCATGTAACAGATATGAATGAGTAGTCTTATATATCTGACTTGGGTTCTTGCTGTGTAGCCCAAGCTGGCCTCAAATATTGTATTCTATCTTAGGTCCTTAAGTGTTGGAGTTATGAGAGTATACTGCCACATTTGGCT
>LR753309.1:573795-605477 GCA_902729485.2 Mus minutoides
CTCTCCTCTCCTCTCCTCTCCTCTCCTCTCCTCTCCTCTCCTCTCTGAGTCAGTCTGCACTCACAAATGAACTGGACAACTAAATGCCTGTGCAAAACCATGTGACTTTCAGAGTTTGAGCGAAACACCACAGCGTAGTGTCAAATACATTTGGAAAGAAGATATAGTGAGTTCTTTAATGGAATATTTACTCTCACTGAAAATTAGTGTTGGAGATTTTAGCCAATTAAAAAAGGCCACAAATCAATAACAATATAAATCCTGGAAAAACAATACATAGTTCATACTTTTTGCAGAAGATAAAGAATGCCTCCCAAAAGGGATTAGAACACTTAGTTTTGTCTGTCTTGTTTTGTTTTGTTCTTAACTAGGAGAGTTGGGTAAGGCTTCAAAATGTAAGCTAGATATATAAATGTCAGTAGATTTTTTTTTAAATTTATGATTGCAACTTTGGTGTATAACCAAAAAAGTCTAGTTTCACAGTGGCTCACAAGCACAAACATTCTTTTTTTTTTCCTAACAGTATATAAGAGCTGATGCTCCATAGGCCTCCCATTCTTCTGTAGGTTTGTGAGGTGTGCTAAACATGCAAGAGCCTAATCCTTTCCTGTCCGAAATGTACTCAGGTTAGCAGTTTTGATGGAAGAGGTTATCTCCACCTCTGGGTAGAAGAACAGCCTTGCTTGCAATTTGCTGTGAAATATAGGTATTCCAAGACCATTGCCTGCTTTAGGCCACTGTTTGTCTACATATGGACCCATTGAGATCATCACTGTGGAGATGGAGACCCAGAGAACCAGCTCAAACATGCTGGCGATCTGGCTATGGCCTTTGCCAAATATAGAGGTTTGTCTCTAACCAATGTGTAAGCTGTGAATGTGTAAGCCACTTTACATGGTAGCTTGAATGTAAGCTAAGCTAATGGGGGCTTTCATGCTTCTTCACAGTGGGCTCTGCCCTGTTAGGAGCCAGAGCTCAGTTCCACACTGCTTCACAGCTCCTGTTAGTCTAGAAACTAGACTTAGGGGAGGGACCCTCACCTGAACACTTCGATGCCCGAGACTAAGTGTAACAAACAACTGAATCTGAAATTTCTGCTTTGTGTTACTTCATGTTATCTCACTCATTGGCCAAAACAAGTCATGTGACCAGCCTAAATGGAAAGAGGGTGCATGCTTCCTTTCTGGAAAAACTACTTGATGTTGGTGTTGTTATTATATCAGTCATGGGCAGAGCAGATGGCAGTCCCTTGTTCATCCTACCTTGATGCCTGGCATGGTGGCCAAAGCTGTAGTATGTCTAAGACACCTAAAATCCAATCAAGTCAAATCAAATCCAGGTAGCATAGCTCAGGAGGAGGAAGACAGATATAGATCTGCCAACCACCATGCCACCCACAAACCTGCACTCCAGAGCAAGGCGCAGGCTGGGCCAGAGACACCCACTTGCAGCCATACCACACAAAGCAGATGAAAGGATGTCACCCAGGGACCCACCAGCCACATGGCCAGAGCCACCACAATGTGCGAGCATGTGGTGGTCATATGGGAGAGAAGGAGGAGCAGAGCAGCACTGTGAGGAGAGATGGAGCTGGAGACTCGAGAGTGGAGAGCAGTAGCCTATCATGAGTGACCAAACCTACCACCTGTTGCCATGGTGAGATCCCAGCCTGAGCTGCCACTGAGGGCCATATCCGAATCCATGGCTACACAGCAGCAGGGGGAACTCATATTACCACTAGAGAATATGGGGGCATTCCTCATCAGGGCAGTTGTTGGGGACCATGTGGAAGTGCAGAGGCTGTGCAGAACTGGTCCCTCCCCTCACTGGCTACAGTGCTCTGGAGAACTGGCCACATCTCTCACACACAGCAGCACTTGGGAGAGTAGACCCTGCCACTCACCTGCACGGCACACCAGAGCTGACCCTAGAAGTAGGGACTTAGGTGAGCTGGCCTGGGAGAGCTGGCCCTGTCACTCATCTGCCTGTCTACTGTGAGGGTGTAGGAGTGATGCCCTCCCTGCTACCTCACCCCTTGCCAACTGTTACAGTTGGGAGATGAAGTGGAAACTTAAGGGTTCTTTGGAAAGTCGTTTGGATGGTGTTGTGCTGGGACAAACACGTGAAGGAATGTTTAGCTGAAGTGGACACAGGTCAAAGTTTAAAGCAGACTCATGAAGGAACATTTAGCTGAAGCTGACAGAGGAGAAAGGATGTTCTGCTGAAGCAAGCACTTGAAAGGACACAAGATGAAGGATTTTCCCCTAAGGACATGACATGCATGTATTGATCCACCTTACATTGAGTAGAGAGAAACACACCAAAAAACTTCTGGTGGTGTGCTTCAGTTTCTTACTGCTTTCATGGGCTTGGGCTGATTGGCGTAGTGATGTCAGCTGAGACAGACACATATGCTGAGGCAAGACATGTGCTAAGGCAAGTCCCATGGAGGATATGTGATATTTGGAGAGGGTATAAAAAGGACTTGACCAACAGTGATGGAGACAGAGCTTGGCTTGTTTATAGAACTAGCTGTGCAATCCTTATAGGTCTTGAATCTTTGCTAATCTTCACTCCCCTGAGAGAGGCACAGCTGAGAACTTCTCCTGGTGTTCCTGCTGGTCCCTCTTGCTGACTTGCGCCAAGGCTGAGACCTGGCTGTCTCTGTTAGGTAATGTTATCACTGCTGATTCGTGTTTGCTGTCCTGACTCTACTGAACAGGACTGCTGGTGTGTCCATAAAGTGTTTGTGAGTGAATTGAGCTGCTGCTGCTAACCTGTAAACAACACAGACAAGAGTTATTCCAAAAAGCCTTTCTAAACAGGCCTACTTCCCCATATCCTTTCTTTCATACTACCTCTGGTAGGTGGTGATCTACAAGGGAGATTAAAGCAATTAAGAGCCATCATTAAAAATAGGCATTTAAAAAAATAAACTTGCAGGGATAGTTGGCCCTGGGGTCACTGCAGCACTTGGGAGACTTGGGCCCCACACCTCACCTGGGGAGCACAGTAGGGCTTGCTCTGGAGGAAGGGCAGGGGTGAATCAGCCCCAAGGGTAAGAGTGCAGGAAAGCTGGCCCTGCCATGAGGTGACATGGGTTCAAGGGTGATGCCCTTTTCCTTTTCTCCCTCAACACCTGTGGTAGTTGGAAGAGCTGACCCCAAGGGCAGGAGAGTGGGAGAGCTAGCCCTGACCCCTCACTGACTGTATACTCAAGGGAGCAGACCCTGCACCTCACCTAGGCAACACAGTGGAGGTGGCCCCGATGGCAAAGGCGCTGGTGAGCCAACCCTTAGGCTATGCAAGCAGGAGAACTGGCCTAGCCCCTCACAGGCTCAGCACTTAGGAAAGTGGGTCCCATGCTTTGACTGGGCAGCATAGTAGATCTGGCTCTGGAGGCATGGGTGCAGGGGAGTCAGCCCTGAGGGTATGGGAGCAGGAAAGCTGACCCTACCTCCTGCAGCTGGCAGCATTGCATGGGCTAGTTAAACAGTGCTGGAGAGCTCACCTTGTAGATAAGGGAGAGCTGGGGTTGCTGACCAGCTCAGCTACCACCCATGCCCAGATCAGGGGTCTGAGTTGGCCCACCCTAAAATCTATATCATCTGCAAATGGTTGGGACTCGTGAAAGAGCCAGTCCTGCTGATCCAAAGCTGCAGGATCTCCATGACACAGGGCAACAACAGGAAAGCTGGGAGGAGTCTCAGTGAGGATCCAATATTGGTGGTGTCACAGAAACCAGAGACCTCAAACTCATTGCAATGAACATTTGCAAGTGAAGATGAGTGAACAGAGGAATATACTGTGGGACACACTGTGACATACCACACCTTCCACGAAGAGATGTTTCCTATTCGTGTGTGTGTGTGTGTGTGTGTGTGTGTGTGCATGCACGCGCATGTATGTTTCACACTATTTGGAGGGGGTTACAAGAGTGGCAGAAATGAAGGAACAGGGAGATGAACAGGAATGGGGTGCATGATGTGAAACTCAGAGAATCAACAAAAACTTTTCTTAAAAAACCCTGCAAAATGTTATATTTAGTGTGTGATTTGACTTCCAATATTTCTTGTGTTAGAAACTTGGTTTTCAGGGAGAGGGTATGGCCAGTAAGAGGTAAGGCCTGGTGAGAGGCCTTAAGATTGCTAGGACTCGGCACTGGCAGGGGGCAAGATAGTTTTGTGAGGTCACTTGGTAGTTCTTGAGACAGAGTTGTAAAAGCCCAAGTCTGACCCCACCAAACCTAGCTTGCCTGCTGTTTGAGATGTGACATCCACCCAGTTTCACACTCTATTCATTGCTGTTAACCATTATGTGACAGCCAAGAAACTTCATGAGAACTGGCCAATACCAGCATCAGGCCCTTGCAGGTCCAAAACTAAGAGCTACAGAAATTTCTTTTCTTCATATACTGGCTGTCTCAAGTATTTGTTACAATAATGAAACCTAATCCTTCTCAGTTGGGTATGGGTACACGTGCCCATAGTTCCATTCTTTGGTAGGCTGACTGAGAAGGATTGCAAGTTTGAGGGCAGCCTGGACTACATGGCAAGTTTGAGGTAATCTTAGGCTACACAGTGAAACTCTGTCTCAAAGACAAAATATCCTGACTGATTTTAATATGTTCTAATGAAAGCTGAGTCATAATATATTTATGGTGTTATTTCACATAAACATGAATATAGACCAGGGCATGAAGCAAAAAATTGCAGGAAAATATATAACACTATTTTACAAAATTCTATATTTGTGTGTATGCTAATATAAATGTATCTGTGCATTGGCACACAAAGAATAACTTGATTTATAGCCAATGAGATAAATTTGTATGCACACTGGATGAATGCTGGTGTTTGAGAATAGAGTTCAGGCCAACAGTGACTTAACAGTAAGAATAATAAAAGTATTTCAAGTCTTGTACAAGTTTTAAATTAAAAGTTGGTATACTTTAAACCTGTACTTTAAACTGAACAGATATCCTGTTCTACAATGTGAGAAAATAAGGAGCCATGGACCAACTGCCATCACCAGTGTGTTCATTCCTGTTCAAAACCAGCATGGCAGTCTTCAAAAGGCTGCATTATGTTTATTTTTATATGATAGCTGTTCTGGTTTGAGAAGAAATGTCCCCAAAAGACTTGGTTCCCAGCCTGTAGTACTTTTGGGAGGCAAGGGGTAGTAGAACTTTTATGAGATAGAGCCCAATTGGAAGAAGTAAGATCCCTGTGAACATGCTCTGGAAGAAGCTACTGGACTGTAACCATCCCTTCTCTGTTAACCTCACCAATGCTGTTAGATATACTGCTTCCCCTGCCATATGCTCACACCATTATGTAGTGCCTGCAAGCTCAAAGACAGTGGAGACAAGTGATCATAGACAGAAAAAGTAAGCCCAAACCATCCCCATCTCCTTAGGATCTATCTTGGTGATGGAACCCTGACAAAGCAGGTGAAAGATGGTAACTGAAACTGAAATTTTATCTCTAATTCTAGTTCTAGGGAATCCAATACTCCTTTCTGGCCTCCATAGGTACCAGGTATGCATGTGATGCACAGATATACATGCAGGCAAAATACTCATACACATAAAATAAAATTAAAATATGAAACTATTTAAAGGAGAAACTTTAATGGATGAAAATATTCATATAGAGGAGCCTTTGTGTTTTATTCATTTTGGTGGCGCAGGGATTGAACATACTAGCTGAGTACTCCACTCTGAGATGTACTCTGAGATATACTCTGAGATGTACTCTGAGATGTACTCTTTAATCCATGGTTTTGCAATCACTAGAGAACAAATCTTTACAACCCCAGGGACTTCTGAGGAAGCTGTGCCCTCAGTTTGCTGCCAAAGATTTATCTGAGAGGCTACTCAGAAGCTAATCCAGACCTGTTCTCTCTTGGATCTTATGGTCAGCTGTTAGAATGTCTTATCAGATGTTATTACACTAAGTTTTTCCAGAGATCAGAGTGTTCTACTCTAGTACAACTGCTTCCATCCAGTATGAACTGCCCCTAAGAACTTATTGCTGCTCCTGTGTTTGTGCATGACTTGTGGTAAAGGTGAAGTGAAAGAAACAGCTGTTTTCTCAAGCCTTCCAGGCTGCAACCAAAACCAATATCTTTGAAGCCCTTTCAAAATTCTACTGAACAAATGAGAAGGGAAAAATCAATAAGAATGTGCATTTAATCATGTTCCAGAAACATGGAATTCACAGCAATGAATTTGGCAGGACAAACAAGATCAGATATTTTTTGTTAAGCATCCAAAACCCTACCCACCTATTTGTGAGAACTACTCACAACCTTCTCAAGGTGCCTCAAGGGAAGTCCTTGAAGCCTTGCCTTAGCCTGAGAGGATATGTGTTCCAGTAAATAGTATTTGGGGGGTTTCTACCTCACCTTACGCCATTTAATTCACAAATAAAAGACATAAACCCTTTATATTTATAAGTCATAAAGTACTAGAGCTGAGCAGATATTAATCCTCTATGCTATTTTGTCTACTTCCCTGTCAATAATGTCAAGATAGCACTTGTCATGTATCACCTGGGCTGCTGCTACTCCAACAGACTAGACCTCGTGGTCATGTGCTCATGATCCACCTCTCCCCATCGTGGCTTCCTTCTCTCTTTCTCCTTTCTCTCTCTCTCTCCCTGGTTGAGACCCTAAGCCTGGAAACCTTCATTCTGCTGAGTCTCTTCTGCCCAGTCTAGGCTGTAAGGATCTTTATTAACCAATCAGAGAGCAACATTTATACAACCCAAGCAGGTATGCATGAAGATTTGCTTGTCTTTGAGTATTGTCTTGTCTTGGGATTCAGTATTTTAGCATTTGAATACATAGCATCAAACCAACCCCACTGTAGATGTGAGTGCTAACAACGGAATTCTTTCTTTTTTTTTTTTTGAGACAGGGTTTCTCTGTGTAACCCTGGCTGTCCTGGAACTCACTGTATAGACCAGGCTGGCCTCGAACTCAGAAATCCGCCTGCCTCTGCCTCCTGAGTGCTGCTGGGATTAAAGGTGTGTGCCACCACGCCCAGCTAACAACGGAATTCTATTCTACCCAAATAGTACAATCTGTTAATGATCACATCAAAAGAAGAGCTGTTTGGGGCTCAGTGGTAGGGCACTTACCTAGCACACATGAGGCGCTTGTTTCAATCCCAGTACTAGAAAAAGAAAAAAAAGAAAAAAAGAAAAAAGAAAAAAACTAACAAAACCAAATGAGCAGAAGGAAAGAATATTTTACTAAAGAATCTGGAAACTACGGTTTCAGAATACCAAGGAAACCAGACATTATCTCAGATTTTCAAAATGAATGCTTTCCATCAGTGCCAGTTATGCTTGGCTGATAATCGTTGGAATTTTAAAAGATGAATAGTAATGTCAGTGTGTACTATGTATATTTTAGGTGGTTGTAACTAAAGTCTAGCTACAAGAAAGACACAGTAGTACTAAAACAGATCCTTCTCTTTCTGACTTGATTTTTGAGGCTGTTTTCAGGGGGGGAATGTAAAAATATCATAAAGTCTGCTTACAAAACAGATTTCAGTAGTATTTCCCAAACAGTGTTACAGAAAATTCTTTTAGGGAGTTTGAAAAGAGATTTTTGCTCATATTTTATACTTGTGGAAGAGTTGCCAAGAAGAGATTTGGGGGAATCAGATTTGATTAAGTTGCAATTCCACAAAACAATTCTTAAATGTTTTGGGTAAAATAGTTCTTATTTCATCAAAGGTAAATGAGCAAGCCTTGTCCAACCTCTCCTGATTTTTTTTTTCTGGATCCATTTGTAAACTCTTCTTTTTACAAAAGTAAAGATGCAATATGGGATGGATACTCTAGAAAAGCAAACAAACGCCCTATCATGTGTTATTGCTCCACAATTTCTTCTTGCCCCTCACTCCCAAATAAAGTTGCATGACAGGCTGAGTATGTGTATAATGCCATACAAAATGTTCAGATGATGAGCAAGCTCAGGATTTTCATTGCTGTGACAGATATTGATGGTTTAAAAAGAGAAAAGATTTATTTTGGCTCATGGTTTTGAAGGTCTCAGTTCACAGCCACTTGGTTCATTGATGTAGGGCCATAGTGAGGAAGAACATTGTATTAGGGTGTGTATGGTGGTACAAAGTAGCATACCTCATGGGGGACAGGAAGCAAAGGGCAGACAGGTAGGAATCAGAGCAAGACACATGCTCCCAGGGACCAACTTCTTCAAACTTCCTAAAAATCCATTCAGCTTGGATTCATCAATTGGCTAACAAACTGATGAAAGCAGTTCCCTTATTACATGACCATTTCTTAGTGATTGAATTCAGCAGCTAAAGACCAAACCTTTAATGTATGGGTTTTGTGGGACAGAGGCACTTTATATACAACCATAACACATGTCTCAGAATAAGCCAGGTCTTACTTCTAAAATACAATTGTTTGTATTAACTTTAGCTGTGATACTTAACTAGAAGCCAAGAATGGAGGTTCTTAGAATGCTTCTTTGCTTACTGTCAATTACTGTTTTGGAAGCATACTTTCCTGTGCCAGCACTGATCTGGTTGCCATCCATGAATAAACAGTATGAGCAGTGCTCCCATGTCACTCAGATAGCACTTTCTTCTCAATACTTTCCTCAACTTATTAACTGAGCTAATTTCTCTGCCTTGCCCATCTCAAACCAAGCAAGCCATGTCTTCCAGAAGATCTACTTACAATGGAATAGCCTCTCTAGGAACTCATGGCTCCTTACTCAACCTACTAACCCAGTATTTCTCACAAACCATGCTGGCCATGACCATTTTATAAGGAACCCACTCACAGAGCATCTCTAGCATTCTCTCAGCATCTGTCAGGCATCTAACATTTGTATATAAATACATACAGCTATTCATGCCACAGAAAAGTCAATGTTACCTTGGTAGTAGTGACTGTTCAGCCAAGAAGAGCAATACTAGGCTGAAGAGGCTACTCTCTGTGGAAGAGTGAATTGAAGGAAGCATGGAGGAGGAAAGAGGAGAGTCTCAGACAAGAGAAGAGATGCCTAGGAAGGAAGGGCATCAAGAAGAAGAAAAGATAAAGAAGTCTTGAGTTAATAGCTGCAACAAATTAAAGCATTCACACTCCCCTTTCTCTGCATCTTCAGCAGTTTTAATGGTATCTATTCTGACTGGGGTTCGATGAGACCTCACTGTAGTTTTAATTTGCATTTGTCTAATGGCCAATGCTATTGAGATCTTTTTTCATGTATTTTCAGGTCTTTATATTTGTTCTCTTAACAAGTGTCTACTCAAGTCCTTTGGGTTGCCTCTTCTTTTGTTTTGTTTTGTTTTGGTTTGGTTTTAAAGTATTTTTTTTATGTTCTTTTTATATTCTGTGCAAGTGTCACATATACAAGTGTATTCTGGATATTAACTCTGCCAAATGAATAGTTGACAAATCTCTTTTCTCATTCCGCAGATTTGATCACAGTATACAATCAAAGAAAATGAAATCAGAACACCAAAGAGACTGCAGAAATCCTTGTTTATGATTGTACTATTCACAGCGGCTGAGAGATGGAATTGCCTTAGGTGATCTTAAGAGATGAATGCATTTTAAAAAAAACAGTTGCCTGTAAACACAATATAACCCTATTTGTCTATAAAATTGAAGTCCCTAGAGCCAGAGAGGTGGCTCATCAGTTAAGAGCACTTGCTGCTCCTTCAGGAGACCTCAGTTCAGTTCCCAGCACCCACATGGCAGCTCACAACAATCTGTAACTGAAGCTTCAGGGGATACAATGTCTTCTTTCATCCTCCAAAAGAACTCACTGCATTTATACACACGCACACTCACATGCACACATGCACACACACACACACACACACACACACACACACACACACACACATCCTCTTTTAAAAGATGGGCTGAGAGAGAGAGAGAAATCAAAATCCTGTTATTTTTAGCAAAATGGATGATGGAACTGGAGGCCATTGTTTTTAGTACACTAAGCCAGACCAAAGACCAAAACCAAAATTATAGCATTCTCTTTCACATGTTAAAACAAACTATATAAACAAATACAAAAGGTTGACCTAAAAGGTGATTAGGAATTAAGAAACAGATGTAGTATGAGGATAGAGGAAATCAAAGTGGGTGGATTTGATATGTACATCATATATGCACATGTAGAAATATAATCTTGAATCCTACTAATATGTCCAGTTAATATGCAATAAACTAAAGTACAATGAAGAATAATTTAGAGGTTCGATACTGAAATATTTCAGTTTTAGATATTGGCAAGTAATTTAAAGCCTTAACAGAGGTTAGATACATACATCATACATTTTTATCTCTCTAAACTTTCGAAGTCAAGATCTCTGACAAACAAACTATGATTATAGGTTGTAGGGAGATTGTATGGTGACGTTTGTTGTGCCTGTCCTGAATATTCTTCCTCAGAACATCAATGTTGCCATAGTTGATTTTTGAGGAACCCTGAAATGTCTCACACTCCCAAGTGAAACAAAAAGATCTAGAAAAACTACCCCCAAAACACCGGCTTTTGGTTATTTATTATTTTAGAAATTTCTCAATCTGTGTCTGCATCCAACCCTTCCTGCCTCAGTTTCTAGAACTACCCTAGATAGTTACAAAAAAAAGCACCAAAGATGAATATAAAGGAGGAATAAGTAAAGACATAACAAGGAACTTCAATGTGTTTAGTGGGTGAGAAAGAGAAAGAAGTGAGAGAAAGAGAGCGAGGGAACTATCTAATTAAAAAATGATAAAGTTAAGTAAAACTTTAAAAGGAAAAAGTTAAAATACAAAGAGGTGTTATATTTATCTGTGTAAAAAGTAAGATCATTATAAATGTGGTTATGCCCTTCCTGTAAACATGAACTGAAGTACACACATGCCTAGATTTCTAGTGTCTATGAAGATTATTAAATTTACTTAGCAGAGAGAGAGAGAGAGAGAGAGAGAGAGAGAGAGAGAGACTAAGGAAACTTTTCCACAAAGCAGGGGATTGTGGCCAAGAGCTCATTTGTCTTGTTATTCTTCGTCTGTTTACACAGGACGTTTGTTTTTATTAATAAGGGGACATGAAAATAAGTTTAATGCCTGTTATTTCTGCCTGTGTGTGTGTGTGTGTGTGTGTGTGTGTGTGTGTGTGTGTGTGTGTTTTGAAGAGTTGACATTCCCTGACAAATCGTCCAGATTGGAGAAAGAGGTCCACATCTGCTTTATGTTAGCCTTTCTACACAGGAAAACAGTCCCGACTCTGCCCAGTTTTCAAACTTGGAATTGTCTTGCATGAAACTAAAAAGCCTCACACAAATTGAGATCACTCTTGTGGTGTTGAAACTTCTGGAAACCTGGCATGTAATGTCTTTCTCAGATTGGAAACCCATTGGAAATGAGAGAGATGTGTGACTCGGACACAAACACAAGGACATACTCAACTGGTGTAGGGATTCACGGTACACAACTAAGAGCAGCAATGGCAATGCTCATGGGCTCACACTAATGATGATGGCTTCTGAGGCTGTTTGCTTTGCTCTATGCTGTCTTCATTGCTGGAAGCTGAGCAATTGGACTGAAGAAAACCTGGGAGTGCATATCAATAGACTTGAATTGTCTGGCCCAGTACTTCCTGGAATCTAATTTGAAAATTATAAAACAAGAGAAAAGACAAGGCTTTATTTAGTTCAGTATACTCTCTCAGGATTGACTTCTGTCAAGCAATCAGAGTTAGGGGGTGTTTTGTTGTGATGTAGGGGCCTGATGCTTATAGGAAAAATTCCCCCCAAGGAATTGGGGATGTAGCATGATAAAAGCTGGATATGTTTTTAGCTTCAACGGTGAAATAGTCTAGTCTGGTCTCACCACAGTGAGCTCTGCTACAGCCTTGTTTCAGCTTGAAGCAAGAGACTTCTTGTCTGGTGTTGTTCACTGGCTGAAGTTCACCACTGGATCTAGGGCACACTTTCACCAGCTTTTCCAAGCAAGACAGAGAAGGGTTCATTCCACATCACTTGGGAGTTGGAGGCTATGACCTGGGTGTTGGCCTTGTATCTTGGAGTTTAAAACCCATACAGAGTTTAATACAACTTATAGCTAAGTGAAGCATCTATCTAGGGCTAACCCCTGGAGGGTTGCATGTGGTCCCCTTTCTTTCTGAGAGTAATTCTTCCAGAAGAAAGTACTAACTTGTTTCTTCAATAAACTCCACCCTTACTCTCCTCATTGTGACTAGAGCTGAGGAGATTGTCAAGCACAAAACCGGAGCTGCTGCCAGGGTAGAACTCAGAATCAGCCATTACTAGTTCAGAAGTTGGGGAATATATTTGTTATCTGGTTAACTCTGCCCTGGTGTATCACAATTACAGAATGGGTGAGTCAGAAGCAGCCCTTTCTCCTTCAGGCACATTTGTCCTGTTCTAGTTGAGGATTGAGAGCCATGACTTAATTTAAACAGTGTGTTCCTCTGTTCAAGCCTCTGACTGGCCCAGGTGCTGACAAGTCAGGCTGCTCTCTTGAATTTGATCTTTTCTTTCTTTCTTTCTTTCTTTCTTTCTTTCTTTCTTTCTTTCTTTCTTTCTTTCTTTCTTTCTTTCTTTCGAGACAGGGTTTCTCTGTGTAGCCCTGGCTGTCCTGGAACTCACTCTGTAGACCAGGCTGGTCTTGAACTCAGAAATCTGCCTGCCTCTGCCTCCCATGTGCTGGGATTAAAGGCGTGTGCCACCACGCCCAGCTCCTTTCTATTTTTAATTGTTTGATCTTCCCTGGGGAATGTTAAAAAAGAAATTGGGAGGAATCTCAAAGCTCTCAAAAATTGCCAGTTGTCTGCCATGTACATTCAGTAGAACTCTAAAATAGAAATCAAAGAAAGTGCTTACACATTTGAGGACTTTGAGAAGTCTTTTAGATTTGGGTCTTCAGTAAAAAAGGCATCTGGTATAAATTAGATGCTCCTATTTCTAAATGCAATTCAGAAATAAATGATAAAAATACAACTGTAAAAATAAACAACCAAATATAAACTAATGAGGCCTTTCTAACAGAATCTTCAAATATATTCCAGAGGCAAAGATGTAATAAGGATTTTAGAGCCTAGACAACAAAGGGTGTAGAATTTGGGAGGGGCCTACCAGGCCAAGAGCCTATTTTCAGTTTGAGCTGTTTTGCCATTTAACATTTACAACTCGGGATAAAGTTCTTAGTCCCTCTGAGCCCCAGATACTTATTATAAAGTGGGGATGCTCCTTTCTTTGTAAGAGGAAATGGTGTTAAGAGAGCACAAC
The DNA here is from genome assembly GCA_902729485.2 of Mus minutoides. Classification (NCBI taxonomy): domain Eukaryota; kingdom Metazoa; phylum Chordata; class Mammalia; order Rodentia; family Muridae; genus Mus; species Mus minutoides. The sequence continues at coordinate 587,099 of LR753309.1, forward strand.
GACTTTCCACATACTGAGTCACATGCTTGGCCTTCAGTGTTGTGTTACCTCTACTACAAACCAGCAGTGTGACCTTCAGCCGATTAGCTCCTTGGCACCTCAGTTTCTTTTGCTGAAAACTGAATGTAGGATGGGGGAGATGACTTAATGTGTAAAATACTTGCCAAGCAAGTGTGAAGACCAGGGTTCAGATCCCTAGGATATATGTAAGTGTATGTCAGCTGTAGGGCCTCTCCGTGACTACAGTGCTGGAAAGGCAGAGCCAGACTGTCCCTGGAGGAGCAAGCTGGATACCTAGACTAGCCAGAGAAGCAAGTGACACTGCCTCAGTTAACAGAATGGAGAGGGGTCAGGAAGATACCCAAGGTTTGCCACTGGCCTGTGTTCACCTATATACCTGTGGACACACATACACAAAGGCATACCACTAACACACTCATGCACTAAGAAAAGTTGTAAAAATATGGAGCTGGCAAGGTGGCTCAGTGTGTTAAGGACTTGTGGCACAAGCCCAGAACCTTCCCTGGTAAAATAGAATAACCCAACAGTGTTATACTCTAACCTCCACATGTGTGGCCACATACATGGTAATAGTTAATAAAAGGATTTTTAAAAAATGAACACAATAAGGCTACTTATCTTCTAGGTGAAGATTTGGGAGTTAAGGAGTAAATACTGCTGAAATACTTGGAAAATTATTTGGCACATAGTATTTTTACATTAGCTAGTCAGTTTTTACTATTACTTGTAATATATATCATAAAATATTATTTATACCATTTATCTGTAATATGAGTGTGGAGAGAGAGAACATGGTGGGTATGTAATGGCTGCTGTAACAAGGGTTTGCTCTATCTGTGTTTCATAATAATATTATAATATTCTAAAATTTCAAAATAATGTCTGTATTTCATAATAATATTCTATATAAATGCCAACTGGAGTATTTTCTGTTGTTTTTGTTGTTTTTGTTTTATTTTATTTCTTATATGCCACTATTTGGGCAGAATATACCCTAAGGTAAGGTTGGCTTTGTATGTGACTTCTCAGAACAAGTGAGCGTCTAAGTAAGTTTTCAAAAGTCATGGTATGATATTCTCTCATAGCTCCTTTTTCAAGGAATATACCTCAGTCTTTGTTTTCTTGGCATGATGTGTCATGCTGATAACAGTGAAATTGAAGCAATCACAGGGGCACAGAGAAAAACACGGACTGAATAGACAGGCCATAAGAATAAAATGGCAGAGTATCAACATCGCTATCATTTGTATCTTAGATATCTGTTGAAAGCCTGTATGTTTAACAGGAGGGATAGAGAGGGAGTTAACCTTCAGAGGTAGACCTGAAAGAATTTAGGTTATTGTGTGGTATCCTGGATTGGATTATGAGAACCTAGTCGTTTCTTCTCTTTCTGGCCACAGGGTCTACCACATCCCCTACCACCATGATCATCTCTCTGCCTTGCCACAGGCCCAGTGGGGCAGGCTAATCACTTAATGGACTGAGATGTCCAAGACTGGTAACCAAAACAGCCTAATGTCTTCATAAGCTGAGAGCCTTGGGCATAAGTTACAGTGACGAAAAGCCCAGTAACAAAAATGTATAGCTGAGGGACTGAAGTCTTTATAGGGTTATCAATTTTTCTTATAAAGGACATAACCCTGGTTCAATGTGGCCCATGGTACAAGGTTATTAGAGCTCTCATCTCCAAACAAATGAGTGCCTAGGATTTCTTTGCAGTGTTAGGACTAAGCAATAAAAGAGACAATGCAGGTACAGTACAATATGTCTTCAAATTGTAATAATGATCTTGCAAGTATTTCTGCTTAAAGACGTCTTTACAAAGAAAGCCAAGTATTTCAAAGCTTACACACATACATTCAGTCACTCTGTAAGTGAACTTAAGCAAAAATAAGGTTGGAGCAGACCATTCAAATCATAAAGCTTATGCAACTAGAGCAGTATAAAAACAAACTTGGTTCCTGGAACAATAACCCCAAGAGCCTCGTTTAGCTGTTGTGCTGGCCAAGTGCTCCGGACAGCCGAGCTGGCGGGGAGGACTGGAGCAGTGAGGAAGGTAGGGGAGGTAGTGCCAGCAATAGTCCGCGCCACCAAGTAAAAGCTACCAAGGCTAGCCCCTGCTTCCCTAAGATGCTCACCCTGCAGACAGAAAAGCTTTCTTTTGTAAAAATGCCATTCATAGTGGCAAATGCCATCTTCAAATTGTCTTTCCTAGTTAGTGATGGTCATATTCTGATCCTGCTAAGACAAGGCCTCTGACCTAGAGAAAAGTCAACTTTCTGATATTACTGATCATATTTTCATCAATTATCTATGTATGACTTGATTTACATTTTAGTTTATCTGTAGGGATCCGAGTGGGTTGAAATTCTTTGTTTCTGACTGCCTGGTAGCAAGTTAAGATTTGAACTAAACCATTAAGCATCACTCGGAAACTAGGAAGTGAATGAGGGTGTGAGGGAGCACCCTCCTAGAAGCAGGGGGAGGGGAGGGGGGTTTGCAGAGGGGAAACTAGGAAGGAGGATAACATGTGAAATGTAAATAAATAAAATAACCGATTAAAAAAGTGAAGGAGGAGATCAGGAGAAAGCTTGGTTCTGAGTTTGTGGCTCTATTTTGAAGACAGTGGAGCCATTAGAAAGTTGATCCAGGCTGTAGAAATAAGTCACTAACCTTTTTACATTAAACCTGGCCATAGTTCTGGTTTGGTTTCCTTCGTGAAACACTGCAGCACAAAGTATCTATCCTGTATTCTCCCTCCACTGTCAATGTCACCACAAACAATTCTATGTGACCCTGCCTTCCTTGCCATGAGAACTTGAAAGCCCTCAAAACCAAATATATTCTTCTCCCCCCCCCCACAAGTTGCTTTTGTTAGACATTTTGTCTCAGAGCTCAAAAGTAGCGACCACCGTCGCCCTGGCTTTAGCACCTGGCAGGGAGCCTAACACATAGCAGGTGTTTGATACTGATGTTAAGATGAATGAAAACCAACAGAAGACTCCACTGTACCTCTTTCCTTACTTTGAGCTTCTCTTCAGCCCCCTCAGCCTCACCTCACCCAGATGTTTCCCATTCATAGCTTCTCTGTTGGGATTTTCTGATCTGGGAACTTCCCTCTCTAGTTTTACTATCCAGGACATCCTTCTCCCTTATAGAGATATTGGCTTGGTCCGCAATGGTCTCCCATATCCCATCTTTCTACCCATATTTCATCTTGAAGCAGAATTCTATTCAGGATGCTGCCTCCTCTTGCACCACAGAGATTATAATAAGAACACGTTTATCTTATGACAGCTTTTATCATTTATATGGTTGTCATTTTTCAATTCCAAATAAAAAGTAAGCTCATTGAGAAAGGGCAAAGGACCTTGCATTTTATCTGTAATAAGCATGATCTGTGTATTCATATGTAGTCCATTTTCTGTTGCTAATAAGAAAATGATGTAGATAAGTCAGAAAGAAAAGAGGCTTGTTTTGACTCAAGGTTCTTGTCCAAGGTCATGCACCTCAGGGACAGCCTTCTTCCTTGCAACCCTGAGGTGACGGTGGAGTAGGCTGGAGTGTATAGTCAACTTGCCAAGCTGGCTTTTCAGAAACCCGCCCTAAGATAACTCACTAACTGATCAATCTGTTCATGAGGGCATGGCTCTATCTCCATCCTGCTTATTAGTGTTCCATAGTAGGGATTAAGTTTCATCCTGAGACAGGCCATATTCATACCATGGAAGAGGCTAACTATTAATGTGGTGTTTTAGAGATGTTTGTGACTCTCTGAACAATGACAAAAATCTTAAAAATACTGGAATGATGCTTACATATGAATGTGCTAACAATTAAGGGAATGAAGTTGTTACCTTGTTTTTCCATAGAGAGAGGCTTCTTAGAAGTGGAATTTAGTAGGTTTTGATGTTTTCCTTTCTTAAAGCATTAATCTATCAAGTATAAACACATTCATTTAGGCAAGTATTACAAAAGTTTCCTAATTTTTCCCAACAGTGTGCAAAGAAAAAAATTTCCTATTGTGCTAGAGTTTGTTTCTTTTCAACCTCTTCTGAACTTCTACCTCTGAATCTTCCCTACTCTCCACACATGCACATAGATTCACAACTCTCCCACCCTCCACATGTGCACACATACATACATGCACACATTCACACATGCATACATACACACATGCACACAGATTCACAACCTTCCCACCCTCCACACATACACACATGCACACACGTACACAGATTCACAACTCTCCCACCCTCCACAGATGTGCATTGTATAACAGAAGGTTCAACAGTCAAAATTATATGATTTATGGCTGCAAATCTATTTTTTGCAATTTTCTGCTTTAAAGGCTAGCTCCAAAAGCCCCACTCCTCCTCCAAAGCACTGACTATGGTAATACTGTAAATCTCCATTCTCATCCTGGGAACCTCATTTTTATTTGATTTTGTTGGCTCCGCTCTATTGGAATGTGCATCGCTCTGGCCCCTGTGGAGCACTGAGCAGGTGTGAGGGAAGCAAAGCATCTTTTGTTAATAGACGTTCACCCTGGGAGCTCATGAAAACACTGTCGTTCCAATTGCTTTTATGAAAATTCTGTAAATTCCCATGTTGTGAATTTCTAGCTGAACCCAGGAGACCACTCGTCCTTAGCATAAGCCAAAGATATGATTGTTGCTATGACTGAAATAAACATTCAGCTTGCTTTCTCACAAAAATAAATTCAGATATTTAATTTGAATATCTAAGCCATAGAAGAATCATATTAACATTGGGTTTGGCCCTTCTCGCTAAAATGGAGTTAACTCTCAGTGAGATCAGCCCACAGGAAGACGATATGGCTTTCTTGGACAACTTCTCAAAGGGTGAAAGACAACTTAACTATCATTTACCTGGTTCCAAAGTGGTTGGACAATGGCATTGCCCACATCCAGCCCAAATCATAAGCTCACATTTCAAAAGCAAGAGAATATGGACAGTCCCCTCAACCTTGTAGCAGAAGAGTGTGAGATATTAATCATCTATGTCTTCCTAGGCCTCTTGGATCACCTGCCACAGAGGATCTGGGGGAGGCCAAGTCATGCTTTTCCCCTGGGTTAGGGCCAGACATATATAGTGTTGCACTCTGTCAAGTTGGAAGGAAAGACATAGCTTGTTATATTACAGAACTATATGTGTCATTTGAAAAAGATGCCAGAGTGCTTTATTTAAAACTTTGTTTTCTCAGGTTGTGTTACCCAAGTGTATCTTGGCATAGACAACTTCAGATTCAGAAGTTCCAAAACTTACAGCGAGTTTCACATGGCCGAGGCTATGAGGTTTGGTTGTCCCACACTAACACCTTTCTCCTTTCTTGCTCACTAAGGAGTGAATTGATGACTGAGTTTCCACTAAAAAAAAATGTCACTCTCTTCTTGCAGACCACAGGGTCTGTTCCTGACAGGCTCACTGTCTGCTCCAAAATGAAAAACACAGCGTTGAGAGTGGAGTGGGACTGCTGGGATTTATAGATAAGGCCATTAGAGTTGAATTGCTTTCCATCCCAGGAACAACTTTCAGAAGAACGATTTAGCAGGCTGCTCTGATAAACTTGCCAAATTGCTCATACTTAGCGAAAAAACCATAGGCTTTTCAGAGCCATATCTTTCCTTTACAGAGCAATTGAGGCAGTATCTATAAGAGCTGAGTAAACTCACTTTCTGTCCTTGGACGTTTTCAGGATGAAGAGGAACTCTTGTAAGGGACGAGTGACAGCTGACAGCCAGCCATGTTCACAAGCACTCAGCCATGCTGAAGTGAACGTAACTCCAAGAAGATGCAGCCTTTGCAAAGAGCTCTTGTCGTTTTCTGTGTTGCATGGTAGCTGGCAGACAGGTAACCAGATCTTGGTTATTTTTCCCCAGGGACTCTCATAGGGGAACTTTTGTACTTTTTTTTTTAATTGTAAAAGTTTGGTTGTCCGTTGGATTTCCCATACCCTTGAACTTGGCTGCTAATACAGACCTGAGGGAGGAGACCAAGACTGGTCCTCCCATGAAGATTCCAGCCCTTGCCAATCACCTGAGCAAATGAATGTGGACTAGACTGGCCTGAGTACTGCTGCCTGTCCCCAGTACAAACAAACAAGGTTGTTTTTACAGTTATATTACCTCAGCTTTTCACTGTTTCTACAAGCAATATTGGGATTTAATTTGGGCCCCTTAGGCATATGGGTAAGAATTTAGCTATAAACTACAGAGAATAAGAAAGGTGGTGTCTGATAGTTAGTGACCCTGGGAAATCATTAGAGCAAGAGAGGGCATGTGGTTCTCACAGGTGCTTAAAACCTCCCCACCTAAGTGGGCCAGGTTTTGTGATGCATGCCTGAACTTCAAGCATGACTATAAGTTCAAAGCCACTTAAGTTGCTCAGTGAGACCCTAGTGTGCCTTAAAACACAAAGCAAGATCAGGTGAGAAGGATGGAGGTTAAGAGCGCATCCTGTTCTTGCAGAGGACCCAAGTTTGGTTTCCAGTACCCATGTCCAGCATCTCATGACTGTAACTCCAGCTCCAGAGTATCTAATGCCTCTGGTCTCCAAGGGACCTGCACTCAAACATGCATGCATGCAATCACACACACATAAAATAATGAAAATAAATCTTTAAAAAAAACAAGAACAGAGAATGAGACAAAAAGATTCTGTTACCTTAACTTACCCTAAGTGACTATTGTTGATGCCAATAAAATAGTGTGGCTCCTACCAGGTGATGCATAATGATGGGTGAGGAGGTTGCTGAAAGCTGTTGCCACATCCAGTGGTACCTTGCAAGTGTTTTGCCTTAGTCAACGGCTCACCTTCTTCTTCACAGGCAGTCAATGATCCGGAAGAGCAGCGTGTCTGATCAAGGAAATATTCACAGTACAGATGCCCTGCATAGCTCCCATGACTGCATTGGCCATCTCTGGCTGTTTGTGCCTAGCATGGAGTCTCTTTGAACATCTATGCTGCTAATTATAGCTGACTCATTTGTATCTCCCACTCCAGGCAGGTCACTGGAAGAGGGAAGCAAAGGCCTGGTAAATTCCATGATGAGTGTTCTGGAACTCTGGAAGGGAATCAGGAAGCCTGGGTTTTAAAAAGGACACCCATACAGAACAGGAAAGCTAAGACCTGAGCTGGCTCCACCTGCTACCAAGGAAAGGAAGACACTAGGCATGATGTCTTTTTTCTCCAACAGCTCAGCTGCAGGAAACAGCATTGCTGGCCCCCTATCCTAGACCTGGGAAGGGCTGGTGTTCTTTAGCTGTGCCCTTACAACACCCTCTTGGTGTCTGCCTCTCTGTCCATGGCTACAGAAATGTCAGCACCTAGATTTGTATGAAATATGTGAATGCAATGGTTTAGATTAGTTGGCCCACATTTAAGCCCCAGTTATTACGTAGCTAGGTGTGTTAGGCACTTTGTATTTATATTAATGTTTATTCTGTTATAAATGCCAGTGCTTCTCCAGACTCTATAATCGTTGACTATATGGGACCATTGTTTTCATTTATCACCTGAGCACCCAAATTCTTAGACAATAAATAATAAAATCTAAACCTGTGGTGGGTCCCCCAAATTAACCTGGAAAAGAGAAGAGATATTCTGTGGTGCTTGTCATCGTGCAGATTCCTGAGCCGCACTTCCAGAAACCCTGAGTTAGTGGGTCTGGGAGGAACTGAGGACTCTAAGCTGTTAATTTGTACCAGAGTAGATCATGACAGTTGTGGGAGGAACATGGCAGTAACTATCCTAAACTCATCCCTTTACCAGACCCCATTATTTAAATGCCTGTCACTCAGTTAGACTTTGCATATCCCCCATCTTCAAATTTAGTGAAATGGACTCCTGAGCTCCAGTTATGGATCCTAGTAGTTATCATACATCCTAGCTCAGAATCACCTCCCACAAGACAGATCCCCGTCTTTGCTATAGCATTCTTTACTTTCACTTTTGGCGTTACCATTTCATCACATGGTGCTAAAGTTGGTATCCTAGATGTTTCTACATATAGAATGAATGCATTTACAGTTATTTCTTCTGAAAAATGCCTTCTAGTTCTAAAACAGAAATCCAGACATACTTGTCCTTAGACAAAGAGTCCCCTAGATCTCCCCACACCTCTTAGATAATGGAGGTCACTCTTAGTCCCTAGTAGATGGGTGTTAGAGATTTTCTTTGGGTGTGGCAAGATGGAAGGGTTCAGGCTCCAGATGGCCTCCCCAGCTCCTCAATTTGGGGAGTGTTTCTTTTCTTTACATCAATTCATTTCTCTTCTTTCAAAAATTCTTGAGTTTGCCCCATTGCTTTGATTTTCAGTGTCTCCACCTGTTTTGTGGGATCAAGGTTTCCTTAGTTCTCTGGCTCCTAAGCCTTGGGATCAGTCATAAATACCCTCCCACTCACTGACTCCTGAAGCAAGTAAGCCACAATCCTTTAATCCTTTTGAAGTTGGAAACAGCTGGAAACAGGCTGACTGTAGAAAGAGCAAATGGAGACCAGGGGATATTAAGTCTCTTGGGCTACTTTGTTCCATCAGGCATTTGGCCACATAACTGTGGCTAGTGCTTCCTGGACGTCCTTATTCTGGACGCCCCCTCCCAGGTCCATCTTTTTGAATCCTAGGGCTCATCCTGGGTTTCTCTCTCCCCCAAAGACCATCTTCCTCCTATGTTATTTTGATATTGACTTTATTTCATCCCTCCTCCTCCGGAGAAAAGGAAACTGAGAAGATATCAATGATGGACCACAAGTATCCCAAGAAAGCTTCCAGCAGAAACAGATTGTCCCATCCAGAGTCATCCTTTTGTTTTAAACGAGCAGGCCACGTGCTCTTCCTTTTGGGAGTGAGGGCTGCTAGGGAAGGATATCAGGGCTGGGATCTGCGGCAGGAGAGAAATGGCTGATGATGACCCAACCCAGAAGGCCATGAGGAAGCTCTGGGCTGCTCAGATTGCTTTCCTTTCCTTTCACTTTGGCTTTGAGAAATGATCTCGCAGCCAGCACCTCCGAGTTCATAGCTGGCATGTGCTTTAGGAGGCAGTTTACCTGATGCAAGGGCTCACCTTGAGCCCAGATGTAGGCTTGCATCTTCCAGGAGCCAGGGCAGCCTCAGGGGCAGCATTTGAAAGGCAAGTCGATGGAGAAGGTCCCTGTGCAGCCTTAGGATCTGTGATCTCCTCACATGACCCCTGCCAGCAACACTGTCTATGCTTACGTTTCTTCATCTTTGTTTGTTTGTTTGTTTGTTTGTTTGTTTGTTTTTCGAGACAGGGTTTCTCTGTGTAGCCCTGGCTGTCCTGGAACTCACTTTGTAGACCAGGCTGGCCTCGAACTCAGAAATCTGCCTGCCTCTGCCTCCTGAGTGCTGGGATTAAAGGTGTGTGCCACCATGCCTGGCCATGTTTCTTCATCTTAAACCTGAGGTACCACAAAACAACCTGAAAAAACGATCACTTTGGGGATTAGTAGGCCAATCCATATATACTAAAAACTAGTGCTCCTCACATACTGACACTTCAGTCTACACCCTGATAACTCATCCTACTCTTCTGCTTGGTTGAGCCTGAGGGGATATTTTACATTCAAACCACAACAGTAGCACGGGACCATAAGGGTTCCTCAGTGAGGAATGCCATTACTCCATGACACCTCTTGGAAAAAATAGAGAAGTGTCTAGAATTCACCACGACCAGCAGAGGATGAAAGCACAGGCAGCTGCCAGCAATGCCCACCACATGTGTGGCTCCCATTTCAGAAAGGCTGTCCGTAAAGGAGAACCTCAGTCCATTGGCTCCTACGTGTCGTAACTGACTCCAAGACCAGGAATTACAGCAGGCATCTAAGGGTAGGAAGAACATGCCTAGCCGCTTAGGAATGTGCAGGGAAAGAAGTTATTTGCTTTGGATTGGGTTGGTCCCTTCTCAGTGTGCTATGGTGGTGTGTGCTCAGTCAGCTAGTTCAGTCTGAAATAGTCTTTAGAGCTGCCTACAGAGAAGAGGTCTTAGAGGTGATATCTCAACAAACGTGTGTGTTGGGATGGATATTGAAGGAATCCCATCATTTACTAATAATTAAGATTCAAAAGTGTGCAAGTGAATTCAACATAGTTTATAAAAAATGTGGATACTCATCAACGGCCCCTCCCCCCAGACACTTGAACTTCCCTTGGTGCACTGCTATGGCCTAAGTGATGGCTGATATTGGTGTGTTTACATACAAGATCAAGGGAAGTTCCCAGCTTGGTCTCTGTAACTCTACTCTCAACCCTATTAAAGAAGGAATGAGTGCAGGAGAGAGGCCAGGCGGCAGGGCGGGGCAGCAGGCCATGCCTGGATAATCCTTGTCTGCGCAGCACTCACAGAAATGAGGAAAAGTATTTCTCTCATTATTTATTCTAATAAAATATAGTATATTTGTATCAACAGAAAAAGTGTTTTTCACCAAAACTTTTTGAAGATATGTTTCTTGATTTTTCTTTTCAGAGCCAGTGTTTTGGAACTTTATCAGGAACACATGTCTGCACTTCTCATTTGGCAGGCAGAGTCCAAATGATAACCGGAAGCTGTGGGAGCATCGAACTGTCACCATACCAAGATTACTTGGATACAGGCGATGGGTCACAGCCATACTAGCTACAAACTCAAGCCAGTGCGGTTTCTACAAACAAACCAACCCAGCAGAAGCCTAGGCAGGTTCTCCACATGGTTTGTGTTAGTGACCCTCCATGTAGAGTTAAGCAAAATGAAAACCCAGTGACCAAGGTTTCTGGGAAAGCTTAGGACTCATAATTCTAGGGTTGTCTAAGTTAGGTGTCCAAATATGGACAAACATGGACATTTGCTGGGACTTCTACTCTTTCTTGGCTTGCAGGTACTAAGTTTTGGTTAACTGATGAGCAAAATCTCATTTCCCTGTGTTTTTGGCTTTCTGCTGCTTCACTCTTTCAATATTTGAGAACAGTCAGTAGTCACTTTGAAGTGGTATCTGTCCTTGTCCACTAAACTCACTCCTGGCTTGAAGAATCTCATACAGCAAGCAAACATATAAAGCAAATATTTACCCTGTACCCGCAGATAAGTGTAGCTCTCGTTCTGCATTAAAGAGGCTTCTCTTGGCAGCAGTGGAAACCATCACAGAAAACCACAACTGGGGAAAATACAGGGAATCACTGAGGGTGGATGTCCAGCCCCAATGGATACATCTGCAATGCAATTGTCGTGCTTAAGGTTCAAGGAACATTTGAGAAGAGGGAGCAGGAAGTTTGTAAGAGCCAGAGGACTAGGAAGTCTGCCAAGACCTTGTGTCTCCTGGGATGACAGGAAACTGCCATGGTATTGTGGCCTAAATAAGACCCGAAACCAACACCACCAATGGACGTGCTTCTGTGGAAGGGGGCAACTGCAATGGGCCCCATCACAGACAGAGAACTACACGGAACTAAAGAGTGCAGAGAGGGGAAATTAGTCTTCCAAAGGGATGGGCATTCTGGGCTATCTAATACCAAGTATCAGCCCTGAAAGCATGCATTCAAACAACATTAGGTTGTATGTATATGTATATGCATATATGTAGCAATAATAAGCAGAAAAAAGAAGAGGCCATGGAGTAAGAGTGGGCCATGGGAGGAGTTGGTGGGGGTGGGGGGGGGCAGAAAGAGAGATGAGGTAATTACATTTTAATTTACAAAATTATTTCTAAAGCCTATGTCAATGACAAGGTATCAGCATGACATTTTTCTTTTCGAGCAACAACGTAATGAGGGTGTCCTAGTTAGGGCTTCTCTTGCTGTGATAAAACCCCAAAGCAGTGTGAGAAGGAATGGGTTTATTTCATCCTACAACTCTCAAGTCCCACTCCATCACTGAGGGAAGTCAGGGCAGGAACTCTAGGCAGGAACCTGGAGGCAGGAACTGCTGCAGAGGCCACGGAGGAACAGAGATACTGCCTCCTGCTCTGTTCTTCATGGATTGCTCAGTCTGCTTTATTTAACACTCAAGACCAGTGGCCCAGGGGTGGCACCACCTACAATGGACCAGGCCCTTCCACAGAGGCCATTAATTGAGAAAATATCTCATAGACTACAGGCCAGTCTTAATGGAGACATTTTTCTCAAGTGTGGTAACTCTAGCTTGTATCAAGTTGACAAAACAAAGCAAAATTAAGCAGGACAGAAGACATCTGTTGAAAACATGGAGCTGAGGCCTAGACTACCAAGGCTCACTCTCAGATCCAATATTTACAGGCTATGACCTTGTCCAAGTGTCAACAACTCTAGTTCACTTTCCTCATCTGTAAAGAAGAAAAAAAGGCAATATTTGTTTCCCTCGTCTGCACCTTAGGAGAAACTGCTGCGTACCCCAGCATGTGGACACAGGCCTTGGAAGTCATTATCAGGCAGGGCTGGACCATTCTGTTACCTAATGTGAACGCATTAAAATTACCACTATGCTGCCCTTCCTTAATCAACCAATTACCATGTTTTCCCTCTGAATATTGGCTGACTCCAGACATGCCACGCTGTACTTTGTATCATTAATCTTTAATTATGTATGAGTGAGGTCTGGTTTCCAGCATGCACATACCAAGAGAAGGTCAAGTCTTCTGTGCACAAGGCCTTTTGAGCTACACAATTTGTATTTATGTTCATACTGATAACCAAACCTAAATCCTAAAATCATGCAGTATTTTTCTTTTTAAAGTGGATCAAAATCTTACAGGATTAATGATTCTGTGGGTCTTGGGTTTCTTTCTGGAGGTGGGGTGAACTTGAAGGGCACTCTGGTATGGGATCTGGCAGGGGGAAGATTCCAGGCCCAATTCAGACCGATGAGCTGTAGAAGGAAGCCAGGGGTCAGCCTGACAGAAACAGTATCTGCCTGCAGGGTCAGAGGGGCAGGAAGCAAGGCCAGCGCCGTGGCCTCAGCAATCAGGAACAGGTGGGGAAAGGAAGTAACCGTCAAGATAGACTGAGGTAAATCTTTCAGGATGTAGCCTGGGCGGGAACAGAGCCTGCCAGGGACTTTCTTTTGTTTTCTTTCTTTCTTTCTTTCTTTCTTTCTTTCTTTCTTTCTTTCTTTCTTTCTTTCTTTCTTTCTTTTTTTGTTTTCAAGACAGGGTTTCTCTGTATAGCTCTGGCTGTCCTGGAACTCACTTTATAGACCAGGCTGGCCTCGAACTCAGCTAGGGACTTTCAGCAGAAGTGTAGGGCTGACTGTCTGGCTCGCTTGTTCTCTCTTGGTCTCTCTTGGTTTCTCTTGCTCTCTCTCTCTCTCTCTCTCTCTCTCTCACTCACACACACACTCTCTCTCACACACACACACACACACACACACACACACACACACACGACCTCCTAAGGTCTTCTAAGGTGGAGTGTTTATACCATTTAATTATCTGAGGGTGACACATTCCTTCAGGAATCTTTTGAAGTTTGAGATAGAAGGCAATTCTGTAATATGAACTCCAGCCCCTCTCTGGGCTCCCTGCCTCCAACTGAAGACTGGGAGAAAATTCATTGAAAATTAAGTTACATGAGTAAGCTAGAAGAGTTTCATTGATCAACACATAGCCAAGTGACCACCCTGCTACACAGCACAAGGGCCACACAGGGCTGAAGCCACAGGGTGACTTCCTGCCTAACTGGAGTCTTTGCTGTCCTTAGCTAGTCTATGGGCAGCATGGTCTCACTGTCTAGCCCACTCCCCTGCTTTGTGAACAGCAGTTACATTTGCCGAAGGCACTCTGAATCTCAGTATGTGTGTTTAAGAGATGGATTGATTTCCTGAAACTAGCCTGAGGACAGATATTATTATTGTCCCCCCCCCACCCCTTTGTGGATGAAGACACTGAAGCTGATAAAGCTTATTTACTTGCCCAAGGCCACTTTACAAGGTCACGGTCCATTTACTTGGGAATTAAGTTCAAGCCTTTCTGACTTCTCACCCCCCTGCTAAGGTCCGGGTAAGGATCAATCGCAGTCACTTAGGGGCTCAGTATAACCAGAGGATGGCAAGTTCTAGGCCAGGTATGATTGGTTCTCAGGCTGCACCGTTAAAGTATGGCATCCCTTTAGTCATGAGATGGAAGGAAAAGGACAGAATGCAGTCGGAGCACAGATGGAAGATGGAACAGGTATAGATGGGGATTATTCCTTTCATGTGACTTGAGTGAATGATCCAGGAAGGTCAGTGGGCCTTGGCCTCTCACTCCTCCAGATTGAGTGTAGGCAGACTGGGCCTCCTGCCAAAGCCTGTTTTCAGAGCCTGAGCTCATATCTGCCACGTTCTTATTGATCTGCCCTGTGGCCTGCAACCCTGATGACCCACACAGCCATATACCCCTCTACATTGTGGCCTATCTTTCCACAGGGACTGGCCCCTTTCTCTCCCTACCTCCCTGGTCTGATTTACATGACACTGTCAAAGCTGCCAAGTCCAAGCAGCTCACAAATTAACTACTGCATCAAATTCTCCTATCCATAGAGGATTAGAGTCTTTGCACCCCACTCTACCATGGTCTCTGTTCTCTTCTCAGACTGTATTATTGGGTGTCTTATATTCTACCTCTGATGATGTGATATCATCAGAATGTGTCCCCCTTGTCAAGAGGCAAATCTCTGTGCTCTCTCAGCCCTGGCTTTTATCAGCCCTGCCACTCCCAGCTCATCTTCTCCCCACAGTAACCAGCTTAGGGCAGTTGCTGCATTTTCTAGATCTTTCTAAGTACTGTGAAGGAGCAACTGCTTCCTCCAGTGCCATGTTCTCCTCTCCAGCACAGATTTACAGCACCATACTTGTTCCTCAGAATTGGTTCTGAATGTTCGTTCTTTGATTTACTTACTTTAAGGAGTAAGGTCGTCAGCCCTGCAACTCTACACTGTTGGCAGAGGAAGCTCCCACCTCTCTGTGTTCCGAGGCCGACTAACTTGTCAGTTACGGAATAGCCATAAAATATGGTTCCCATCCCAGGCCCTCACTCTGCAAGGTCTGCCTGCCATGTGGAGGCTGTACACAGAGAATTCTGTCTTCCGTCCCCCTCCCATTCCTCCAAGACAACAAGAAAAGCATGCCACAGTTCACCAACCCAAAGGGCCAAGAAAGGAGACAAAGACACAGCTTCACAGCCACCCTGAACCCCAAGGTTCAAACAAGGACATGATTTGTTTTGTGTGTGTGTGGTTTCAATAACTATGAGGTACACTGAAATTAGAGACCATAAATTTAGGAAGGAAGAGGGGATGGCTTAGATTTAACAGAACAAACTGCTACATGAAATCTGCTTTATTAAAGTTAATTAAAGGAAGTGGGAATGGTCATTTATTAGCAGAATTTAGCCTTCCAAGTACTAGCTTGTGAATACAGATGCATTTCTATGTAGAGTTATGTGTGACGCTGTGGAGTATGTGCCTGGACTGAAGTATAAGTTCTTTTTTTCTCTTTAGATGCCAACTCACTATTAATACAGGCTGCCCTTGAGCTATTGTCCTCCTACAGCCGTCTCCTGATTACAGATGTGATTACGTCTCCATTACAGATGTGCACCACTATGTTTGGTACAAACAGTACAAAATATTTTAACATTTTTAAAAATTACATTTACTTTCTTATTGTATGCACATTCTCAAGCTTGCTCCATGGAGTGCATGAGAAGGTCAGAGAGCAGCTGTGGGAGTGTCCTTCCTTCCACCACTTGAGTCTTCAAGTCAAGTTCAGGTCACCAGTCTTGGTGGTCCTTTCCCCAGGAGCCATCTCAATTGCTTAGCACAAAATCTTTTGTTTCAAATCATAAAAACAATGGTATGTTTATCTGATCTGTAAATTTATACATACAAAGAACACTATAAAGATGTAGATTTGGAAGATATTTCAATATGCTTATAAATAACATTTTTAAAAATTGTCCTATGTCAAAATAACTGATAAACTTTTCTTCCCTCCTGAACAGCAAAAACAGAGCATTACTTTAAAAAGTCACTATTCAAAGGCATTGTGGGTGGGTTGAGGGCTGGGTCTGCTGGCCTCTATTCTCAGTAACTTAAAGAGTCTGAGGTAGGGGGATTGGAGGGCTTTCCTTTGCTGCAAAGTGGGTTCAAGGTCAGTCTGGACAGCTTAGTGAGGCCTGTGTCAAAATAAAAAGTGAAAAGTGACGTGGATGTGGTAGGGTAGGGTAAATGCCTGTGAGAGAGACAGGCACACAGTAGGATACATGCCTGTGAGGAGAAAGGCGCACGGTAAGGTACGTGACTAGTCTGTGAAATGCCCTAGATTCAATACCTGGTAACACACATGCAGGCACAAACACACACACACACACACACACACACACACACACACACACAACTGAAACAAACTCACACATAAGAAGACTCTTACACACTCAGGGACATGGAGAATCTCTTTTAATTTAAAGATTACTAAATTTTTAAAACTTAAAATTTAATAAAGTTATAGTTTTTAATATTTAAAAATAAAAAGGTAGACCATCTTTCCTCTGAGCCCAGCGGACACAGCTAGGGACATCCCAGGACTTTAAGATCGCATCGGGGTTAAGCGTGAGTGCAGTGCAGAGGTGGTGTTGGAAGCATCGGGTCAGCGGTTGCCCCCAGAGGCAGGATCCGAGAACTCCGCCCCACCGGAGGGTGGGCCTCTCCCAGCCAGAGCACCCGCCACCCCGCCATCTTTCCTCTGAGCCCAGCAACTCCAGGACTTTAAGACCACATCAGGAGCTCAGGGCCCGGGCCTCAGGCTCTGTGCACTCTCTTAGGCTCTTTTGGGACTCCCCAAGCTATCTCTAGAAGTGACGTGAGGAGGGGAACACAGCCTCTGTTCAGGCCCAATCTTGTGGAACTTGAAACATCAGCCAGGAGATTGATAAGGGACCAGGGCAAAACAGCGGGTCCTTTCTGGTCTGCACCAACGCCAGGTCACCTCGGGCAGAGATGGCAGGGGGAAAGCACAAGAACAGAAGCAACAGAATCCAAGGGTACTTGGCATCACCAGACCCAAACTCACCCACCACATCAAGTCCTAGATACAACAGCACACCAGAAAAGCAGGACATGGATATAAAATCACTGGTCATGATGATGATGGAGGACTATAAGAAGGAATTACAGGAAAACAAAGATAAACAACTAGAAGCATATAAAGAAGAAAAACTTAGAGAGTTACAGGAAAACACAGATAAACAACTAAAAGCACTTAAAGAGGAAATACTGAGAGAGTTACAGGAAAAGAATAACAAACAGGTGATGGAATGGAACAAAACCATCCAGGACCTAAAAATGGAAGTAGAAACAATTAAGAAAAACCAAAAGGAGTTAACCCTGGAGATAGAAACCATAGGAAAAAAATCAGGAACCATAGATATGAGCGTAAGCAACAGAATACAAGAGATGGAAGAGAGAATCTCAGGCACAGAATTCTATAGGGAGCATATACAAGACAATCAAAGAAAATGCTAAATGCAAAAAGATTCTAACACAAAATATCCAGGAAATCCAGGACACAATGAGAAGACCAAACTTAAGGAAAATTGGAGTAGATGAGAAGGAAGACTATCAAACTAAAGGGCCAGCAAATATCTTCCACAAAATAATAGAAGAAAACTTTCCATACCTAAAGAATGAGATGCCCATAAACATACAAGAAGCCTACAGAACTCCAAATAGGCTGGACCAGAAAAGAAATTCCTCCTGACACATAATAATCAGAACAACAAATGCACTAAATAAAGACAGAATATTAAAGGCAGCAAGGGAAAAAAGTCAAGTAACATATAAGGGCAGGCCTATCAGAATTACGCCAGACTTCTCACCAGAGACTATGAAAGCCAGAAGATCATGGACAGAGATTATACAGACGCTGAGAGAACACAAATGCCAGCCCAGACTACTATACCCAGCAAAACTCTCATTTACCATAGACGGAGAAACCAAAGTATTCCATGACAAATTCAAATTCACACAATATCTCTCCACGAATCCAGCCCTTCAAAGGATAATAACAGAAAAACACCAATACAAGGACGGAAACTCGGCCCTAGAGAAAGCAAGAGAGTAATCCTTCAACAAACCTAAAAGAAGACAGCCACAAGAACAGAATCCCAACTCTAAAAACAAAGATGACAGGAAGCAAGAATTACTGTTCCTTAATATCGCTTAATATCAATGGACTCAATTCTCCGATAAAAAGGCATAGACTGTCAGACTGGCTACACAAACAGGACCCGACATTTTGCTGTCTGCAGGAAACACACCTCAGGAAAAACGACAGACACCACCTCAGAGTGAAAGGCTGGAAAACAATATTCCAAGCAAACGGCCCAAAGAAAAAAG
>LR753309.1:606666-775752 GCA_902729485.2 Mus minutoides
AATAACCATGAACTAACTAGTACCCCCTGGGCTCGTGTCTCTAGCTGCATATATAGAAGAGGATGGCCTAGTTGGCCATCAATGGGAAGAGAGGCCCCTTGGTTATGCAGACTTTATATGCCCCAATACAGGGGAACGCCGGGGTCAAGGGGTGGGAGAGGGTGGGTAGGGGAGCAGGGCCGGGAGGGGGGAGAATATAGGGAACTTTCTGGATAACACTTGAAATGTAAATGAAGAAAATATCTAATAAAAGAAAAAAAAATAAAAAGGTAAAAATATAAACCCAATGGCAGAGATAGTTACTCATTCTATCTCAAGTACTTTTAGAAAAATTGACTCTGCTTTTAAATAGTCTTAAATGAATTTTATATTTAAGTCATGCTTTTTTCCTTCAGAGTTACCAGCTAATGGCTCCCAGTTGTGCTAGTAACCAGCTAGTGGCTCCCAGCCTGTGCTAATTATCAGCTAGTTGCTCCCAGCCTGTGCTAGTTACCAGCTAATGGCTCCCAGCTGTGCTAGTTACCAGCTAATGGCTCCTATCCTGTGCTAGTTACCAGCTAATGGCTCCTAGCCTGTGCTAGTTACCAGCTAATGGCTCTCAGCCTGTGCTAGTTACCAGCTAATGGCTCCCAGCCTGTGCTAGTTACCAGCTAATGGCTTTCAGCCTGTGCTAGTTACCAGCTAGTGGCTCCCAGCCTGTGCTAGTTACCAGCTAGTGGCTCCCAGCCTGTGCTAGTTACCAGCTAATGGCTCCCAGCTGTGCTAGTTACCAGCTAATGGCTCCCAGCTGTGCTAGTTACCAGCTAATGGCTCCCAGCTGTGCTGGTTACCAGCTAATGGCTCCCAGCCTGTGCTAGTTACCAGCTAATGGCTCCCAGCCTGTGCTAGTTACCAGCTAGTGGCTCCCAGCCTGTGCTAGTTACCAGCTAATGGCTCCCAGCTGTGCTAGTTACCAGCTAATGGCTCCCAGCTGTGCTAGTTACCAGCTAATGGCTCCCAGCCTGTGCTAATTATTCATACAGACTCAGAGAAATTGGGATAAGCTTAAGACTGAATAGGACTCCTTTAAATAGTCTGTTCTTATTGAGGGCTAAATTCCTAGAATACATGCGCTGTGGGGAAAATTACAAAGGAGGAAAAAAATAGTTTCTTCAGCCAGAAATTTGGTACACACCTGTCTGAATCCAAGAGGCTGAGACAGGAGGAAAACTAATTTGAGCCAGCCTGGGCTACACAATGAGCTCTTGCCTAAAAGTAAAAGAAGCTTTGTAACCTAGTTGCCTGAATCAAAAGGATGACTTTTGAACACACCCCAAATTTGTAAATCAAATCTCTATCACTAGTCTAGAACATTAGTCAAGTGAGGTCACAGGTCCTAATTGCTGTGCAGTGAGCACAGGTGTGTGTGTGTGTGTGTGTGTGTGTGTGTGTGTGTGTCTGTTAGCTTACCAGGTCAGAATGGGAAGCCTTGAAGATTCAAGGCACTGTCTTGAATTTTGCAAGAACAGAGGGCTGGGGACATAGTAGGTTTCAGCCAATTCATTTTCATTTCCATGTGCTCTTGGTGACAGCACAAATTGAAACAATTGGTCTGAGAAGCAGTTTGGCAATCAGAGGTGTCATGGCACTTTTCATGACCTCTCACGCAGAGATTAACCTTCTGAGAATTTGTCCCAAGGGAACATACAGGAGGCCAAATGTAGGACTTTTTCAAGACACTTTTATTATCAAAAGCAAAACACAAGGCATAAATGTGAATGTTTAACAATAGGAAATGGTTAAGTAAGTGATGTTTAAAATAATCACTGTACAAATATACCCCATCATTTAAAATGTGGGCTTTAATCCCAGCACTCGGGAGGCAGAGGTAGGCGGATTTCTGAGTTCAAGGCCAGCCTGGTCTACAAAGTGAGTTCCAGGACAGCCAGGGCTAAACAGAGAAACCCTGTCTCGAAAAACCAAAAAAAAAAAAAAAAAAAAAAAAAAAAAAAAAAAAAAAAAAAAAAAAAAAAAAAAAAAAAAAAAAAAAAAAAAAAAAAAAAAAAAAAAAAAAAAAGTGGGCTTTGCAGTGATACAGAAACAGACTTAAGGTATACATTGGTTGGAGTCATTTGCTTTCAGTTATAAAGCTACTCTCTTCCTCCGGGGACCCTTGTCATGCAGAGCCAGGCCTGCTGCAACATTTCCCATAAGCCTCCTTGGCTGGCTAGCTCCCTGTTAGAGTCCACCTGCAGGGCCCAGGGGACCAAAGGCAAGGGGAGGGAGAAGGGGCAACCGTCTTGTGTGTGGGTGTCTGGCCTTTACAGACACACCCATTTGCCCTTCCCTTTAGAAACATTTCTCTGTACCCTCCTCAGAGGTCTAAGTCTCCATTTGGTCTCTCCTTCCCTACTGAGCTTCCTGGTCCTAACCACCCTAACTCTCCTATGGATCCTCCAGTTCTGAGGGGTGCGGTATAGTGACCACTTCCTAGTTTTACTTCAGGGTCTTCTTTAAGTGTTTTAGTTCCCCAATATCTGTTTAACCAAGTCTTGTAGTTAGCTTCAGCTGTCAACTTGACAATTGGGAGTTATCTGAGGGAGTTTCAATTGAAGAATTACTCCTTAGATTGGCCTGTGGGCATGTCTGTGGGGCATTTTCTCAATTGCTGATTAATATAGAGGACCCAGCCCACTGTTGGTGATGCTTTCCCCTGCGCAGGCGGTCTGGGGTCATAAGAAAGTTGCTATGTCTGAGCCAGTAAAGCAGCTTTCCTCAATGGTTTCTGCTTCCGTGAGCTCCTTCCTGGGCTTTTTCAATGGGTCATAACATGGAAGTATAAGCTAAATAAGCCCTTTCTTTTCTAAGTTGCTTTTGGTCATGGTATATATCACAGCAACAGAAAACAAACAAACAAAAACAACAAAAAAACCCCACCAATCCTTAAACCAAACAACTTCTACAGAATTAATGTTGTTTCTGTTTTCCTGAGTGATAAGGAAGGAAGGAAGGAAGGAAGGAAGGAAGGAAGGAAGGAAGGGAAAGGAAAGGGAAGGGAAGGAGGGAAGGGAATGGAAGGAGGGAAGGGAAGGAGGGAAGGAAGGAAGGAAGGAAGGAAGGAAGGAAGGAAGGAAGGAAGGAAGGAAAGAAGGAAGGAAGGAAGGGAAGGAGGGAAGGAAGGAAGAAAGGAAGGATACTCTGGGAGTAAAGGTGTATGTGTGCTAAATACAGTTCCACATAACTTTGAGCAAACGTATTGGCTCATCTTACCAAATCCCAGTGCTCTTACTGGACGCTGTCAAACTTCAGAGTTTTTTCTTTTCCTCCTTTCATCCTTTCTCCTTTTTCTCCTCTGGGAATGAAGCTGAGTGCTTTGCTATGCAGCGATTTCAGGCAGACACATTTTTATCTTCTTTACTGCTTGACACTGTATTTATATTAATTCATAGCAAAATATAAGTTATTAAGGTATTCACTAAGGTTTGTTAGGTTTTGGGTTTTTTTTTTTTAAATGATGTCTCCTGTGTCTTAGGCTGAACTTAAACTCACTATGTAGCCAAGGATTACCTTAAACTCTGGATCCTCCTGCCTCCATCTCTCAAGTGCAGGGATAGAAGGCATGCAGTGCCATGGCTATCTTAAAATGTAAATTCATACATAAAAAAAAGAATATTCAATTCCAAGTAAAAGAGTTTTCCCCTTGAAGAAAGTCTGGCCTCTAAGACCAGGTAAATTATGATCTGGGTGACAGGAAGTGGTGGCAGGGGGTGGTAGCAGAGGGTGGCACAACTCCACTTGGGTGGTAACTCTCTCTTGAAAAAGAGAAGCAGAACCAGGACCAGACTGACTCCATTGATGTCACACTGTCATTGAGAGAAAAGGGGAGACAGTACTAGAACCTCAACTCAAGAAGGTCTTCAGCACACAAAGAATCCCAGGTTCACAAACTGCTCAAAGTTCACTTTGTTTGGGGATGTCTTAGAAGTTGATCACGTTTTTACTTTATAAAACTCCTTTATACAATGAGCATTTGCTACTTGATTACTGTGTTCCAGGGACAGTCTTGACACTGAAGATGGAAAGATTATCTTCTAGTAGGTGAGACAGCTTTATGACATCTAGATGCTGTCAATACATGTCCTGTTGGCCAGGGAGATGGCCCAGTGGGTAAGGCCACCAAACCTAACAACTTGAGTTCAATTCTGGGACCTGAATAGTAAAAGGACAGAACCAACTCTAACCTCCACACATAGCCAATGCAAGTGGGTAACCACACACACAAATACATAAATAAATTAATTAAAAAATATGTTTTAGACTGCCCCACTCTGGGATCCATCCCATAAACAACCACCAAACCCAGACACTATTGCATATGCCAGCAAGATTTAGCTGACAGGACCCTGATATAGCTATCTCTTGTGAGGCTATGCTAGTGTCTAGCAAATACAGAAGTGGATGCTCACAGTCATCTATTGGATGGAACACAGGGCCCCCAATGAAGGAGCTAGAGAAAGTACCCAAGGAGCTAAAGAGGTCTGCAACCCTATAGGAGGAACAACAATATGAACTGACTAGTACTCCCCAGAGCTTGGTCTCTAGTTGCATATGTAGCAGAGGATGGCCTAGTTGGCCATCAATGGGAGGAGAGGACCCTTGGTATTGCGAAGATCATATGTCCCAGTGGGAGTTGATGGGTAGGGGAGCAGGGCACGGGGGGGGGGGGTAGGGAACTTTTAGGATAGCATTTGGATAAATGAAGAAAGTATCTAATAAAAAAATTATACAGGAAAGTGAAAAATATATATCTTAGAAAACAAAGCATTCGAATATAGGCTTGCCCACACCCTTGTTCTTGAGAAATGTCATTTAAAAAAAAATTATTAATCATTTTATTTGTTTACATTTCAAATCTTATCCCTCTTTCTGGTCTCCTCTCCACAAACCACCTACCCCATTACTCTCCCACTTTCCTCTAAGAAGCTGCTTTCCCACCCACCATCTACTTCCATCTTACCCCTTTAGCATCCCCCTTTTCTGGGGCATCAAGCCTCCACAGGATCAAGCACCTCCCCTTCTACCGATGCCAGATAAAGCAGTCCTCTGCTACACATATAGTGGGAGCCATGGACCAGCCCATGTATATTCTTTGGTTGGTAGTTTAGTCCCTGGGAGCTTTGAGGGGTCAGGTTAGTTGATAGTGTTGTTCTTTCTATGGGGTTGAAAACCCCTTCAGCTCCTTCAACCCTTCCCCCAACTCTTCCATTGGGATACCTTGGCTCAGTCTAATGTGAGTATCTGCATCTGTCTTAGTCAGGTGCTGGAAGAGCCTTTCAGAGGACAGCTACACCAGGTTCCTGTCTGCAAGCACACCTTGGCATCAGCAATAGTGTCTGGATTTGGTGTCTGTATATGGGATGGATCCCCAGGTGGAGCAGTCTCTGGATGGCCTTTCTTTTAGCCTCTGCTCCACTTTTGTCCCTGGGTTTCCTTTAGACAAGTACAATTCTTGGTTAAAATTTTTGAGATGGGTGGGTGGCCCCATCTCTCCTGGGGACCATGTCTATCTACTGAAGCTGGTCTTTTCAGATTCTAACTCTCCTCTGTTGGGTATTTTGGCTAAAGTCATCCCCATTGGGTTCTGGGAGCCTCTCTTATCCCTGGTATCTGGGACTTTCTGGTGGTTCCCTAAGTTCCCTGTCCTCCACTGCTATTTATTTCTATTAATTCTCTTGGTTCTTTGGACTTCTCTTCTGTCTCTTCCCATACCTGCTCCTGCCCCCTTCTTTCCTCCCTGTCTTCTCTCCCACCCAGGCCCCTAGACTTTTTGTTTTATTCAATAATGTGCTGAATACACATGGGCCTCATACATCATTGCCCACCCCCGGCCAGAGAGGAGAGTGGAGTATAGGGAATGGAGAGGGAGTGGGACAAGGAGGGGACTGAGCTTGTAGGCGGGAGGGACAGCCCAGGGCTGGGTGGGGTGAGGCGCCATCTGGCAGCCAAAACACAAAACCAGGTGGCATATGTTTTCCACACTTGCTCATCTCAGCAGGGGCCATCAATCATTCTAAATAAGATGTCTGCTCATTCTACTTTCGCATGGATTCTGAATGATCCACACCTCAATTCTCTGAATTCCTCCTTAATGCCACAGTGACCAAACACACTTACCCTTTGGTAATAAACCAATTTAGTTGTTCAGTAATGGAAACCATTCTGCTTCTGATCTGAACACTTGCTTTTTAAAGCATTTTTTTTTCTGATTTGATTTTCCTGATTGATTAAATATATACAGAGTAGGGCGATATCTTTGTCTACAATGGGGTTTTCTGTTCTCAGCTCTCTAGTAAAATAAATTCTAACTGTTCTTTGCTTTTCCCTGTTGTGTACATTCATCTTAGTTCATGTTTTAAATCTCTATTAAAGTGCTGGTTAGAAGGAAATGACTGAAACATCTCTTGGAGATTAATCCAGCTACAGACTTCCATATATCTTTATCCTTTCTCCCTCTTGGAGATAAGAGGGCTGAATTCATAAAATTACAAGCAATTTAGAAATAAATGAAGTAGAAAATGAAAGTGGAGGGTGCTGGAGGTGGAGTAAGGGAGGAGAGCCACTGAGTGTCAGAGTCAGTTATGAACATTGATTAATTGTGCCTACGTGAATGCGCACCATCAGGGCGCTCTGCTGGGGTGACCACTAAGTAAGCCTTTGTCATGAAAAGTCCTAAGGATGCTGATGGACAATTAGGAAGAAAACAAAGACTGAGCTGGAAAGGAGTAGATGAGATTAAAGTCTAAAGGCTGGGGATAAATAATGACTGTTACCATGCTTAGCACTCAATAAAATAATCACCAGTTAATTTATATCCAACTGTATTTCAAAATGTATAAGATGCCTTATTAAAATATATGTAGTAGAGGAAAAGTGTCCTAAGTTGAGACAAGAGAAGAAGAGAATTGTACAGGAAAAATAAGATGAATGAATGCATGAATAAGATTGGTCTACAATTAAATAGCACACAAAATATGTGTGTTGGAATCACTTGAGAATGGGCCACAAGTTTGGTTCCTAATCGTGCTCACCTAATCGTGGCACCTACATTGCCAGTTGCATAAAATATCTGACTTGGCAAGCATGCTACTGTAAATTATGATTCTCCTTGGATCTGTGACTATGAGATTATTTTAGTTCTGGGGCTTTTTCAAATGAAAAGGTCATTTTGTTGAGGAGTTTCTCAATGTCAGTGGCTAAAGAAGACTGAAGTAAAAAGTTCAAAGGAATTCAGAAGACAAATGTGGTATGGATATATAGCACCCTGGGATAATTTCAGGTCAATAGTCCTTAAGTTTTTAAATTGTTAGCTACTTTGGAAAGCTTACCAATCAGTCATTTAAAATAAATATTTGAGGGTTAAAGAAATGACTTAGTAGTTGGGAGTATTGGCTGCTCTTCTATGTGACCCAAATGTCATTCACAGTGCCATACAGTGGTTCACAGCCATCTGGAACTCCAGTCCTAAGAAATCTGATATCTTCTTGCCTTCTCAAGCACCAAGTAAACACATGGTACACAGACATACATGCAAGAAAATGTTCTTGCACATAAAGTAAAAATCTGTCTTGTTCTCTTCTCCTCTGTATTTAAAATCATCTGTCGCAGGTTATAGTAGACTGGAAATACAGCCTGATCAGCTCTGACTCAAGACCAGCCACTTTAGATCCACAGCCCATGTTTGCAGTAAGGTCTCGTTTCCAGAGCTACTGGGAGCCCAGAGGAGGACAGGCTACAGAGGAGGGGATGGTGCTGAGCTGCTCCTGTAGGGGTAGGGATCCCAAAGTTGGCTTTGGCGTGAGGACCTCCCAAGGCTGGCCAACTCAGAACTGTTCTGCAATCTGCTGGTCCTTGGCCCTTCCCACTTGGTCTGGTCCTTTTTACCCTTTCACTGCATTCAGACTTTCCTCTCATCTATGTGTTCTTCTTGCCTCTTCCTGCCACCTCTTCTTTATTTTTCATGGGTTTCTTCCCAAGACATCTCTTTCACATTCTGCTCCATTTTGGCACTTGCTTTTCCAAAGGGAAAACTTACTTATGCACAATGACAGTGGTTACCATGACAGTCAAGAATCTTGCTCAGGTGGAACAATGGACCACAGAGGAGGCACAAATGTTTAACTGAGTTGAGACTCCAAAGTCACTAGGACTCCAAGGGAAGCAAACTAGGGTTATATAAGAGAAAAAGGTGGCTGGGGGGGGGGGAGATGTGTGGTTATTGCCAGGGTGGCTTCATCAATTAACCTGACACCAAATGTCAGGCACATGCTACACAGAGGAGGATGAATGGGCTGCTGAGGGCTGCAAGGGTCTGAGAGGGAAATTCAAATCCTATGCTTAATGTGATGGTGAAATGCAAAATGTGAGTATACTTCCAGGGTCTTCCCAACATATTGAAATGTCTCCATAGGATGTATACATAGACACATAGACACATAGATACACACAGAGACACACACACAAACACAGAGAGAGAGAGACACAGACACACACAAAGACAGACACACACACAGAGACACACATACATACACACACACATACATAGATACACACAGAGATACATACACGGACATACACAGACACACATACACAGACACAGAAACACACACAGACACACATACAATGAGAGAGGGTGTGCTTGTTTTGCCCAATTTTCCATAAATATTATGTGTTATATCTTTTATAAATGTTTATTGCATTTGAAAACATACTATAAAATTACTGGAAAGAAGACTGCTACGCTTACAGAAGAACACAAAGAAAGCCAAACATCCCAGTCTTAGTACCTATAGGTGATTGCTGGAAGTATTTGGATAGATGTCTTTCCAGTCATGTTTAAATGTTTTGCACTGGTACAAATATGTGTGACAATATACTCTAACACACTCCTTAACATCTTCTGGATATGATATGTTACATTAACTTTAATGTTTTTTTTTAAAGCATTTCACACCCTTGACTTTGAACAGTATCTGAGAATCCATGGGGTAACTGTTGGCACACGCACACAAGCATCAACACAGACAGGGGGGTGTTGATGGCCTAGGAAAATCCATTAGCAAGAAGTATGTTTTCTTTGAACTCTAGGAAAGGGTCCTGGGGGAGAATCACTAGAGAGAACCAAAGTTGGTTTATCAGTATCCTAAAACCAGGAGTTCAGAATCAGCCAATTTTAAGTAACTGCAAAACCAGGTAGAAGGTAGGGCCTTTCCATTTCATGTAGTCTTCAGAAAGACAGTGTCCACTCTTGATGTCACAGAGGACACCTATGCATAAAAATATAGGGATAATGATGACATTTCAAAGCTCTACACAGCAAAGGAAACAGTTAATAGAAGAATCAGCCTACAGAATGAGAGAAAAGCTTTACCAGCCATTCATCCCTTGGAAGGTTAACATCCAAGAGTAAACACCAACTTCCTCTTCAATAATCCAATTAGGAAGTAGGAAGATAACCTGAATAGATACAAAAGAAGGAATGTAAATGACCAATAAATACATGAAAAAATGTTTAATATCCTTAACCACCGAGGAGCTACAACTAAAAATGGCACTGAGAGTCTCTCTTACCCTGGTCAGAATGGCCATCATTGAGAAAATAAGCTACAAATGCTGGAAAGAGGAAGAGGGCAGCAGGGTCCCCAAACGTGTTGGTGAGAGTATATGTTACTGTAGCCTCATGGATGTTCTTCAGACTAAAATTATAATTATCACACCATCCTACTATACTGTTCCAGGGTATATACCTGAAGAAAATGAAGTCAGCATTCAGTAGTTGGCTGTATCATCATGGTTATTGTGATGGGGACACTGTTTGTTAAGCCATGAAATCAGCCCAGCTGCCCATCAGTGGAGGAATAGATAAAGAGATCTGTGTAATGGAGTGGGTTTCATCCATTAAGAAGAACATACAATTTGTCTACATCAGTTTTGGGAACGTTAGTGGAACTGGAGAACATCCTGTTAAGTAAAATAAGCCAGACTGACCAGTGTCCCGTTCTTCCTCATATGCAGACTCTAGGAGGGAGAAGCACATAAAAGCAGAAGAGGGACCAATAGGGAATAGTAATAGACAAGAAAGACAGGAGAGGGGACAGGAGAGGTGTGTTATATACGAGCATGACACACTGTATAAGCAATTACTCTGTACGACCAATATTTATCAACAGAAATAGCTGTGCATTGATGTCACTGGGTCACCATGTGCTCAGAAGAACTGGACTCTAGAAATGAAGACCTGTCAGGAACATAGTTAATTATGCTGATTGTTTTTCTTTCGTGGATACATAAGATGGTGTGTAATTTAAATATGCATACTAAAAGAAATGTGTATAACATAAAATGACCAAGTATGTTTTCTTAGCATTCTAGGATGATGCATCTTAAGCAAAAAAAAAAAAAATAATTAGATATCTTGTCAAATACGTTTGTAAAAACAGGTGACAAGATTTTGAAATAAAGTTAGTTTCCTTGCTAAGAAGTAAGTTCTAACTGTGTACATATTATGTATTCTTACATAGGGAGAATAATAGCAAATAAATGTCTGTTCTGTTAAGAAGTTAAAAAAAAAAGAAGTAAGTTCTCACCTCTTGTCTCCTTAAGTACACTGAGATGATAGCAGTCCTAGTTTCCTAGACTTCATAACTATGAGAAAAGTAATTGTTACTGGTTTAACTTGTACTAGCTGCAGTAACATAATACAGATATTCAAAGTGGAATTCGTTTGCTGTTCTAATAAATAACTAAAAATATATGCTATCTCAAACATAGATAATGATTAGAATTTTGAGAGTTTGATGGTTAAAAGATTAGTGTCCATCAAGTAGCCTGTTATAATTAATGCCCTGGCAGTAATTTAAAAAAGAAATGTCAGACCTGGAATAGAAATAGATAACATATTAAAGATATAGAACATATATGTACATGAGAATATATACTATTTCTTAAATACAAGGAAAATTGAAATATGAGTACTAAACACATTTAATTATGCTTTAGGACTATGTTGTTATGGAAACTTTAGGAGATACAACTTTTGTTATATTGTGGCAGAATGTTTCAATTGTGTCACATAGCTATGGGGAAAGCAGAACTTGTAAGTAAGGACTTGGCAGCTTAACTCAAGGGATTTCTAAGTAACATCTTGTAGGAATAGCCTTGCTTGTTCTTGGCAATAATAAACTTGTCGCAGGAGAAAAATAGATTGTAAGAAGGAAAAAATAAGATAATGCATCTTAAAATGATACTATCTCAGGTCTAATAAAATGAGGGTTTCTACCTTCACTTTCCAGCTCTTTACTGTGCATTAAAATTCATGATTTATATGAGCAGCTCTCTAGTGATGAACACCCTCAAGCACTGTAGTTCTTATAGTGTGCACAATATTAGAGCAAATGGTCTTGGGCATACACGTTTTCAAACATGTGTAGTTTTCTCTTTCATATAAAAACCAAAATTTGGTGTCAAATAACAGGGACTTGAAAGGGTACACCTTGACACCTGGGGTGATAGGGAATTGCCTTACTTGAATGCCCATTCTTTCCGTAAGAGTAGATGAAAGAGCAGGGAAAGATTGAACCATCTGCTTGATCCTTCATCCACACATTCACCCATCCTTCCAACTACCACCCTTTCAACCATCCATCCATCCATCTACCCATCCATTCACCCACTCACCCATCCATCCATCCATCTGCCCATCCACCCATCCATCCATCCACCCATTCAGCCATCCATCCACTCTCCCACCCACCCACCCACCTATCCATCTATCCATTCACCCATTCAGCCACTCCTTTCATCATCCCTTTATACATGCATCTATCTCTTTTCCTATTCATCTGTCCACCATGTTATTCACCCATCTATAAACTCATGTAGTCCCACAGTCTTTTAATACTCCACTACTTAAAAGTTCAATATCTCTTTAAAATAATCCAAAGTCTCATAACTGTGATTCCTATAAAATAAAAAAAAACAAGTTAAATACTCTTATTCTAAGCGAGAAGCACCAGAGAACAGTTGTAATCAGACCAAAGGAAGACTGATATTCAATAGAGTAAAAAGCTCAGTGTTCAAAATTCAGGACTCACTCATGATTCTCACTCCAAATGACTTAGGCAGTCCCATGTCCCTCTCCTGCCATCCATATCCCACACCGCTGTCCCTGGTGGACATCTCACAGTCATAGCATCATGAAGATGCTCAAGTCTCCACTGCAACTGAGGCTGCACTTTCACTAATCCTCTCCAGGCTTCTGTCTGTGCTCCAACCCTGCCTGCCACAATGGACTAAGCTTCAGCTGTTCTGCATGCCTCTTCATACAGCCCAAACCTGTACCGCATGAGAGACTCTTGCACATGGCCAAGTACAGCTGCCAGCTTAAAATGTCGCCTTGATCCCCACAGATCACAGCTGTTGTGTCCTGACCCTGAGGAAATACTTTCAGAAGATCTCACCTCACTGACACTTGTCTCTTATTAATCATAGCTGACTTTTTTTTTTTTTTCAGTTCCAACTGACCATCATCCATTTTCCCACTCAAGCAAAGGTTTTAGGCTCACAGACTCTTAATTAAACATATAATACATATTCTGTCTTGGTAGATTACCTGCTTTCCTCTAAAACTTCACAAGCCAGACCTCCACTGTCTGCAATGATCTCAATATTCCTATTTTCTGAGAACCCACAGAGAGCCTAGTAAGCTCTGAGTACTCAATGTTTTTTTCCAGCCTCAAGATCCAAATGCTTCATTGATCCTCCCTAAACCCAATCTGGCCAAGTTCACCAAACAACACCATACACTCAATACCAATTTCTGTCCCAGTTTGCTTTTTATTGCTGTGGTAAACACCATGACCAAAAGCAACCTGGGATAGAAAATTGTTTTTTATATCTTAGGGCTCCCAGACCATAATCTGGCTCAGAAGGAAGACAGGGCAGGGACTCAAAGCAGGAGCTGAAGTAGAGATCATAGAGGAATGTGGTTAACTGGCTTTCTCAGCTTTTTACTGTTCTTTTATACCTAGGCCCACCTGCCTAGGGGTAGCACAGTCTGCAGTGGGCTGGTGTTCCCACATTAACCATCAATCAAGAGAATGTTCCACTGGCCAATCTTATACAGAAGTTTTTAAATGAGGTACCTTCTTCACTATTGTGTCAAATCGGCAACTTAAGCTAACTGTGATGTCTCCCAGCTAATGGTCCCTCTCTTTACTATGTTTGAATGAGAACTATTTCCTATAGTCATATGTGTTTCAACACATGATTCCCAGTTGGTGGCACCGTTTGGGAAGGTTACGGAACCTTTACAACCTTTAGATGGTAGAACTTTTCTGGAGGACAAATGTCACTGGGTGCAGGGGTATTTAGCGGGGGCGGGGAGGATGGGAGGTGGGTGAGAGGGGCAGATGCAAGTTTTGAGAGTTTATGGCTTGGCCACACTTTCTTTTCTCTCTCTCTGTTTTCTGAAAACAGATGAAAAACATGTTCTGTCAGCTCTCTGCTCTGGCTACCAGCTGGCTTGCCTTCTGCTCCATTGTGGATTCTTGCAATAGAACTCATAAGCCAAAATAAAGTATTTTTAAGTTGCTTTTGATCTAGGTATTGTGTCATAGCAACCAAGAGTAGCTTATACACTATCCATCCCTTCCTTTACCACTTACTCACCCATCATTCATCCATCCATCTCTTCACCTATCTGTCCAACCTTTGCCTATCAATCTATCCTTCCATTTATCCACAAATCCATGTCTCTACATATGCACACTTAATTCCCTCTGTAACATTATTTTACTCTGTGTAAGTTGATTATTCTCAGTGACAATATAGAATTAGCTGCTACTCTTCTGGGAGATTACTAAAAAGTTTAACCTTACCTCAAACAAAACTCGTTTTTGCTTTTAAATTCTGTAAGCATTACATTAAAAACTTTTAAATAGAAAAGTATCATAATCAGCGTAATTGTTGTCTGGGTCGAAAATGTTTGACATTTGATCAGGCTGACCAGGTGGCAGGAATGGAGCCGACATCTGGAGCCATCTGTCTGAAGGTGGGGATCTTATCTGGGAATCACATTTACCCAGAGCTTCAACCTGAACCAAATGCTCCAGACAAGCAGATCTCACCAGGGCTAGAGAGAAGCTTGAGATCCAAAGGCCTGAGCACAGCTGAACTGAGTTTGTGAAGACAGGAGACTGCAACAGGAGTCTCCAAGGCTCCTTTCATTCACCACTTGCTTACCTAGGTCTCCAAACCCCTTCTTCTTGTCCTTATAACATGGACCTCCCTTTCGCTGGATGACTCTTCCTTTCTCTTGGCTAACTAAGTTGACTTCTCTCAAGTTTCAGTTGTACCATTTCCTTTGAGAAACCACCTCAGAGGCTGGACCAGATGGTGTTGTATGTGTTGCCATCTCCTGGCATTACTCACCACAGGTGAGTAACAATGTGTCAAGAGCCAATATTATGTGGTTGTGCAGGCCTTGCTTGGAAATGAGGCACTATTTATGCCATAGTGAGTGTAAACAATGTACCCTGAAGGTGGACAGCCTGTGCTACTGTGTACTCCCTGATACTTTACCTTATTGTGTGCCTTTCTCATTAGGTTGTCTAGTCCAGAAAGACAGAAACACCCCACTCCCATACCCCAAGAAGCAAAAGAATGAGAGTGGGGAAGGGGAAGAGGCAGAAGGAAGATATGAATATGCACACGACAGAGTCGTACCACAGAGCCCAGGCCTGCTTCCCTGTGTCACACTGCTCAGATTATAGGCCTGGGCTACCAAATTCAGCAAGGACCTTGCCTCTTTTGCTTAAGGCACTCCCAGCCCTGGCATTATTGCTGGTGATTAAGAAGCACTCACGTTTTGTCATTTAAATGTCAATTCTATCCTTGTTAATACTGATAATGGTGAAATATGCCCTTCCTGTGTAGCTACATTCTTTCAAGGAGGTGTATGTACAGCAAGACTTAATTTTATCTTTCAGTTTTCATTTTTGTTTTGCTTACTGCTGCATTAACATGGAAAACGTTGCTGTTTTATTTCCTAATAAATCAGCCAGGCTACCCACTAGCAGGGCAAGGCATGCTTTTGCATGGACATGAAGAAGGTCTGATTTGAAGGTCTTAGCCACCCATGGATAAATAATAAAAAGGGGAACTTCCTTGAGATAGCCCCAAAACAACAGGTCTTACTAGTTCCCTCCAAGACATAGGCTGATAACTGACAACCTTCTGTCCCAATCTGCAAGGGTGCCTAGGAAAAGAAATCCTTAACTCCATGTCCTGCGTAGCAAAGGTGAATGGATACACTATAGCTAGGAACATTTCCAATACAAGCTCTGAAAGTGCTGCAGGGAAAGTCTTAGCCCCTGCCTACCCACCTCAGCAGAGCTGTCTGCAAAGGAGTGAGGATGCTGTTCTGTTTCCTGGGGTTGAAGAAACTCCAGCTACCTTTCACATCCACTCTCCTGAAGGTTCTACAGCACATATATTTAGAATAATTTTCCACTAGGTGCTTACAACTAACTAAATGATGAACCCAAGAAAGAAACTGGCCGGCTTCCACACGGTCCTAGGCAGGGCGCCAGGGTTCTGCTCTCTAGATAAGCAAAGACAAATGACATATGGAAGCAGGAGAGATAACATGTCCCTTCACAAGGACAGTGTAAGAATTCAGAACAGTCACGTCCTACTTCCTGCCACAACTCAGGCATGGTGTTTTCACAAGCTAAATCAAAAGCAACAATCAAAACCAAGCAAGAAATAGCAACCGATCCAACTGTTGTGTGGTGTGTATACTCAAGGGAGAACGCCTGCTCAAGAAGCTGCAGAGTTCACAGGCCTGGCCAAGCTCATCTATGAACCCAGGGGATTGTGAATTCAAGGTTAGTTTGGGCTACATAGTGAAAACTTGTTTTTAAAAAATGTAAAATTAAAAAGAGACTGCAGGCTGAGTTCACTTGGGTTTTGAAGGAGACAGGAAAACATAGTCAGCGGCTGGAAATTTGGTGCTGTGAATGTCCTTCAAGGTCCCAAAGAACAGGTTTGTGAGCCCAGAGGAGACAGAACTAGCAAATTCTTAGAGGATTTCATTCATGATTGTTCATGTGCTTCACTGTAAACAGACACACACAACCAGAGCTGGAGTCCTTCCTGTTTAACTTGAGACTTCGGGAGTCAATCACCAGACAATGAAAGATGTCCGTCTGTTTAAAAACAAGAGGAACAAACAGTTTGGCTAAGAAACACAAGGAGAACGACCCCCAGAGAAACTGCCCCATAGCACCATGCAAAAGTGGTGTGAGTAAATGTCCTTATTTTAAGTGTACCACAATTGAGGAGTGGTTTTGTCTGCCTGAGGTCACACCTTGCTGTCCCCGAGAACTGCCTCTATGACCCAGCAGCTCCATGGTTCCATCACACCCACCATCTGGCTCACTCTTCTCCAGAAGGGTGCCTGCCCTAGTGTGTCTTTTCATTCTCTGGTTTTAACCAGAAGCAACGAACTCATCTGGAGCTGGAGATATTCAAGCAGGGTTGGAAACACACCTCTCTCTCCCAGGTGTATCTTAGAGGAGTGACAGGCACCACATCTATGCGGTGTGAGTGATGCCATTGGTTTCAAGCACCATGAATGCTGCCTTAGTGAGAATGGCTGGCTGGCCTGTGGGGAGTGCTGATGGAATTCAGAGAAAACACCTTCCAGAACAGCTTAGGTTATCTGATGCTCCTGACTGATGTGGACTACAATAATGACAGACTCAAGTCTAGAATTTCAGTTCAACATGACTCAACTTTACCCTTTTTAGAATCGCTAATACACATCCAACATTTTGAATAATGCCTGGAATCCTATGACTTCTGAAATTATCAACTAAGTAAATCATTGCTTTGGTAAAAGCTTATGGTATCAGGGCCAGCAAGATGGCCCAGTAGGGAAAGGGTTTGATCCCTGGAATGCACATGGTGGAAGGGGAAAGTTAACTCCAGTAATTTGTCCTTTGGCCTCTGCCCACATACCATGGTACATGTGCAAACAGGCATGTCTGTGCACACAGTCTCTCACACACACACTAAATTAATTAATTTTTTAAAATGCCATCAAAGGAATTCTCCCCATATATCAGCACTTTCTGCTTCTACTAAGACATGCATCTTTTAGTGGTTCTCATTCCCTCCCACTACTGAGGTCTTTGACCTTCCATGACAGACAGACATAGCTAATCCATCTTAGCACAGTCTCTCCCTGAGCACAGACCAGCTTCCTCAAAACAACACTTGACCACTCTGCTGACTGTGTTAAGGTAAAGCTTATTATTGGCCCTTGTGTTCCCAGAAAAGTCCCTTCACCCCTGTTTTCCAAGATTGACTAAGTTAGATGTGTTCAACTCCCTGTGAAATATCCTTTACTTTCTCTCAAAACATGCCTCTCGATTGTTTATTATTAAACTAGATACGAATTTAACATGGTCTAAACACCATCAGTGTTTAACTCTCATATGTACAAGACAAGTTCCATAAGATAGCCGACTTCCTGAGATATAAAAATCTGAGTTGGTTTGTAAATGATGGAGAATCAAAAGTACTATCAGTATTATTCATCCCAGCAAAAAGTATCTGTTGAATTTTCAGGCTGCTTTTAGGCCACTGTTCTACTTATAATTTAACACGTGGCTTCAAAAAACTCTTATTTAGGATTATTTTGTAAATTATCATAAATGTGCAGTAATTGTATTAGTAAGGTAAGTTGACTCTGCTGACAGATAAATTTCAGTACCCATGTGTAATGATTCCCTTCCAACCAGGGCTTCATGAAACTGGTATTCCCCAGTGAAGTGTGACAGCCCCAAATGCTATAACCATTATTGCTTTCCATCAGAGAAGGTTAGGGTGCCATCACCTTGAAGTCATTGAGAGCTCAACCAGGCAGCAAAGAGGTAAACCCAGATGGATTGGAAGATTCTTGTTTCCTCCTCCATCCTGACCTAGGCATCCTGACCTAGGCATCCTGACCTAGGCATCCTGACCTAGGCATCCTGACCTAGGCATCCTGACCTAGGCATCATTTGCTCCCTGTGATGTAAAAGGCCTCGTGGAAGCTCCACACTGGCTGCTTGGCAAGGCTTGTGAAGCAACCTCACCCCTTGCTCATCACATTCTTCTCTGTGTAGTCCCAGACAGCATCTAGACACGGAAGACATGATGTGGTAACTTTGGAATAGAGCTCATGTATGACTAAATGGCAAAAGACCCACCAAGCATGCCAGGATTCAAGCCAACTCTGGGCTATAATGGGTGCCATACCTCCTCTCCTTTTGAGAGAGAGAGAGAGAGAGAGCGCCAAGAGTTGACTGCCCCCCCCCGCCTCCCCCCAACTATATGAGGAGCTGAATCCCCTGCATCCTGGTCACAGTATGCCACAGGGGCAGCTATCAGGTATCAGAAACTGCTTTGAGAAAAGAACATGAGTAAGCCCGCCAGTTCATATTTAGGGAGGTTGGAAGGATGGAGCATGCCTTCCTCTTCTCCCACATGTGTATGTGCATCTGTGTGCAGCTGTGCATGCATGTGTGTGCATATGTATGTGGATGCCAGAGGTCAATGCTAAGTGTGTTCTCTGAATCTTATTTTTTGAGGCAGGATCTCTCACTAAACCTGGCACTCTCTGGTTTAGCTAGTCTGGTTGGCCAGGGAGCTCCAGGGACCCACATGCTCTTGACTCACCGGCACTGTGGCTGCAGACATGTGCAGCCACAGTCAGCTTTTCATATTGGCACTGAGATGTAAGGTCAGGTCTAGTGTGGGCTTTACTGATGGCATCCCCAGTCTACTCTTGGTTGTCTGTAATATGTACACTGTGTAATATGTACACTGTGTAATATGTACACTGTGTAATATGTACACTGTGTAATATGTACACTGTGTAATATGTACACTGTGTAATATGTACACTGTGTAATATGTACACTGTGAAGGGCCAACACTTCTTACCCCACCGGCCTCCCAGCACTCAGAGAGGAAGTGCTGGTCACTTATGGAGGAGTAACCTGAGGAAAGGGGGCTGGGAGAACCACAGCAAGTGGCCAAGACAGTGATTGAGTTATTAGCCCTGCCTCTTGTCTACCTGACCTTCCCGACATGCAGCTCTTTCTCTAGACTCAAGTGGCATGCCTGAAGGATTTAGATAAAATCTTGCAATTTTACCTTTCAGTTCATTTCCAACTACAGCTTCATTTTTCACTGGGCTTAGGATTCAATACCAATAGTAAGTTTAGGGTTTTGGCTTTTAATTGTTTAAACTTTATCCCAGGTTTGATTGACTTGGTCTATAGGTTTTAAACTCTAGTGTCAAGTGGAGTGATCTCAGGCACAGAGC
This sequence comes from Mus minutoides, assembly GCA_902729485.2. Lineage (NCBI taxonomy): Eukaryota > Metazoa > Chordata > Mammalia > Rodentia > Muridae > Mus > Mus minutoides. Next base: position 626,081 of record LR753309.1, read on the forward strand.
AACACATGAAGCTGTGCTTCACTCACATCTCAGGTGTCTTACATGCCTACACAGGTCAAGTCGAGGGGTTATGCTCTATAAGACTCCATTAGCAGAAACCTGCCCAGACCAGCTTCCTCAAAACAACACTTGACCACTCTGCTGACTGTGTTAAGGTAAAGCTTATTATTGGCCCTTCTGCTCCCAGAAAAGTCCCTTCACCCCTTTTCTTCTTCACATTGCCAGGAACAGCAGAAGACTGGACTCTCCTCTCCCCACACCCTATCTTTTCTTTCTCTGGTCAGTTGTGATGGGTCAGGATGGGCTGGAAGGAAGCAGTTGGCTGCATCTCTCAGCATCCCACATCTGACACAGTCACAATGTGAGGATGAGTGAGACCCAGAGCAAAGTGTATTATCCTAAAAGATAGACGCACGCAGTTAAGTCAGTGCCCAGGATCTCATTCTGCTGAATTCTAATTTTAAAATCGGTATTGAATGTGTGCTTTCTTTTTGTTCCAGGTAATGGCTGCATTAGCAAGGCATAGACACTCTGATATAAATTCATTTCTCTTGGGTGAAAATACCTTATTATTCTTAACTGTTTCTTTCAAACTCACACAGTCATTAGCATACATAATCTTAGCAGAGTAAGCTAATCAGCTCAGTTCCACAGAGAGGGGTCTTTGTGGCTTTGTAAACCTCTCCTTGTACCATCCCCCACAACCCACAGCCCCTCATTTTAAATTAAATGAATGTTTGTACACATGTGTTATTAAAGTACTGTCAGGCTGGTTTCAGGTAGGAACATGGAAGCAATTGCTGACATCTAGAACGCTGAAACTTTTGCTTCTCTTCAGTTTTCCAGTACATTCATATGGTAATATCTCCCAGCTGGTAAGGAACCCAGCTCCTGGAAGAGGAAAAGAGAAACCCAGCCCCCTCCCCAGCTGCATGTCATTATGTTATTCCCAATTCACAGGAAATGAACAATCATTTAGCCTTGACAGGTACATCCAGAAATGCACTGTCTTCCTTTCAACCTCCCAAAAAGTCAGGGTCTGCAGAAGGTTAGCTTTAGAGCACGCTCCCCCTGCCACCCCCCCCCCCCAATTATGAGGCTATCTTGTGCAAGCTTTTGAAAGTATTCTAGAAAAATGTTGCCAACAGGCTTAGAAACCTGGAAGGAAAAAAACCAAACCAAACCAAACCAAACCAAAACAAAACAAAACAAACAACCCCAAGCAACCAAAATATGTTCTGCTTATGAAGATAGGAACTTAATGGCCCCATGTGACTGGGAAAGGCCAGACTTACTTGGTAAAACACTGGGGTATAACTTAATGGTGGTTTTAGTGGCCTTTCAGACTTCACTCCAAATCAAAGCTGTGAGCAGTGTGATCCTGTTTCAGGAGCCTCTAGAAGCGATGCCATGCATGTTAGGGCGAGTCTATCTCTGTCCTTATAATTATTCTCTTTCTGCTGGTGATTTGTCCATTAGCTAAGTATTACCACCTGCTAAAGATACTTTTCTAAAGTAGGAATCTACTTAATACAAATCAATTCTCTTCTTCTACTTGTGGTGTGGTTAAGCTGGGCCCTAGCAGGCCTCCATGAGACATGACAACATAGCAACAGGACCTGGGAAGGCTGTGTGGCCTCCTGAGTGGCATGTCCTCCCTTGGCTGCCCGGAAGGACAGCTTGGCTCTGGCTCCCAGGGAGGCAAGGCTGTTTAGTCTATGGAGCTGGGGATTTTCAAACATTTACTTCAGCTTACCTCGCTATGCCCCTCCCTCACTGCTGTCCGTTTGTGAGTGTCATTCTTTATCATGGAACCCACATCAAACTCTACCCTTCTACTACTTCCTCCTGTTCCAAAAGATCAGAGTCATAGCTTTAAAAAGGAGCTCACATGCTTCTCATATGGCTGTTCAGGAGTCCAGGCGATAGGGACACCTTTCAACACCTTTTCCAGGGGCTCTGTGATACATGCCGGCTCATGAGCCACAAGAGTCACCTAGTCCAGTGGCCCCGTCCTTTCTCCCACTCTGTCTTCTTGTTCCCATCCTCTTTATGGTCTCCCCTAGAAGTTTGTGAGGAACCTGCTTCCCCCTACCCCAACCTGGGTAGATTCAGCAGTGTGCAGTGAGTACTTGGTGCAGAAACCTGGAATCTTCCAGCAGCTGGCTGGGCTGCACTGGGCAGTGTGACTCATGGTGACAGCATGCATTCCTGGGCAGCATTTATAGGTAACCAATGGCCGAGCTGTTTGCAGGTGCCCCACACATGAGTCTCCTTATCCAAACTCACATACCACACTGCATTGGCATCTTCTGAAGTCTACCTTCACAGGGTGAGCGGGAAGACTACAGCACTTTTATTATAGTTGGCTTCCTTTGCTGAATTAGCATTTATATTTTCCCAGTAGAAATCCCCCAAATTGAAAATAGAGAGGTGTCAGCTAGCACCACTTTAGTTACGATTGTGTCAACATTTCCTATAAACCTTGTTTTTCTAGAGTTTATAACTAGACCATAAAATTTTGCTCAGCTCTGAGACTTGGCATAGAGAGTAAACCTGGGAGCAACTTCTGCAGAATTTGAGGAGGAAAGAAAAATAAGTTCAGCTGTTGTTAACACATGCTTGTGCCTATAGCAATGAGCTTAAGATGCACTCTTTAATATATAGAGAGAAGTGAGCTCCTCAAGAGATTATCTCATTAATATGGGCTAATTGCTCTAAGTAATTTTTAGAGAAAATGTTAATGACTGGGATCTTTAACTCAAACCCACTGGCTGCATCTCTAGGTAGCAGTTTGTAAAGAGGAGTTAGATGTGCATAGTAATGCAATTTGGCAAATTGCACACATCTTAGGGCATCAAACCAATGATACTTTGAAGGAATCTTCATAAGAAGCCAATGAGCTATTTCAAGACACATATTCGCTGAGGATGGGCACCCATGATTCATCTTTTCTTTGCCTATAGCTCAGTTTTCTCTGATGACCCTAAAGTAGAAATGTGATGTTTAGGGGAAGAGTCTCTTTATGTCCCTAGACATCCTTCTCCAAGGAGGGAGGGGCATGTTCTCTGCATCCCAGCCGCTCGTGCTCCCCTCAGAAGTGGGATATTGAAGCCTCACCTATGTCCACACTTGTTGACATTTCGGGTGCTGCATTGCCTTGCACTGAGCCATCATCTCTTGGATGATATCAGAGAAGGTGACAGGAGAATCATAGGGCAAAATTAATTTCCTCTGGAATTTTAGTCTAGATTCCTCCTATATTCAAAGACCGAAAATGAAGTTCTGTCAACCCTTGGGCAGTCAATGACCTGTCTGGGGATGACAATGACAGTAACCTTCCAGGGTTACTGACAGAATGGACCCAAGTCATTATTCACAGGAAAGCACTCTCAAGACTGTAACCTACCAACCATGTAACCAAAAACCATCTGCATCAGCACATGGTACCTATGGACACTTACCAGAATTGACAATGAAGTAACCACATGGACACTTCACTGATTCATGGGGAAAGGCCCTGGGCCTCTCAGCATAGCAGCCATAACCACAGGACTCAACCTCAGCCTGTCCTCTGCAGTTTCTGAAACTTCCTCTTCTTTCTCCTTGCTTATTAATACTGACTGCAGATCCAAATGGAGATGACATTAGAGTCAGGGTGCTCATTGCCATAGACTGTAACCCAGATCAGTTGAAAATGAAATGTTGTTCCTTGATGTCACCTGCTTTTGACTACATTTATCCGGTAGCATGCCATCTTTGCTGGAGGTGAGAATATAGTGAAATGGAAACTTAAGGGTTCTTTGGAGAATCAGCTGTGTTGGATGGTGTTTTGCAGGGACAAACACATGAAGGAGTGTTTTCCTGAAGTGGACACAGGTAAAAGACTAAGTCAGACTCATGAAGGAACGTTCCACTGAAGCAGACACAGGAGAGGGGATGCTCTGCTAAACAAGTTTGTGAAAGGACACATGATGAAGGATTCTTTGCTGACAACCCACATGTATTGGTCTGCCTTACATTGTGTAGTTGAGCTGCATTTGTTGGGACTCCACAGACTTGGGCTTATTGGATGCACATGCTGAGGCAAGGCACGAGGAGGTTATGGGATGTTTGGAAGGTAGAAATAGGACTCAACGTTGTGACAGAGACAGAGCTTGGCTTGCTGGTACTGCTAACTCATTTCCCCGAGAGAGGCACAGCCAAGAACTTCTCCTGGTGTCCCTTGTGGTTCCTCCAGTTGTCTCAAGCCAAGGCTGAGGCCTGGCTGTCTGCTAGGTCCTGTCACTGCTGTTGCTGACCTGAGTCTACTGAACTGGACTGCTGGTGTAGCTGAGAGGTGTTTGCGAGTGGATCGAGCTGCTGCTGCCGGCTAACCTGTGAATTGAACTGCTGATTTCCAGACAAGACATGCAGTAGTTGCTCCAAAGAACCTTTCTAAACAGGTCCACTTCCCCTGTATCTTTTCTTTTCCACTATCTCTGGTGGGTGGTGGATTATAAGGAAGGTTAAAGTATTTAAGAACCATCATTAAAAATATGATTTGAAAAACTTAGAATATAGTCCTGGTGACTTATGGTTTCTTTCCAATTTTTGTTTGAGATGGGGTGTCCTGTAGCCAAGGCTAGACTTGAATGCCACTGCCTCTGAGTGCTGGAGTTACGGTGAGTGCCATCATACATGACTTCTTGTTCTTCATGGGGTCATTTCCCATTCTGCCAGAGAGCTTCTCAGGCAGCCACCCACCTTGAACAGAAGTGATCTGTATCTGATATAGATGACTGCCTGGCAGGAACATCTGTGAAATACCATTATCATGCTCCATTCTCGCTGCCTTCACGAGTGTGTGGCTTGTGCTGTCACCGTGTAGGGCCTGCACTGGCTTTAAGGTTCTTTTCTTGCCATTTTGAACTATTAACTTGTAAACAATGGGTCTCATGTTTTTCCTTTGCTGTGTCTGGCCTGACCTTTCCCTGGCTAGCTATAAAGACTCAGTCTGAAATGATTTGCTGAGTTTGCTAGAGCCAGGCTGAACAGGGGTGCTGAGGTGGGAAGTCCCTTGTCCTGAGTAGCAGAGGGATTTAGTAGGGTCTTCACTGCTAGTTCTGGTGACTGCCATGTGTTAGCAAGTTCCAGGTGGCAGCCTTAGTGTGATTTCTGCCTAGGGTTTGCTAAAGAGGAGTTCTCTCAGCTGGTGTGACTGGAGCTAGACTCCCTTCCTCTCTTCCAGAAGTCTGGACACTGAACATGAAGGGGTCACTGGACACCTCAAAGCACCCACGCTCAGGAACTCAGGCTATTCCTCTGAACCAGCCTACCCTCGGAATCCCCTATTTTCTCAGAACAGGTTCCAGACACCCTGGGTGCATTGAGAATACATCAGTGAGCAAGATAGGGATGTCTCAGTCCCCAAGGGGAAGAAGACAATGAATGCAGTAAAGCAAATAAATATATGTACATGTTGTGTTAAGAAGGGGATCTGACTCAAGATCCCAGAGAGCTCAGGACCCATGGATTACTTGAAGAATATCTCAGTAGAAGGTTAAGTGAGTATCAGACCTAGAGGGCTAGCTGGGGGTGTGTGGGGAAGCAGCCAAGGGCCTGTGTGGCTGGAAAAAGGTGATAGAAGAGAAAGCCAAGAAGAAGGAAATCTTGTGGGGTCTTGAGAGACTTCCACTTGAGACTTGAAAGGCTTCCACTAAGCAACATGGAGCCCTAGGGTTAGCTTGGAGAGGAAACACAACATCTGCTTCCCAAGATCTCTGTGAGCAAAAGCTACAGAGAGCAAGGGTGGAAGGTAGGGAAGGGAGGCATTGGGAACATCATTCAAAAGCTCAGAGGCAACCTGTTAATTCCTGCTGTGGCAGTGACCTCTGACCTGCACTCCTTTCTTCCCAGATGTTTCTCAGGCCCAGCAGAATCTGCAGCCAAAAGCACCCAAGAAAGAACAGGTCTCCAAGCCCAGCAGACCAAGGCCTGCCCTAGAGATGCTTTCAGAACAGTTCCCTAGATGTTCACCTGGGGAGGTTTATGCCTGTAGCTAGAGACAGGGCTGGCTCTCCACTTCTAACCTTCCATCCAGGCTTTTAATGATGCTTTCTCCAGCCGCTTGCTCCACAGCTGCATCCGTGCTGTTTGGCTCACAGTGAGCTTATGTTCCAACTGGTCCCCAGAGCCATGAATTCAAGTTAGTAAAACACCTTTGCAGGCAGTAAAAGGTGTATCCCTCTGAGGTCAGAGAGCTCACTTGTCAAGAAAGTAAATGGATGTTGCCCAAGGAGCATTGAGAACTCGAGTGTGGGGCAGAATCCCAGGGTGAGGGATACAACAGGCCCGGGAGTGCCTGGTGAACAGGGACGGGGTAGTCAGTAACAGACACCCTGTCCTCTCCAACTTCCCCCATTCCTACCTACCCCATTTTCCCCCTTTCTGGCAGAAACTTACCATGTTGCTCAGGCTGGCCTAAATTCATGATCCTCCTGCCTCTGCCTCTTAAGTTCTAGAACTACAAGCATGCATCACACCAATAATTTGGCTGTCCTGGCAAATGAAGCTACAACCTTACTTTCAAGTCCCAAGTTGCTCAGGACCAATTCAGAGCATTGTGAATAAGCGGGGCGGTGGTGGTACACGCCTTTGATCCCAGCACTTGGGAGGCAGAGGCAGGCAGATCTCTGAGTTTGAGGCCAGCCTGGTCTACAGAGTGAGTTCCAGGACAGCCAGGACTACACAGAGAAACCCTGTCTCCAAAAAAAAAAAAAAAAAAGCATTGTGAATATACTTTCCCAAATAGGGGTGACATCATTAGTGGGGTAATGTCTCCAGTGCTCTCCTTCCTCTCTGGGCAACACTCCTGTGAATACCCAAATCTTGTCAGCTGTTCCAGTGATTTGCCTGGATGCTTGCAGAAGCTCTCCCAGGACATCAGGACCTGTAGTTACCTGCATTTTCCACTATCTGCAGGGCCCAATGTCAGAAAACTCACTGGGCTCTGTGAGCTCAGGCAAGTGACTTAATCACCCAGAGGCGACAGTTTCTACCTCCTACTTCACAGAGTTTGATAAAATCATATGGATAAGAAAATTCTATATCAACTGTTTAGGGCCTGCACCATCACCCGGCTGCTCCCAAAGCTGACCCAGCTGTATCTGTAATGGAAACCTTGTCTTCCTCAGCAGTTCCCTCAGAAATTCTGAGAGCCATGGGCAAATTAAATATTATAGACATTTTACGGACCTCCCAACCATATATTCAGGTTTTTATTGTTATCTATCTATCTATCTATCTATCTATCTATCTATCTATCTATCTATCTATTTATTGTTTTAGAACACAAGAAAGCCAGGTTCCTGGGTCATACTGCTCAATTTCATAACATTGAGAAGTGGTGGGTTATAGGTCATGGCAGCAATAAACAGGAAGTAATGAATTCCAGAGATTAGAATCAAGTAAGAAAAGGGAAGGGAAGGGCCTCTAGTTAAGGCCCGAACAAACAGTGCTCTGTCAGAGGAGTGGCAGGATCACAAATTGGTAGGTGTATCTGAAAACATATTATTCGGGGACATGGGGAGGTGGATGGATGAGGAAAGTGTTTGGCATGTAAGCATGAGGACCCAAATTCAAATCCCCAAAGCCCCTGTAAAAGTAGACACAGCAGTACAGGTGCCCAGAATCCCAGAGCTACAGGAAGATAGATACAGAATCCCCAGACGCTAGTCGGCCACGTGGTGTGCACAGTGTAAAGCAACAAAAGAGACCCTGTCTCAGATAAGAACTGACCTGACAACCATGCTTGTCCTCTGAGCTCCACAAATGCACTGGGACACGCACAAGCGTGGTCACACACACTGTTTAGGGATAGATCTCTCTCTAGTCATAGGGAGAGCTTGCAGAGGAGGGAGTTTGGAGGGATCTTGCAACAGCTCCTTCTCATCAGGAGCCCTTTTACAGAAATCCCTCCCCAGGAAGCACTAAAGCAGCAAGGAAAGCACCTCCTGGTGGATTCTGGGAGCCGCACAAGTCCTGACACACTCCAAGATGGCCAAATCTTACAGGCAGGTCTCGAGGTTCTCATGCGCTCAGAATGCCAGGGTGTGAGAAGCAGACTGAGCTGCTGCAGAGACGGTGGGGCCTGGAGGTCCACAGCCAGGGCCCGCTCAGGCTCCCACACAGATTGACAGCTCCCCGTTAACTAACTGCTCCTGGTTGTTCATCTGGGAAAAAAGCATCCAGCGGTGAGTTAGACTGAGTCTGAAGCAGGACACTGTGTGCGAGAGTTTCCCAAGCATACATGGCTAACACATCTTGACTTCTTAACCTAAGCCAAGTGCTGGGCAAGTCACTTTTGCATGAGTCATTTTCTGAAACTTTCCAGTGACTCTGAGCCAGGAACTAATCATAGCTTCGTGCATCTGGGCAGCCTGAATCCAGCCAGGATAGATTGAAGAACTTGATACTCTGGAACCCTAGCCTACTCAAGTCCTGCCTCTTGTCTTCTGCTTGGTGAAGTGCTGGGGATTGAGGCCCTGTGCTTTGCACAAGCCAGGCAAGAGCTTTCCCCCAGAGCCACATGCCCCAGCCCCTTGGTCTTATTTCTTCAAAGTACATTCTTTTGATTACAAGTGCCCAAGTATGATAATACTTTCCAAGCAGCCACAGAGCCTTAAAAGGATGTTTTAAATCAGGAATTTAGCAGGAATTCTTCTCTTAGGTGTTTAATAATGTGTGCTGATTCCACAGATAGGGGAGGTTCCCTTAGCTCAACTTGAGTTTATCACAAGATAAGGGGTTCACAGCTCGATATCTATCCTCAAAAACACAGCAGAAGTGCCTCTTGTTCTCTTCATTGTTTGGAAGAGGAGAGCAGGGCATTGATATAAGTAATATGCCTGAAGTCACACAACTGAACGAGCTGGGAGTCAGCTCTTTGTTACAGCCATGACTTTGTCTCCTTAATTAAAAAGAAAAGGAAAAAAAAAAGAGGAAACTGTACTCCTTCAGCCCCTCTAAATAGTCCAGGCTTCAGGGAGTCCTCAAAGCATGTGTTATATGTGCACTTCAAAACTATGGACGGTACCCAGATGCTATCTGCTCTGCTCTTGGAGGACCATGAAGAGAAAGTTGAATAGCTATGACTTTCATCCCAAGAGCAAAACCCCAAACCATTGTATTCCCAGATCCTTTGCTGGAAATAGATCCTTTGGAGGGGGATATTCTTTAATTTTTAATTTTGTATTATTATATTAATAATAAAAAACTTCCTTGACAGCAATTTTGATCTTGGGGTGCCATTTACTAAAGGTCTGTTTAAGTAGCCAGAGTCAAAATTGTAGCTTCTGGTGGAGAAGTGGCAGCTCAGCTTTCCCTATTAAACTAGTGCTAATCTTTGAGCATCTTCCCAGGGACCATCTAGTGGTTAATAGGATCATTCATGTGAGGATGGACTGCACACTTACAGAAATGAAGGTTACTTTACCAAGAGGTATTATGTTTAATGCAGATAATTGGATGATTCCAGTCATTCCATTTAAGAAAAGGAAGGTCCTTACCTTGTCCCACAGCTGGCACGCCATGCTGATTCAGTTTTATATGGTATGTGCGTTGTGTAGGTGAGGAAGACTGAGTGTGTTTCAGCATCTTCTGGGGGGCTGGATCACTCTGAAGCCAGTGAGAGTCCTGGCTGTCATGTTGCAGTCACACCATTTGAGTTGATGGCACCATTTCTCTTGGGCCTTTAGTGTGCACCACCTAAATCTCTGCAGAATTCTAGAAACTATAGTTCTCTGGGGTCTTTAGAGTAAGAGGCTTGTGAAGTTAACTCCTCACCTTCATATTCAGTTTTTCTAAGACCCCAATAGCAAAGAAGGTGACCCTACTATTCACCTGCACATCACAGAGTTCCCAGACTCCACAGATCCTCAAGTACAGTATCCAATAAGGTCATGATGGGGGAGGGGTCCCCTTCTGAGGAGATCCTACTTGACTGTGAAAAGTAAGTTTTCAGGGCAAAAGCAAGTCAGGACTGGGAGAAGCGGGAAAGCCGAGGTCCTCTAGGAGAGGCAGCAGGAAACTAAGCTTCATTTCTTCTTCCTAGGTACCTGGGCCCACAGCACTTCCTTTAACACCTATCAGGGCTGTTGGAAAGAGGTATCCAGATCCCTTGGACTTTAGGTTGTGATCACCCACTCCTCACTGTAGGAGACTGGCGGCTGGGATTTTTATCTGTGCATGGGAACTAAAAGTCTAGGTGTCTGCCTCCTGGACCATTGTGGCAACAGTGCAAGCTGCCCACTCTTATTTGAGTTCACTCTTTGCTTCCGGCATGTGGTAGTTTCCATTCCTTCCTTCTGCATTCAGCTTTGTATTCAAAGAGCAGTCACAACCACAGGCCTTTTGGCCATTTACTTTGTCTAAGTGTTTTTCTTTTTGTGATGGTAGCAATAGGTCAGTGAGTTTCCAGATGCCAAACCCACACTCTACCCCCACTGGTGGCTGAATTTGACCCATGCCTTTGCTCACTCCTAGCATGCTAACACTGAGCTCACCCCAAGGGCTTTGCTTGCGCACCTCTGTCAGACAAGTCATGAGTGCTTTTATTCCTCTGTTGGTGGCTTTTGGTGACTTACTGACTAACCCCTGGAGAGAAACCTCAGAAAACCAAGTGAGGAAGTAACGTCATCCCCTGGAGCCTCTTCATTTTCCTCTCCTCAGGCAGCATGGGTATAAATGAGAGATCTCGCAGTCAATCAAGGCTTTGAGGATCACAAATCCCTTTGGGACTATTATGAACTATGTATTCTATCTTGATGATAAATGGACACAGAGTTATTCTGCATGAGCCTGATGAAGCTATTCGCTCCGGAATCCCATGCCAAGAACTTGAGTTTGGAAGTTAACAGTTCTTTGGTGAATTTAGAACCCTTTCCTTCTTTGTTTGCTTTATCCAAATGGAACTTACAGTGTGATTGTTGTAATAATCTCAATTTTTGCTCCTTTGAAGCATAACAATGGTTGAGAGTAAATGAATAGTGATGGTTCCATATAAAACTGCTGCTTCTTCCCTCATGTAGACCAGCTGGATAATGCACAAGCACACTGTCCTCACATCTTTCTTCGTGTCTTATTTTCCGACTCATCCACGTCGCAGACAGAGCCAAGGAATCTTTACAAAATGAGATGGAGTCGGTGTGGCACGGTGGGGAGAAAGCTGGGTTTTGTCCTGATTCTGCCGGGGAATCTGGCTTCACCCTGGCCAGCTAGCAACTCTGGAACATCTCCAGGGTTCTTTTTCCTTATCTATGTAAAATGAGGAAGCTGGACTAGATCAAAGGCAAGCTGGCAATATGAAGCCTGGTGAGCCAAATGCAGCTTTCAGCTAGATTCTCCACAGAAAGCTTTTTTGGTGAAGAGCCCACTTGTTCATCTTTCGAATTATCTACAGGGGCTTGTGGATCAAGAAGTCACATCGAAATGACTGACAGAAACCATAGAGCTGGCAAAAGCTGCTACAACATTTACACTTGACCAGGTACTGCAGAGTTTCCCAGGTTGCTTTGGCCTAGAGGACCAGAGCACCACAGGACTTTCTTCTGCTATTCTGCAATCCCAGAGACAAAGGGGATTTGGCCCAACTCACTGTAGGGGCTCATGTGGATCAGTAGTGAATGTATTTATTTATATTTCTCTCTGAGTCTACTGTGGAGACTCACATGGAATGGAAGTTATTAGGGGAAAATTGCTTAGCCTGGTTTGTGGGATGTGGAGCTAAGGTCAGTGGGGAGCAGCCCAGGATAGATTATTTTCTCTGTGTTTAAGTCACTCCATTCATGGAGTCTAAGCTCAATGCTAGTGAAAAGTCAAGGGAAATCTATTTATTTATTTATTTATTTATTTATATTTATTTATATTTCTCTCACATAATTAACCCCTCCCAGTCCCTCTCCATCCGACCCTTTTCCCCTAGGTTAACTCCTCCTCTGTTTCCCTTCCAAGAACAAAACAAAAAACAAAAACAAAAAAACCAAAATACAAACAAACAACAAACAAACAAAAAAAAATCGGAGGACTCCCAGGGATCGCAACTGAACATGGCACAACAAGTTACAGTGAAACTAGGCACAAAGTCTCTTACCATTTCTACACACGGCAACCCAGTGGGAGGAAGGGGGTCCCAGGTGCAGGCAAAAGAGTGAGACCCCCCTCAACACCCCCACTGTTAGGAGACAATAAAAACAACTTCTTCTCCTCCCCCTCCNTCTTCTTCTTCTTCTTCTTCTTCTTCTTCTTCTTCTTCTTCTTCTTCTTCTTCTTCTTCTTCGAGACAGGGTTTCTCTGTATTGCCCTGGCTATACTGGAATTCACTTTGTAAACTAGACTGGCTTGAACTCAGAGATATGCTGGCCTCTGCCTCCTAAGTGCTGGAATTAAAGGAATACACTCCAGAAAAACTTTTTCCTTTTTTTTTGGGGGGGGGGTTCAAGACAAGGTTTCTCTGCATAGCCCTGGCTGTCTTGGAACTCACTCTGTAGACCAGGCTGGCCTGGATCTCAGAAATCTGCCTGTCTCTCCAGGGAAACTTCTTAACCCCATCAAACTTTATCACATTCAAAAAAATGTTAGAATCCAGATACATAGTGGCTCAGGACAGCTTTATTCTTCTGAGGCTTTATAAAAAGTTATTCTGGTACTATACATTAATAACAATAATAATAATAATAATAATAATAATAATAATAATAATAATACAGTGAAAAATGGCATGACCCTGCTTTCATGTAGCTCAAAGCTTGTTTTGATATGAACCCAGGCATTAAATAGCCAAGAAAGACATGCAAGTCTCTGGTTGGGGAGGCCCATGCAGGATCTGTCTAAGCGGGAATTTTCTGGCCAGAGCATCCCACAGACTGATATTTTTATGATTCTTATTGTTCAAACCTTGCTTCTCAAGCATCAGGAGCTGGGACATCACAAGAGTGTGGCCATAGTGCAATGGCAGGCATGGCTGCAGTGGAAGGTATCTCAGGGTTTGGGGTTTCCAAGCAAGTCCCATGTTCAACAGTCACATCACATTAGAATGTACCTTATTTTAAATTCACTTTTCCTTTCTCTTCTCTCATTCTATGCAAGAATGACTTGAACAAACCAGCAGGAAGCTTTCCTTTCTGAAGAGGATACATTCAGAAGGGCAGAGCCTCTCTCTGGAGTGTTGAGACGTGAGATGTGGGATAGGTCTGGAGGTGTACACTGTCTCAGGCCCAGGACAGTGACTCTTTTGGTCTTTTCCAACTAGTAAGCTGTTGTATCTCCTTTGCCTTTCAATAGGGTCACTTGTGTCCTGTTATTTTTACATTTGAGAAAATGACTTATGATATGATGCTGTCACTTAGCTCACACTTAAATGTGTCTGTGCAGTTTAGAAAAATCTGTCCCCTCTGCCATTTTGTTTGGAAGTGACAAATGGAATACATTTCCCCGAGAAGGTGTGATGATGAAGGACAGAATATATGAGTTCATCTTCATTTTTAATCAATAGAAACTGAGGACCTCTAGCCCAACAGTGAGATTCCTCCAGGACAGGACCAGAGCTGAGAGAATGTGAACCCTAGATCGCTGGAGATAACCAAAGTGGAAGGCAGGGGAAAATGGGAAAGCAATTCCTGCAAAAGTTAGAGAGTGGTGGGATCCTGCTGGACCAGGACATCAGAGCATTGGGACAGACTCCCAGTTTTGGTGATCGATTGGAGAGTCCTTGATCAGACTGTTCATTACTGTTCCTGCTTGGAAACGTACCATCTCTTTCCTGAAAAAACTCTGGAAAATTGATCTTATGGATATTTTCACTTTCTGCTCTGTTTCTGAAAGAATCTAAGCACCCTCACGTGCATCTTTCCTAGCAAGGCTCTGCCTTCCTCCTGGCCTGCTGAAAACTTAAATACTGCTCCTCTTTGCCCAAAGGATTTCTGACCTAAAACCCCCTTGAAAATTTCTGCCCTTTCTTATTCTTATGGCCCCTTCCTCCACCCCTCCTATCTTATTTTAAGTCAATCCTTATCTGGGCTGAAAGCACTCTCCCCTTACTGCCACTGGGGGCAAACTGAACTGGATGAGTTGCATATGAAAGAGAGCTATCTACCCACTGCTTGCTTTGGGTAGGAAAAAGGTGAGAGAAGAGAGGAGAGAAGAAAGACAGAAAGAAGAGGAGAGGAAAAGAAGAGAAGATAAAGGGGAGGGGAAGGGAAAGGGAAGGAAGGAGAGGAGAGGGGAGGGAAGAGAGGAATGGGCAGAGGGAAGGGTTGTTAAGTAGTCAGGTTGTGGCCCATACAAGCTTCATAATGCCCTTGCCTGCAGTTGAATTCCTTTACTTTTTCCCTTCAAGATATGTCTTCACTGTCTTGCCTCGTGGCTGCAGGCAGCCCTGCACTTAGTCCCAGGGTCTTTGTGTAATTCTGTGGTCTAATTTTGCTCTATTATTTATGTTGTCTTATTCCACTTCCTGGTCTAAACTCCATAGAGTTCATATTTAGCCTACACAAGTTGTCATACTTTCTAAACTAGGTGCTGGCAGTTTCCAAAGTACAAACACCAGATTTAGGAATGTCCTTTCATAGAAAAAGCTGGTCACTTATGCTTCTGAGTAGCAGCGTCAGAACCCTCAAGGGAATGTCTCTTTGCCATTAGGCTTTAGCAACTGGGTAGTTCTTCCGATCAGGAACAAGTGTGACTATTTTCCTAGGAAACAATTACACACTGTGGTCCAGCTGCTGATGGTCCCACAGAGGTGTGTCCAGAACATAACAGCAGCTGAACAATGGCGGAGAACTACTCCCAACCAAAATGTCTTTTGCCCACACAGAGTTTGGTTGTGGCAGTTAAAGTTACACAGCTGCATTGCAATGTTTCTATGGGAAAATGTTTGCTTTCGTTTCCAAAAATTGATTTACAAACAAATTCTCTTTTGGAAGGAAAAGCCAGTCTAAATTTAGAGCTTCCTAGATTAGCTCTAGTTTTCAGTACAGATTTCGTCTGTCATTTACACAAGTCATCTGAGGACAGAGTTATCAAGGCAGGCAGGTGAAACCAAGAGGTTACACCTGTCTGGTGACAGCCATGCAGTTGTACCAGGGCTGGGAAAGAGATCTTTATAGCCAGAGAAAAGGTTTTAGTTTCACCTGGGCTGAATTTTCTGTTAATATTAAATGAACACTATCAATGCTCTGCAGATGCAGAGAGAATCTTAGATAGATTTGTAAATATATCTCCTCTCTGTACCAACATAATCACCCAATTTGTTGTCTTTATCAGGGGAAAAAAAACCAAACAACCAATACAAGCCCAGATTTCCAAATTGGTATATCAGAGAGCAAGCCTATAGCAGTGGTTCTCAGCCTTCCTAACACCGAGAGCCTTTAATTCAGTCTTCTTGTGCTGACCCCTCCCCAGCAGAAAATTATCTTGTTGCTACTTCATAACTTTAATTTTGCTACTGTTGTGAATCATAATGTAAGTATCTGATATACAAGATATCTGACATGGGATCCAATGGGGTCCAGACCCACAGGCTAAGAAACCCTGCTCTTCAGTGAGCTAGAATTAACAGGTGCTGGGCTCACCCACAACTCTTGCTCCTGCAAAATTCCTACAGAAGCTGGGGTGCTCTTATGAGAACATAGTTTTAGGTCTTTCTTCTGGTCTGCTCACCTGAAAGAATAGAGCTATTTCTTGAGTCTAATTAACCATTAGTGAAAGAGCTTCCTGATGAACATGGCTCTCAGGACAAATGCCTGGGCCAAGTGCTCCAGGGTCCTTGCTGTTTATGCCAAGCCCCTAATAGTCAAATATGCCTTCCTGCCTCCTACAGACACTGAAACTTTTGTTCATAGGGCTTGTAAGTTGCATTTTATTAGTAATAATGACTGGTAGAGAGGGCATATTCTGATTCTTAATAATGAACTGCAGGAACTGTGGGCCTGAGGCAATGCATATACTATACTATTAAACCCTGAAATTTGAAAATGTAAAGAAAAGTAATTACCTTCTTATGCACGTTACCATAGATACCAAGCTTTGTTTATCATTTCAGCCCTTTCTTAGAGGTTAAAGTCCAGTTTAGTAGCCAATAGGGAAGGGACCCTTCAACCTCAATTTCTAGGCAGTGTGTAACACTTGACTGTATGTGGTGAGTGTGTTTCTCTAAGAAGCCACACCTCACCATGAAGTAGGATGTGGGTTGCCACAGTAAGCATGCATATTTCATGGAACAGTTCAGTTACCAGTCTTTAGCTCAGCCCAGAGAGACTTATGCTCCTCTCCCCGCAGAGGCAGGAACTTTCATATCATTCTTTTACCCTAAAGAATGATCTATTTTTCAGCCTTCAGATTGCATGCACATATTTTATGCATTATGCATTAGTGCCAGAAATACTTTTTCAATCGGATCTATTATTACAGCGCATAGCTTGGAGATTAACTGTTAAAGGTGAAGAAGACTATACCCATAATTCACATGGCAACTATTTGCTTCACATGGTTCTGAGCTTGGTATACCACTTCTTTTTAAACTCCATGGAAATACAGGAGTCCAGTAATTTCACATCACTGCAAAAAACGCTGCCCCAAATCTACATGACTAAGCTCTATTTGTTATCGTCCATTCTAGGGATAAGAGATTTTGAAAGAAAAGTTTAAGAAATGTCATCTAGAATTTTAAACTTTCTTCTTTGAAAAAAATTTTTTTAGCTATTGGCTTTTATGTTTTTTTATCATAATAAAAGAGTAATACAGCAGATTTCATCAATACATCATTACTACAGAAACACTATGCATTCGTCTGAGCATCTTTGAAGGGAGTTGAGCTCTGTGGTGAGGCAGATCACAGAAGCATGCAAACGAGGAAGCCTCCTCAGGAGTCAGAGGTGGAAGCTACAGTACCCCATGACACATGCTGCTCTTGAGCTGTGAGGACATGTACAAGCAAAAGCAAGACTACAGTAGGTCTGAGGGTTCAAAAGAAGCGGCATGTGAAGCCTACCATATGACACAAGTATAAGACTATTATTATCTTGCTTACTTAACTATTCTCTCTTCACTGTGTGTGTGTGTGTGAGAGAGAGAGAGAGAGAGAGAGAGAGAGAGAGAGAGAAAGAGAGAGAGAGAGAGAATCTATACATGTATATGTGCATGTGTGCATGCATGAGAGGCCAGAAAAAGAACAATGTCTTCCTCTCTCTTTCCACCTTATTCCCCTGAGACAGGGTCTCTCACTGAACCTGAAGCTCCAATAGGCCAGCTGTTTTGGAGAGGCTGGTTGGCCAGCAAGGTCCTGGGATCCTCCCATCTCCACCCCTCTACTCTGTAGCTACAGATACTCATGGCTTTTATGTGGGTGCTGGAAATTCGAACTCAGGTCCTTGTCTTTGCACAGTGAATACTCTTGCCCACGGGTCCATCTCCCCAACCTCCCTCAGCCATTCTTCTACTGAAACACAAAAGTGGGCATATTCTTACAGCATTAAAATAGAAAGCTCTCACAGTAGCCTTTAGGCATTCTGTACTCTACCCATCCAAGCGTACATACCACTAAGCAACACTTGATTCACCTAAATAACCAAGTCTTGACATAGTTGTGACAAGCCACATTGACACAGCAGCAGTGGAGACAGTTAGGGCACTGGTTAAAGCAGGTGACCACCTCTGAGCTGACTGTCAACAGCCAAGGCCGTGAGCAATACCATTTCCTGTCTTTAGAGAAGTCCAAGGGGAGAATCCTGACACTTTTCTTTGTGTTGTTTTTACCTATAGAAGGCCAAAACATATTCTATATATTCTATGCCCGTATAAATTTATGTAGGTCGTTAGCATCATACTCTGAAAGCTTACATTATGAGTAGAAAGGAATAAAGTGTCTGGAGGACTTCATTAGAGAAGCTGACTGAATTGTGTGGATCTAAGTAAGAGCTTTGAAGACTCGGTGCTCATATATATAGTCACACAGATGAGCTGCTATGGACTTACAGGGTAGACAGTATCCAATGGGCCCTGGGGTTACAGAAAGCACAGCAGCTTCTCTGGAGCAGGTTGGGCTAAGGAACCCAGAGAACTTAGGTGAAAACGGTATGGGCAGGAAGGGCAATGGACAGCAAGGGGCTTTGCCGTTTGCTTGCAGTGTGGCTGTGTTGATGAATTCTTGCCATCTTCACAACCACACAGCTACCATCCCTTGGTTGTGTTCCCTGATGCTGACACCGCCCCAGAGGACCCTCCCTCATCAGCATACCCCTGAGATGGCATGGCTAGACAACAATCCCACATTTGTCCTGCACTGTCTCCTTTAGTGTTCTGCAAAGCAAGCACTGGAGCTTGCTCAATGTCCTCTTGAGTGTGCAGTGTCTCACCTGGAGCTGAGGCAGAGATCTCTGACTCCTCCAACAGAAACAGAGGGTTGGCCTCAGGCCACCACTGTCCTAGAGGCACAGACACAGAAGTAAAAAGAAAGAACGTGTTTCTGGCAAATGGGTCATGGACTAGAAGGATATAAGGTTCCTTCTAGATCTTACAGAGACCATACATAAAGGATCAAAGATTCTTGTGACCTGAATAAAGAAGAAAAGCCTCAAACTCAAATCTGAGCTTTCAGCTTGGGACCACTCTTTGTTGCAACTACAAACACACAAATAGATAAATTACAAGAGAGGGAAGCCCAGGAAGGCAGCAGCTGTCCATTAAGTGGCCAATCAGAGCTGAAAAGAACAAATTGCAACAGTGTTTGGATGCCTTCTTTCCCCCTTCCCCCAACCACTAAGCTGAAATGTTAGAAGTAGGACCCTGAGCAGCTTGAAACTGTGAGGTTGCTTATCTCAGAATGGAATTTCTGGTAAATCGGGAGCCTAGCCTGCTTCCTCACCATGACATCCTCTACCATACTGTGGCACTAAGGAAGGTCCTCCCTGCAGTTCAGTGACGCTCTGAGACTCCTCAGCCACCAGAACAATGGGAAATAAATCTCTGTTCCTCATAGGTTTCTCAGCAGCAGACACTCTGTGACAGCAACAGAGGACACAGTAGGAGCGTTGCCCAACACTGAAGACATTTTAACAGTTTTGAACAGTAGCTTTTTCAATAGAAAAATCCAGGGGGAATCTAAATGTCTTTGAAGGTAAGAGGAAAAAATTACTTCTGCAAATAGTCTGACATCCAACCGTTTGTTGATAAGGCAAACACAAAGGATAAGCAGTAGCCTCATAGATTGACTCCTCTGGTGCGGGCTAAATCAATCGTGAAGGCAGCCTGAGGGAGACGCCTAAGCTAATTGAGAAAGCGCAGAGGGCTGATGTTCTGACTCAGGCTCTCTCAGGGCCTGGGCTGAGTCATTCCCCCATGCTGCCTGCCTTTCTGTACCTCCATGCCAAGGGCCGGTGCTGGTGCCTCTGTGGCCGCAGCAAGGCTGGAAATCATGGCCTTGCCTGGCTAGTCTTTGAAAGCAGAGACTAGTAAACCTGACAAGGCCTCCTCCGACTGGGAAGGAGGGAGTTTGGGAGGAAAGGGAAAGAGAGGAGCAATTAGCTATATTTGACATGTGGCCTTGTGGGGGCCATGCCCACTGACAGCATTGTAGAATCAGCTAGCTTGCATGCTTCTCTAGGAAACAGTGGTGTTGTAGTGATTATTTAATCTCAATTAGGGCTTCTACCTCACCTTTGGTCATTTAGTTCACAGATAAAAAACATAAAACCTTTATACTTACAATAAGCTTTTAAAGCACTATAGCTGGGTAGATATCTACCCTCCATGCTATTATGTCTACTTCCCTATCAATAATCCTGATTTATAACTTGTCATGTTACATCTGGGCTTCTCTTAACTCCAATTGGCCAGCCCTCATAAGCATGTTTTCAAGACTCACCTATCCCACGACAACTTCTCTTCTCTCCACCTTCTCCCTCTTCTTCCTCATGGTCCTGCCTCAGACCCCCTGCCTGGGAACTGAAATTCTACCTACCTCTCTTCTGCACAGCTATAGGCTGTAGGCATCTTTATTCAACCAGTATAAGGAGCAAGGTTACATAGCATCACTTGGTATGGGTGAAGACTTTCTCATCCAGTCTCTAGGGGCAACCAGACCTTGGGGGCCAGTATTTAACATTGCAGTAATAACACTGCAAAGGACCAAACCTCAACTCAGCTTGAACTACAATAGAAGTGCTAGGCCACTTATGTTAGACTGATCATATGTTAAAAAAAAAAGTCTTGCACTCTTCATCAAAGGCAAAATGTACCTACCCAGCTTCCACTGCTCTGGGTACCTGGGGGATTTGTACAGACCCATTGCAAAGGCCTCTGAAACAGTCTCTTAAAAATTTACTTTTATTTGTGTGTGTGTGTGTGTTTGCGTGCATGCATGCACGCCAGAAAGTAAGTGAAGAATGTGTGGAAATCATAGCACTTCTTTCACCGTATGGGCCTAGGAATCAAACCCAAGGTGTCAGCCTGTCAGTGTTCATGTCAGGACAGTCCACACCAGGCCAAAGCAGTTCCACATGGCAGAGGTTGATTGGGGGGGGGGGGAGGGCAAAGGTGGCAGCGAAGAAGAGGAGGGCAAGAGAGAAAGAGAGAGAGACAGAGACAGAGAAAAGGAAAGAGGAAGAGAGGGAGAGAAGGAGAGAGGGAGAGGGAAAGAGGGAGAGGGAAAGGTCAGAGGGGTCTGCCTTTTATTTGGATAGTGATGTAGCCGCTCCACTTGCAGATAAAGATGGGAAGTGAGTCAAGTGGATTCTGGGAATGTGTATCGGTTGCCATGGCTGCAGATGTGCTGGTCTCTGTTGCCTAGGTGTGATGTTACTGGGTTCGAAGCCGATCCTGATACCAACAGTGAGCAAGTGCTTTTATCTGCTGAGCCTATCCACAAAAGAACTCTTTTCCCAGCACCTCAGGATGTAGCCTCATACCTGGGAGTAGAAGCAGGCTTCTTGTCCACTTTGTTCAGGGACCCCTGCCCACATATGCAGACATATGATCTAGCAGATGATAGCAGGGTATGCAACTATTCCTTTTGCTTTTTAAAAATAATATTTTATTTATTTGAAAATTTCATACATTTATACAATGTCTTTTGATTATATTTACCCTCTAGTACCTCCCCCTAACCCCCCCTAGTGCCCCCAGCAGGGCCATCTGCAAAAGCAGTAAGTGCTCCTAACCATTGAGACATCACACCTCTCTCTCTTTGCTATTAGTAAGCCTGACTACAGTAAGTAATGCCCATACAAGCCCAGGTGTGGAGCTGCCCACCAAGCTCTGGGCAGCCTACCAGTCACCAATCTCTAAAGGAGAGCGATCCTCTCTTCTTCAGCAGCCACCAACTGTCAGTAGCTCCCCTGCTAAGCTGGACCTAGGACTGGCTTGATCTGAGATAGATCTTCTCAAGTAACCACATTTGCAGTGAATTGACACTTTGTGTCCAGAGCATTTCACAACACTCGTCCACACCCACAAGCTCTTCTACTCTCTCCTCCCTCTCCTTTGCAATGTCCCTGAGCCTTAGGTGTGAGGAGGCTGCTGTAGTGATTCATCCACAGCCCTTGGACCAGTTATGAGTCTCTGCCTTAAAACCAACCCATTGTGAGAAGTTTCTCTGGCCAAAGCTGAGACAAACACAAATCCATGGGTATAAATATAAGTATTTAGAAGGCAGTTTGGCAACATAACCATTACTTAAAACAATCATAGTTTTCTGCTCACTGACCCTAGTGTCTGTGATCCCCTCAGTCACAGGCTTTTGACTAGGTTTATAGCACTAGGCATGAAATCCCTCCTGTGAAGCAGGTCTCAGAGCCAATCAGAAAGAGGTTAGTAAATATCCTAACACTCATGTCACTGCTGTACCAGGGGACACATCTTGCCTGGCAAGCTAGTATTGTATGGTATTGTGGTGTGCAAAGTCCAGCACTGGGTAAGAATGTTGATGTCCTCCCATAATCCCCATTGAAGCCTGCATAGTAGCATTCTGTAGGCTAAGAAGCAGGGAATTTCCTGGTTATTCAAGGTTGATTTTTCTATGTCCTACAACCAAAGTGAATGTTGTCTCCAGCAAGAGTCTTACCATTAAAACACGAGCCTTGATGTGAGCCTGTGTTGTTTGGGTACCTCTGGGGCTTCCCTGACCCATTATTTGTAGAGCAGCATCTCATGCCTGGAACAAAGATTTTCATTTAATAACACTATCTTCTGGGAGCAGCCTTGTCCACCTGTCAGGATACTTCTGTTCCAACTTTTTTTATACATTATGATTTTAATTAGCTATCTAACTAATTGAAACTAAACTATTGGTTTCTGTAACAATTTTTCATATATCACTTTTCTGACTTTAGGGAGCTGCTATTGGATAGATATGAAATTCCAAATGAGAAAAAAACCCATCAAGTTAAGTAAAAATTCAAATTATGATTGTAAGTTTTTACAGTTGCCTGTGGAATACTGAGGTAAGCATGTAACTTAATTATTAAATATCTATTATTTGAATGCAGTTCAGTTTCAAACTAATTTGGCTAACAAACAAGGCAGGCATATAAAGGAAACACAAAACTGAAGCTATGGATCCACAAATTCTCATAAAACATTCTGACCATGAGTTGAACTTTGTACAATCTGTGCATCTACTGGGCTCTGAGACAGTGCCCTGTATGAATGGCTTGGAATCTTCACATCTACTGGGTTGGGGGTTAGAAATCAGGCTTGGAAGTCTGGGGTCTGACAAGGGATGTGCCCAGGATGAATGCATGCAGGAGTTCTCGTGAAGAACTCATTTTGCTTACATTATGTGCACTTGATAAAAATCAGACCACAGCTAGCAAGACCCTTGTTAAGCTTATAGTTTGGCATTAATTAAATGACTTATTTTTGTAGCCAACATTTTTCTTGTTTTTATGGAAACATAAATCACCTTATTTGTTATTGACCCACATTTTATAGGCTGTTGTGGGTCATGTTGCCAGGAAGTGCTCTTGGGGAACCAGTGTGCTAATTCAGTGTGTAAAATAGCCTGGAACAGGATGACAACCTGATTTTGATCCTGGGAATCCACATGGTGGAAGAAGAACGTGACCCCTTCAAGGTGTACTCTGACTTCACACATGCACCATGGCATGAACACTTCCACCCCAACTCAGACAAAAACAGTCAATAAAAATGTCATTAAAATGAAAAAAAGAAAATTGCTCTTTGGATCAATATCCAATGAAGGGAGAGGGGTAAGCAGAATGAAGCAGAGGGGACATTACCAAGTAATATGGTCCCAATGAAAAGATCCTGCTGATCCTTAGGGAGTCTTTGAGACTTGCTCCAGATAAGTTCTCGCAGGTCATGGCTTCCAGCTTTAATGTCAGCCATTTGAAGCAGGCTCTTCCTGGCAGATGTGACCTCCACATCTGAAGATGTTATACTTCAGATGAGGCAAAACCCACAGACTAACAGCCGAGGGCCATCTTCTGCCTGTGCTCCCAGCATGTGGGGGGAAAGGCCTTCATTCCTACACAAGAGTCCTCCTGAGTCAGAATTTGGGCATTGCATCAAAGCACAGCTATGGTCCACCCCTTGCAACACTGGGCATAACTCTTCCTATGGGTTTTTACTTAAGCGTCTCAAGTCTGTGCTCCCACTGGGAACGGAAGAGAAAGGATAGAGTGATCTTACAGATCCCAAGGTCCCAACAGACACCACCTTCACCCCCTCTGTTATCTGCTGCGCATTTTCCCAGTGGCAACAACGTCCACTTCCCATCTTGGTTTTCCCAGTGACAAGAGTGGCCTGAGAGTGAACCACTTGTTTTTCTGGCCTTTTCAGGCTATAGTTTCATTTCTTCCAAAATTGAGGGGTGAAAAGTGTCTTAGGTAGACACTCAGGTTTTATATCCATTCTTTCTCCCTGTCTATAACAGCAGCTGGACTGCTCCCTGGTGATCAGAGTCAATGATCCTTTCCATTATGGCCCCTCCTCTACTTTGTCAATTGGTCCTTTGGAACAAAGAGCACCCACAGATTAGCCAAACACATAGTTCATCAGGCTGCCACCTGGTCTCCTGTCAGAAGCATTTCTGTATTAGGAATGGGGGCCTCAGAAACCACACAGCTCAGTATTGAAAATTCTCAACTATATCACTGGTGAAGTTTGGGAGACGCCCCCTCCACATTCCACTCTTATACCCCTAGACTCTTGAGTTCTAACCACCACAGAGATGGTTCAGCTTAAGGTGAGGTCAAACCTCATAAAGAATCACTATGAGCAGTGCTGTCAACTTAAGCCTTCACCTGGTCTGTCTATGCCTTTGTCCTCTGGAAGCTGATCATGTGATCATGTGCTCACATCTAGGTCCTAGCATGTGACTGAAGCAGTGGAGTCCTTGGCATGTGCCACTCCAATAGATCCTTTGTTGAAAAATGGGTTTCTTACCCATATGCAGCAGTATACGGAGCCAATAAAGGTGTTTAACAGCCCAGAAGTCCTCAGATAAGGGGTTCTGACAAAAATGCCAAGGTCAGTGTCTTAGTCACTGTTCTATTGCTGTAAAGAGACACCATGACCACTGCAAAGCATATCAAAGAAAGCATTTAGTTAGGGGCTTGCTTACAGTATCAGATGGTCAGTCCATTATCATCATGGCAGGGAGCATGGTTGCAAGCATGGAGCTGGAGCAGTAACTGAGAACTATATCTTAATCTGCAAGCCAAGCAGAGACTGAGGGGGAGGGGGAAGGGGGAGGGAGAGGGGAGAGGCAGGAGAGGGAGAGAGAGGGGAGGGAACAGGAGTGGGGGAGAGGGAGAGGGTAAAGGAGAGGGAGGGGGAGGGGGAGGGGAAGAGAGAGAGAGAATGAGAGAGAGAGAGAGAGAGAGAGAGAGAGAGAGAGAGATTGAGCCTGGTGAGCCTAGCATGGGACTCCAGTGACATACTTCCTCCAACAAGACCACACCTTGTCAAAAAATGACTCCGTATTGTCCATCTGGTCAAGATTATGGTGTGCATATGTTGTATGCAACATGGTTCTTCAAAGTAGATGGCCAGGGACTATGGAGCTCTCTTCACTGACTGTCATTCAAAGCTAGCCTCTATGTACTTTGAATCTATATCCAGAAATGGCCTATCCAAGAAGCTAGTTTGAATTCTTTCCATCAGTGTTCTGATCATGAAAGAACTTCCTTGTGATCATATATATGTACAAGCTTCTGGATAAGTACAGGTGGAGAGACTGGGCAAGGTGGAGCCTCTGTGCAGGCTGAGTGGCCACACAACCCCAGCTGCTCTGCTCTCCTCCCACAAGACTGCTCTCAGACACGTTGTTGCATCATAACAGCTCTAACAGAACCCAGCTCCTGCAGGCTTTGTTGGCACCCAGCCATTTGGTTTCCTCTACTTTGTCTCTGCTCAGTACCTGTAATGTGTCAGAGTTATAGTTCAAACTTGTGGAACTTTCTGCTCCAGATGGCATATCCAAGTGTATACATTTTGATAATCACATGGGGCTTGTAAAAAAAAAAATTCCACATGGCATCACAGGCCACCACTGATGCCACCAGTCCTGGAAGGTCCAGTGTTGGGACCATTTGCATTTGATGTGTCCTCCCTTTCTCTGTCCCACATTCAGATCCATTAACCTTTGAAAGATGCAATTGTGGCTTGAACATGAAATGTCCCCCGTGTGCTCACATTCCTGAATACC
The DNA here is from genome assembly GCA_902729485.2 of Mus minutoides. Classification (NCBI taxonomy): domain Eukaryota; kingdom Metazoa; phylum Chordata; class Mammalia; order Rodentia; family Muridae; genus Mus; species Mus minutoides. The sequence continues at coordinate 651,783 of LR753309.1, forward strand.
TAGTCACCAGATGGGAGTGCTGTTTGAACAGGCTTTGAGATCTTTGGAAGGTGAGACCTGGCACAGGTGGATACTGGAGGTAACACACTGAAGGTCATATAAGATATGGACAACCATAGCTGTGAACTCTGGCCTCTGTAGACAGAGCTGCTGCTGCCCACCACCGAGAACTGTAACATCTCAAACCACAAGCCAAAGCACACTTCTCTCTCTTAAGCTATTCCTGACAGGTGTTTGGCCATAGCAGCAGTCCAGCCATGCAGCTTGAATCAGGATTCCTGAGTATGAGACACAGTCTTGAGGCCCCATCTCTGTGTAGAGTGTAAGATGCCAGCATTTGTCTCTTCCTTTTATGTGTTGTCCTGATATTACCCTGATTACTCCACCCACATTAACAGTACTGATGTGGCTGGCTAGAGTAAGAGAATTTCTCTCAGCCAAGGCAATTACTTAAGAGGACCAGTACCCAAGGGCAGTTTGCCAGCAGGTTTTTCAGTAGCTAGAAGAATGAATGTTTCTCTCCTGGTGGGTTTGGAAGGTCTAACACAATGACCTTGATCCTACCTGTCCAGTATGGCTCTGTCCCCTGAACATCTTCCTTTCTTTCCTTCAACTTCTAGGCACCCCAGTGGGTGGATGGCTGAGCTCCTGGCTATTATTCTCAGTTCTGCCCTGCACACCCTTATTGGTGTCCTATGTCTGTTAGACCACCCAAGGCAGGGGACAATACTCTGATGGTGACATTCAGTTCCTAGTAGGCCTCAGATGCACCCTCGAGGGTCCCCCATTCCTGCTCTTGTGCCTTTCACAGATTGTGAGGGTATCCCATCCTCCAGGCCTAGATAGGAGCTCATCAGGATCAGCCAAGTAATGATCATAATGACCCCCAACAGACATGCCCACTGATCAATCTTCTAGGCAGTTCCTCAACTGACACTTTTCTTGTCAGGTGACTATAGGCTATCATCTACACACTTATGGCTGACCAGAACAGCGGCCAATCACCAGGCAAGCCTGAGAAGCTGATGTAAGAAGGGTCCTGAGAGCAGAGGAAGAGAAAAGAGTCACCATTCAAGTGTACTGGAGCTGGCTGGTTCTTAGGGTACTGATGGGAGATGATAAGAAGTTTAAGAGGCAGGACCTACTAGGAGGTCTTTATGTTATTAGGGCATGTTCTCAAAGAAGACGGTGGAGCCCCAGCCTTGCCTTTTCCTCTCTTAACACAATTATCTCTGACATTATGTTACAGAATCAGAAAGTTCACCCAACCTGCGAACTGTTTCATACAACTAACTGGATAGAGAATTACACTGCAAAATGAAGGGTAAACTATTTTATTTTATTAAGCCAACTAGATGAGGAGGTGTGAACACACTATGATTTCCTTAGGTTAAAAAAAAAGTAGGAGTCAGAGACAAGATGATGAAGCACAGAAGGCTGGAAAACCAATATGAAGATGAATTACTACGCTGGACAAAGCTCCTGGCCGAGGGTTCCTGGCTTTTTAAGAGCTGTCCAAGGGACTATATGAAAGATGCATCAGGGTTGTCTGCCTGGGGAAAAAAAGGAAAGCATTTATCCAGGAGCACTCGTGTGGCATCTGTCAAAGATTTGCCTTTAATGTTTAATCTGAGATGAATAATACAGTGGCCATAACACCCAGGGTAACTATAGAGAAGACTCTGGAAGCTTTCCATGGACTGGAACACATGGTAAGGTTCCGGGGGGGGGGGGTGCATGTAGGAAGCTGCTGAGAGAGGATAGGAAATACCCAAACATACCAAGATGGAACCCAAGTGGTTCTTCTGAAAGCACCCTTTAGAATCCTTAGAACATTAGCAAATTGCTAGCAATCCTCCTATAAGAGTTAAATGATCTCACAATACTTGCTAAACACTGTGTTCAACATTGAGTTAACTTTAAGAACACAGCCAATATCTGATAAGTACGTTATTCAGTTAAAATGTTAAAGTTTGAATCAGAGACTATGTCTGAAAAGAAATTCACTCCAAGCATCTAGTCCAATAAATTTACCCAAGTTAACCCCTTGCACAAGAAATAGAGTACAAGGAATGAAGCCCTTTGTTGTAAGCCCATGGCTAAGAAGCCATTTCCAACCTCATTTCCAGGACACCTTGGGATTTCTAGAAGTCACTCTACTAGGTGAAGGCTTTTATATGCAATTTTAAACAATGTGAAAGTGTTCATACTATACTCTTATTGGAAACTTCTGAAAATCCCTTTTTCCTCCATAAGAATTTAGTACTGGTTCTTTTGTGATCAATCTAAGCTGCACTAATCAGGCAGAAGCACACTGACTCTTTCCCTGAATGATGGTCCCAGATCCTGTCGCTGAGCGGACAGCAGTCTCAGATGAATGGTGACAGGCTGTGTTCCCAACCCTGATCTATAGCTGCTCCCTCCTCTCCTCCAGAAGAAACTATAAGAAATCCTAACCCACACTTGGAGGATCATCTTAGAAGTTCTGTGAAGGAGGCAGAATTTCTTTAGCTTGAACACTCTTAGGGAGATACCAAGTACCCCACTTAAGAGCTCAGGCCAAGAGCCCTTTGTATGTTATGTTACTCACCCCTCACCCCACCCCAACAGCTGTGATGAGATAAAGAACCAATTGGAAGTTGAACATCTAACTGTAATCAATATTAGCATTTAAATCTAGTTTTAAATTATCATGAGAATTCTATGCTCCAGCCTAGGCTGTGGTTATTTACAATCACAAACAGTATACCTGAGGCCAAGACGTGAAGGAACCTCCAAATTCATACAGTTAAGACATGATAAAGCAATTCAAACTCAAGCAAAACCATACCACAGTCATACTTACCCTGGATCCATCTCTGAAGTTTTAGTCACCCATAGTTAATAGTGGTCTCAATATATAGAATGGAAGATTTTAGAAGCAAACAGTTCGTGAATCTTTTTACATGTGTAGATGTGCACTTATGAGTAAAGGACAGAAGTCAGCCTTGGCTGTTGTCCCTCAGGGACCTCCCACCTTGCCTTTTTTTTTTTTTAATTCAGAGCTGAGGACCTGAAAAGGTCAGCTTAGGAACTTTGGGGAGGTCATGAAACACTTGCCTCTCCAAAGGGGAGAGGCCAATTAACATTTTTCAGACCACAGGGTGGAGACACATTCATCAGGCCGGACTGTCTCACCTTCAGACAAGGGACGTCCTCGACACCTCATTCCCTAAAGACCAATCAGTTTAAAGGATGCATCGTTCCTCCAATCATACTGTATGTAGTTGATGATGCTCTATTCTGCCCCTGGAAACCATATAAAAACTCACCGAATGGGTGCTGGTGGTCACCGCTTCTCCTTCGGGTCTCGGATGAGCCCAGTGCACTGGAACAATAAATTCCTCTTGCTTTTTGCATTGATCCTGGCTCCGCGTGGTTCACTCAGGGGGTCCCCATAAGCTCCCCAGACAGCACTCTACCGCTGAGCTAAATCCCCAACCCCACCCCACCTTGCTTTGTGAGGCTAGATGATCCATGACCTGGGGCTCATGGATTAGAGCCTCAGTAATCATCCTGTCTCTGCCTTGAGAATATTAGTGTGGACATTTTTAAAACACAGATTTTAGGGGTCAAACTTAGGTTCTCATGCTTGCCCTCAAGTATTTTATAGATGGAACAGTCTCTCCAGTTTACTTCAAATGTTTTTTTTTTAATTTTAATAACAGTATAATGTTATACTTACTGTAGTTTATTATTGCTAATCTCTCATTTGTGCCCAGTTGATGAATTTTCACACATAAGTGTGCTAAGCTGATTTCTGCTGTTATGTGTAACTGCTGATCTTGGTTGTCAACTTGATATACTTAGGAAGAAAGAGCCTCAACTGAAGAATTGCTTATATTAGATTGGCCTGTGGGCAGATATGTGGAGCATTATCTTGTCTGATGTGTGATTCTAGGAGGCCCAGCTCACTGTGGGCAGCACCGCCCCTACGGCACTGGTCCTGTGTTAAGACAGCTTGATGTGCATGGGCAGAGGAAGCAGGCGGAAATCATCATTCCTTCCTCGGGTCCTCATCAGCTCCTGCTTCCAGGTTCCTGCCTTGGCTTTCCTGATGAAAGACTATAAGGCAGAATCTTAGATACACCCTTTTATCCTCCCCAAATTTCTCTTAGTTTTTGGTGCTTATCAGAAAAGACACAAGAAAGAACATTGTGATAAACACCATGACACAAAGCAACTTAGGGGAAGGAAGTTTATGTGGCTTACACTTCCTGACCCCAGGCCACCATTTCATGAATGCAGGCAGGAGCTCAGGGAAAACAGCAGCAAAGAAGCATGAAAGAAAGTTGTTTACTAGGCTGGCTCAGCTACATTTCTGACAAGGCCCAGGGCCAGCTACCCAGGGATAGTACCACCTACAGTCAACTGGGACCTCTTATATCAACTAGCAATTAAGAAAACGCCCCACAGACATGATCCAGGCCATTATAATCTTAGGGATTCTTGAGTTGAGTTTTCCTCTTCTGAGGTGTGTGTCAAGTTGACAGCAGAAGCTAACTATGACACAATATAGGGAAGTCCTGTTACATTTAGAATTTGGAACTTTCCAAAGCTTTAAGCATATGGGTACTGGGGGTCAGACTGGCATGTGTTCTATGTGGATTACTGGGGACTACTATGCCAATCATGCTTCTTTAGCCTATATCCCCAATTTTTGAAAACACAGAAGCAAAGCCAAGAAAAAAGAGCTAACCCTTCTACTGCAAGTTGATTTTGCCCAGCTCTCCTCTCGCAGCTTCTCCCACCTTCCAGGAGCTGAACAAGCAGGTAAATAGTGCAGGGTTACCTTCATCTCCAGCTACAGAATGTTAACGATGCCCCTTGGACACAGACAATCTGTGCACAACACTGCGTGGCCTGAGCACATTGCAGGCTAGGTGACATCTGCAACTGAGACATCTGTTTGCCAGGGTGTCCCTTACAAGGAGTACCAGCTCATGTTCACTCTGCAGAAGACAGGCCTCCCAAGTGCAGGATGCTTTAAAATAAGAACATTTAAACTGTGTCTGTTTCCTTCCATGTAGTCCTGGCTGGTACCAGGAGCAGAGCAGTGAAGTCTGGCCTCACAGCACAAACAAGTCTCATCAGTTGAAGAAAAGCCTTGATTATTCATCAATTTAACCAATCTTAGGAAACATAGTGGGTACGGCCCCGTGGTGACACTTTTTATATAAACAGAGTGGCTGGTTGAAGTCTTAAAATGTTTTCAAAGAAATAAAGAAGATGAATCTGTATGTGTGGCACAGGTTACACCGGAGAAGCACAAAGGAGCTATGGGTCAGTTCATAGAAGAAGCTTATCTAGGCAAGGGAGCAAGGAGTGCCTTACCTAGAGCCTGAAAATGGGCCAGAGGTGATGGGGGAGCAGATGGGGAGGGTAAGATACAGCAGCAGGGGAGCAGGCAGAGGGACCTCAACCTCAATACAGAGAGCTTCCCATCACCTTGCAGCCCCCACTTAGGCACCCTTTCTTCTCTTTTGTATGTATGTGAGCGTTACTCGAGTCCCAGCAAGCTGACTACGTGTGCACAGCACCTCTTCCAAGAAGAGTTCATCAAGGCAAGAGCCCTGCTTTAGCACATTGCCTGGTATCTGGCATGCAGGGGCACACAATAATGTCTAAAAGGCATCCAAGGAGGAAGAGAGACGAGGACACATGGGGGCAATGTGACTAACTGACACACTCTCCCATGTCTTGTTTGGCATTACAAGGAAAATAAGACCATGGCCACTGGTGGTCAGAGCCCTCTCTTCATTCACATGTTAATTTAGCCTCAAATTTGTGCATGAGGTGCTGTAGGCACAGGGCAACTAAGATGCCAGTCTGTTTTCAGTGATATCACAGTCTAGGGGGATACGCAACAGAAGGACAGATCTCCTGCCCTCACTCATCTATGAAATGGTATGAATTGGTTGGCAGATTTTGTTTTTCCATGCTGAGGATAAAACTAGGAGGGTGCCTTGCAAGAGCATTCATCCACAGTCACACATCCATCCCTTCCTGAATGCCTGCTCCCACCACCACAACCACCCCCTCCCACCTTCCCAAGCTTGCTGGGGACAGAGGGCAATACTTGGAGCTGATCTCCCTCCTCCCCCTCCTCCTCCTCCTCCACTTTCTTTGAAATAAGGTCTTTATTGTCTTTAGTGTTTAGTTGTTTTCTCTAGGCTAGGTGGTTCTTAAACTTCCCAGATCCTCCTGCTTCTGCCTCCACCTCGACGCAGGAGCGCTTTACAGATGCATGCTGGAATATCCAGGTTTTCCTTGGGTTCTTGAGATCCAGGCTCAGGCACTCACACCAGTGTGTTAAGTGCTATGCACACTGAGCCTCCCCCCAGCCCTGGAATACTTTCGTTCGTGTGGTTCGAATCAACAGGTTGCACTGTGCCATTATTGGCCTATGTATCATGTTCTTTAATCTCATGCCTCTGCCTGCTGTCCTTTCTGTTTCCGTCCACTTACCAAATAGTCCCCTCTGTTTTTAAGTATTTTTTATATTTTGTGTGTGTGTGTGTGTGTGTGTGTGTGTGTGTGTGTGTGTGTTCCTGCTGGTCCGTGTGTGCGTCATGGACATTCAGATGCCATCAGGTTCCCTAGAACTGAAATTACAAACAGTTGTGAGTGCCCCCTGCCCCACGTGCTCACCCCCGCCCCCCCCCCAGCCATCTTAATCCCTCAGCCATCCCTCTAGGCCTTGTGTTTTTTTGTTTTTTTCTTTTTGTTTTCATTTACAAATCCAGATTCTGTGCTCGACAGCAAGCATACAACAGTTTGCCCAAGTGTGGGCTTACTGGGTTTAACATGTTGTTTCTAATTCTATTGGTTTTCCTTAAAATGTAAAACCCATTGTATATACACAGCATACTTTATCCACCTCTCTGCTCATGGGCAGCTAGGCTGATCTGTCTTGGGTATTGCGACTAGTGTTGCAATGACCAGGATGTGCAAAGAAGCATGTTGGTGTGGAGCATGGTATAAAACTGGATCACATGACAGCAGGTTAGAAAGCTGGATCACATAATATATGGGTTGTAGTTGTTTGAAGAATCTTCATACTGATTTCCGTCGTAGCTAGTCTAACTCACACTCCCACCCGAAGGATGTAAGTGTGTCCCATCCTAACCAGCATTTGTTGAAATTTGGTATCTTGACAGAAGTCCTTCTGATTGGGACTACATAGATTTAAGTGCTTTTAAATTGTGTCCCAACTTTGACTCTGATGTCAATTGGTCAGGCAGAAGTTTGGCTTTGACCACCAATGCTCTTTTACAACTACCAGCCCAAGGACCTGCAGTCAGGGTAGAATGGTTTCTCGACTTTTCGGCCCATTCATTTGTTCTATTCTTCAAAGGCGGAAAGCCCACAGTCCTAGAGCGGAGGGGATTGTCCCCACCGCCAGTCCAACATCCTTAGCAGAACAGGACTTTCTCCAGCTATGATGCTTCTGAGGCTGCCTGTTTGCTCAAGAGTCTGGCGCTCCCACTCTGCCCCCACCCCCACGACGTCATCCTGCTCATATGAGTGACCTGGCTCCGCCTTCTCAGCTGCTTTCCCTGACTGGAGTGCCAGGGGCAGGCGGCCTTCTGCTGCGGGTTGGGGCAGCTCCTGGAACCCCAGGACAGCCTTCAGCAAGGGGCTCTGGTGAAATTAGAACCGGTGCTCTAAATTAAGGGGAGCAGATGTCCCTGTTTTGCTCGCGAGGCCTGGGTGGCCTGCTGTTCAGAGCAAGTGGAGGAGGCACTGACCTGGGGGGGCTGCTGTCAATCTCAGCGTGCAGATGGCCAGCCAGGAGCCCGAGCCCCTCTGCATTGGAAATGCGGGGAGATTCCGGGCTGCAGAGAGCTGTCTGGAGGAAGGGGGAGAGGGGAGGATGGGGGGAGGCCAGCAGGCCCGGGAGCCGGAGGGTGTGCACAATGGAGCCCCATCGCGGCCCCTCGGAGGACAATGGGGGTCCTCAGGGACCCGCAGTAGGCTGTCCGGGCCAGCCCGAGCTCCAGCTGCCTCTTCAGAATAAGGCAGTGCAAATAGGCACACTAGATTCTAAATCCTCTTAGGCATTCTCCATGTGAAGGAGAAGAGGGGTGGCCTTACAATCCCGAACAATCCGAAGCCTGAAGAGGCCTAGAAACTCCAGTGCCAAGGACAGGGTCTGCAGCCCGCATGCAAATAAAGTCTGTAGACCACCAGAAAGGCTTTCTGCCTTTCTGGCCGCTGTAGGAAACCCAGTGTGAGCGCAGTAAGCATTGCTATCTGCCCCTTCAGTGCCACGTGGTGTCTTCAAACATTTAAGCATGTTTCTCCTGCAAGAGACTTCCCTATTAAGTGCTCAGAAAAGCCAGCTGAGCTGTGCAACCATTAGTCACCCAGGTATTTATGTTTGTTTTCCTATTTCCTTTCGGTCTTGGCCACAGTGGTCTGTGGTATGAAATTCCTGGGAACTCCCAACTAAATATCAGCTTCCTGTTTATATGCTCAGCAGCTTTAACGTTAGACTGTCGAAAGCAGTTGACCCAAACTGAAGTGGAAGGGGTTCGGGGGGCGGGGGGAGGAAAGAGGAAAAAGAAGTGAGCAGAACAGGGGTCCAAGTTTTAAATTGCTTATGTCAAACAGAGGAGGAAGAAAGTAAAATTAAAATGTAATCCAACACCTCGGATCTTGGCTCAGTTTCACGTGGCCACCAAATCTCAGGCACCCATAAAACACACTCAGTAAAGTATGAGCATTTGCACTTGTAGTTCCCGCCATAAATGTGGCATGACATTCAGCTGTAATCAAAGGTTAAAACTACTCCATTAGCGCAACCTGCACACTCCTTTGCGGGTGTGCCTTGCACCTCTTCACGGCTGTTTTCCTGCCAGCAGGGCATTTCATTTTGCAGTCACCTGAAATACAGCTCGCCTGACCTGGCAGGGAGGGTGGAGCACCCAGAGGCTACCTCTTGCAGCCATTTTCTGGCACAGAATTTTATGTATTGTTTCCAGGGAAGGAACAGATGTTCTTTGAAAGAATCCTTAGAGAGAAGACCTTGCCCAATCCCCTCCCTCACCCCACCTTAGAAAATAGTATTATTGTCTCATGGCTGTCTTATATTCTGATGCAAGTTATTGTTTATAAAAGTGGAATCTCTTGTGATTCGGTTACCTCACTCAGGATGATATCCTCCAGATCCATCCATTTGTCTGAGAATTTCATAAATTCATTGTTTTTAATAGCTGCATAGTACTCCACTGTATAAATGTACCACATTTTCTGTATCCATTCCTCTGTTGGGGGACATCTGGGTTCTTTCCAGCTTCTGGCTATTATAAATAAGGCTCCTATGAACATAGTGGAACATGTGTCCTTATTACCAGTTGGAACATCTTCTGGGTATATGCCCAAGAGTGGTATTGCTGGATCCTCCAGTAGTACTGTTTAATTTTCTGAGGAACCCCCAAACTGATTTCCAGAGTGGTTGTACCAGCTTGTAATTCCACCAGCAATGGAGGAGTGTTCCTCTTTCTCCACATCCTTGCCAGCATCTGCTGTCACCTGAGTTTTTGATCTTAGCCATTCTGACTGGTGTGAGGTGGAATCCTAGGATTGTATTGATTTGCATTTCCCTGATGATTAAGGATGTTGAACATTTTTTCAGGTGCTTCTCAGCCATTCAGTATTCCTCAGTTGAGAATTCTTTTGTTTAGCTCTGTACCCCACTTTTAATAGGGTTATTTGGTTTTCTGGAGTCTAACTTCTTGAGTTCTTTGTATATATTGGATATTAGCTGTCTATCAGTTTAGGATTGGTAAAGCTCTTTTGTCAATCTGTTGGTTGCCTTTTTGTCTTATTGACAGTGTTCTTTGCTTTACAGAAGCTTTGAAATTTTATGAGGTCCCATTTTTTAATTCTTGATCTTACACTACAAGCCACTGATCTTCTGTTCAGGAATTTTTCTCCTGTGCCCATATGTTCGAGACTCTAAGTGGATATTAGCCCAGAAGCTTGGAATACTCAAGATACAATTCACAAAACACATGAAACTCAAGAAAGTAGACCAAAGTGTGGATACTTAGGTCCTTCTTAGAAGGAGGAACAAAATACCCATGGAAGGAGTTTCAGAGACCAAGTGTGGAGTAGAGACTGAAGTAACTGGGGAGGCAGAGGCAGGTGGATTTCTGAGTTCGAGGCCAGCCTGGTCTACAAAGTGGACAGCCAGGGTTATACAGAGAAACCCTGTCTCAAAAACCAAAAAAAAAAAAAAAAGAGAGAGAGAGAGAGAGAGAGAGAGAGAGAGAGAGAGAGAGACTGAAGTAATGGCCATCCAGAGACTGACTCACTTGGGGATCCATTCCATAAACAACCACCAAACCCAGACACTATTGTGGATACCAACAAGAGCTTGCTGACAAGACCCTGATATAGCTGTCTCCTGAGAGGCTCTTCCAGTGCCTGACAAATACAGAGGTGGTTGCTCATAGTCATCCACTGGACAGAGAACAAGGTTCCCAAATGAAGGAGCTAGAGACAGTACCCAAGGAGCTCAAGGGGTTTGCAGCCCCATAGGAGGAACAACAATATGAACTAACCAGTACCCCCAGAGCTTCCAGGGACTAAACCACCAAGCAAAGAAAACACATGGTGGGACTCATGGCTCTAGTTGCATATGTAGCAGAGGATGGCCTAGTTGGTCATCAATGGGAGAAGAGGTCCTTGGTCCTGTGAATGTACTATGCCCCAGTATGGGGGAATGCCAGGGCTAGGAAGCAGGAGTGGGTGGGTTGGTGAGCAGGGGGATGGGGGAAAGGATAGCGGGGTTTTGGAGGGGAAACTAGGGAAGGGGGATAACATTTGAAATGTAAATAAAGAAAATATCTAATAAAAATAAATAAATAAATAAACACATAAGTACATAAATAAATAAAACAAATTTACAAAAAGAAAAGAAAAAATAAAAGTGGAATCTCTCTCCACTCATAAAGTGATACAAAATAATCTAATTTCTCTTCCGCATGATATTATCCTTCAACTATATGGAGACAGTTCTGTTTCTCTGCAGTGCCCATCTCCCAGTCCTCCTGAGTCATCTTGAGATGCTCCAGTTTTCCCGAGTCCCCTTGAAACTGAAGGCAGCCACTCAGTTCATACTAATACTCAGCTTCCCATCAGTGTGAAGGGAACATGCCTTAACCAAAGGAGAAATGGGTCAGATCACAGACCAGTTACTCTCCTCTGAGTCAGGAGGAACAGACACAGCCATGAACCATAGAGAAGAAGGAGAAACTCTATAGCTAGCCTTTTCTTATTCTCAAAAACTTCTGCTGGATATATATATATATATATATATATATATATATATATATATATATATTTCCCTTTTATAATCTCTGAGGTCAACTAAGCCATGCGGGGCACACAGCCACAGGCAGCAGAATGGGCCCTAATGTACTTCAAGTCTCTATGTAATAAAAGCTGCCGCCATGGACCTCAGTGGCCAAATTCGAGGTCCTAAATTTACTTTTCAGCACATTCTACGGAGAACAGCTTTTATTTAAAGCCAGATTGTGTATATATCATGTTTATGTGGCTATGAGGACTTTTGAAATACGAGTTAAGAACTTTAGAGAGGAAAAAAAAAGTCCGTTTTGGAAGCAAATGAAAGGGAAATTCCCAGCTTAAGCCAAAAGTCAGTCCTGACCATGCATTTCTTCCAATGCCATCACTTAGCAGCGAAGTGTGCTATTACCCCTGAATTTCCTGCCTGGGCTGAGGGGAGGCCAGGCCCTTGCTGCCATTTCAGGTTTTCCATGTATTTCAGTTCTACCACAGCACTGCCCCTGCCCTGCTTGAGTCTCCTCCCTGCTGTGCAGTTAGTCAGGGGGAGAAGAATATGCTTCCCATGCATAGACTACAATTCTTTCCCAGTGCTCATCACCCTGCCAGAAGGAAAAGAAAGCCGCAGCATGAAGATTTCTGCCAGCCCCTACTCCTGCTGCTGTTCTTACAGTCTGGGAAGGCTGGACATCAAACACTCCCAGCTGAGAGCTTACACTCCTTCTCAGAGTATAAGAACATTGTCATGCGGTCCCTACTAAAGTGTTTTCTACCCCCTAAAAGTTTAGGAAGTCTTTTTCTCCAGGAAAATGTGTCACAAAAGGCCCAGTGAATTGATGCAGTTGGCTCTGAGAAGAACCTTACTTTGCCACAAACTGTGGTACACTGCTGTATCTCCCAGTGGGCTCTGCTTTAGCAAGGGTGTTTAACTGTTAAGTTTTGTTCTAATTTGCAAACAGTGCTTTGGGAGAACTTTAACTATTCCATCTAAAGAGAGCCCCAGAGTCACTCTCACATTGATCCACATATTTTATGGATAAGCTTTATCCTGGGTAAAGCTCATGCCAGGTATATGCAAGGACCTGGGTTCCAACCTCCAGAATCCACAAGAAGTCAGATGGAATAGTGGACATCTACAAAATCACAGCCCCTGCAGTGGCATGGTGGAGTACAGATGGGGCTTCTGCAACATTTGGAGCCAGCTAAGCTCTCATCCTCAGCAGCAAACAACAGAAGAAGCCCCATTTTAAACAATGTGGAAGATAAAAATACTGACACAGGAGGATCTACTGATCTCCACATGCAAGCTATGGCACACAGTCACCTGCAAACACACTACTACACATACACACACACACACACACACACAGAAACATACCACAAACACACCATATCCCTTCCACACACATACATACCACATCCCTCACACACATACACAGAAACACACACCATACACATACACTACACACACACCACAAACACACCCTACCCCCTCCACACACTACACCCCATACACACACATACCAAACACACACACACACCCACACACACACACACACACAACACACACATACCACATACTATACACATACCACAAACACACACATACCACACAAGTACCACACATACATCATACACATACCACACACACAACATACACATACATACCACAAACAAACACACCATGTACACACACACACACACACACACACACACACACACATCATCATCATCATCATCATCATCATCATCATCACTACTACTTATTCCCATCTCATGCCTTACTTTCTGCAGGCTTTTAAAAGGCCCACTCATATTATTGTTTGTGTATAAGTGACCACATGTCTCTTATTTATGACATGGCACATAATAGGGACTCAGGAAAGTTGTTTGAGTGAGTGAATATTTCTTTTGTGCATGCATATTTTACTCTTGTACTTTTAAAAATAAGTATCTGGAATAGCAGCAGAAAATAGAATACTGCTTGGCAGAGGTTACTTATTAAGAGAATAGGGTCTGGGGAATTAGTCTATAATGGAGACTGAAATTCAGCTAGGGAAGATGATTAAAATCCTGGAGACAGTGGTAGTTGAGGTGATGGTGGTGATGGTGGTGAGGCAGTTGCATAGCAAAGTTTCTTCAAAGTGACTTGATGGCACTGTAAAGTTCTGAGCATGTGTTGGGCTTATAGTCTACACATGTGTAGGTAGGCCTGCTGCCTGGTTAAGAACAGATGTAATAGACATAATTACAGGTCTATCCATACACACAGAAACTAGAATAAAGTTACATATGCCTACCTGTTAAACGAGTCAACTTCAGATGAAAGCAAAAGTTTCACCACACTATAGTACATATCTAAATTATTAGAGTTAGGCTTGCTGGGTGAAAGGCATATGTGTGCATCTCAAGCTATGTTTTCTATTGCTGGTTTACTTCCCAGCCAGAAGCTTGTGAGAAGCCTCATTTTCCAAAACAACCACCACATTTCTGTATTCTTATGTGTAATACAAAATGCACACTTGATTGCCTTATTGATTGTTTTAATATGTTCATTGTTGTTTTGTAAATAACCTGTTTTAAAAAGTATTCCTACTTTTACACACATTTTTTATTGCTTTGTATCAGTTCTGTATGTAATAAAGTTATTAACTTCTGGCACAGCATATTGTTCAGAAATAACCCTGTAGAGGCTGGGAGACCAGGAGGGCAGAGGGAGCTACACAGCCATAGACAGCTTTGAGTAAGGCAGCTGCAGGATGACATGGGGAGGTCCTGGGGTGCTTTCCCCATAGGATGCTGCTTGTAAACCAGCCTGCAATTGTTTGGTCATCACAGCAGTGAGCAGTCACTGAACACGGAATCATATGTTGGAACTCAGAGGTAGGCAAGGCAGACAGTATTCTTAGCAGAGGAGATAGGCAAACATCTTTAGATAAATGACAGACTGACTCACATGGCACGTGGTGTCCAGGCACAAGGGAGGGCTGAGATCTAGGCGAGCGTGGAGATCTGCCCAAGACCTGGTGTCAAGAAAGCTCTCTGAATACCTTAACCCAGCGTCTAAGGTGAAGCCCCCTCCCCTCAAGCCCCCGTAAATATTCGGAAGTGTTTCTGCTGTTTCTTCCTACGTTTGCAAGTTTCCTTCTGAGCATAGACAAGAGTCCATCACAGGGCAGGGATGCTTAAAGCATACGTGGACATCCTCCCAGCCATATTCTCTTCCTCTTGGCTCTTTGACACCTTTTACTCAATTGCTTTTAGTCCTGGATTAATTCTGTCTGGCTCTAGGCCCATGTTCATTTGCATGGCTATTCTATACAAATCTGAGTCTCTGTGACAGCAGGCCAGCCTGAATTCAGAAACCATCCACATCCATCAAGGCCCCCAGCCCAGTGTCCTCACTGCACAGGAAGGACAGGTAATGAAACTCCATGCACTGCAATCATGGAGCTCCAGGGTTACGCCGTGGTCATGCTGAAGGGTGAGCCACCCCATCCATCACCCTTATGTTCTACATGTCAAACCCTTGCAGGATTTCATTTGGGGCCTTGGACACGTAATTACGTTTGCGTTGTTTCCAACCACAGTTAAGTCTCAGATGATATAATTGTGAGTTTCATGGAGTGCTTGGCTCAGTGATACTTTCATCCCTAGTGTTTACTCAGTGACACCAGATAGTGCCAGCCACACAAGCTGATAAACTGCGTTCTTCGTCTACTCATATCCAGCTGCTGTTCTCAAGAAGTGACAAAGCGATGACTTAAAAATCTGTTAGAGAAAAGCCAGTGCTCCCCTTTGCTTTCTACACAGCCTCTGATTCCTTCAGCTGTGAACAATCACATTTTTGTCTATCAACTGATTTATTAATTAAGTCAACCTTAATTAGGTTAACCAACCAATGCACAGAAAGTATGCTCATTCATTCAGTAGACAAATATTTATTATGAATATTTTATATGTACTTATACTTTAAATGTTTACTATATTATATTTTATAGACATTAAATATATGTAAATTACAATACATATACATTTATATATAAAAGCATCTTTACATTTTTATTTTAAGGTATTATTTAATTTATATTTAATCTATATTCTATGTGGTGAACAATGCCAAGTGTAAAGTAGAAAACCTTTTTCCTCACCTCAGAATCATACATACAACCTAGCTGATACCCACTTTGAGACAGGCACTGTCAGGTGGTTATATCTGAATCATTTGAGCAGCATTTGAAAGTCCCATGTGTCTGCTCACTGCACACCGAAATCCTCAGATCCGGAGGAAGGTAGCCTGTGCACCAGTCAGTAACAAAATGTACCCATTCTGCTAATATTATGGCGACTGTTCTGTGATCTTCCTGGAATTTAGTTCCTTTGTGCTGGCCATCACAGTCCCGGGCCTCTCTTCAGCCAAGTCTTGGCCAGCAGTAATTCTAGGCTCATACACAAGACCTCCTGCTCACCTGTAAAGGACTCCTCCTCATGCCAGGGCCATGCCTCCCCTGCCATCTCCTTTGAAGTCAGCTGTGCTGCCCCAGTCTCTTTCCTGGATACCTAACCCTAAACTTGGCTTGTTTCTTCATTGGTTTCTAAGCTGTGGGTCCTGTAGCCACAGCTATACCTCATGCCTGATTTATTTCCTTTCTGTGAAGATGCTCCAGATAGAGACCCACAGCATGTAGGGTAGGGACCCCTGATCAAGCAGCTTGGATGAGCTTGGCATTCTCCTGTAACTTAGGGTGAGTGTAATTGACAAACACTCAGAGAAGTACCTATGGACGTGTTGATCCTCAAAGAGGGTGGGGGTAAGAGGCTAGAGAGAAGTCAAATGTGGTCTAGTGTCACAAAGAAAGAACCAACCTTATTTATTGCAGCAGAAGATTCGCATTGCTCTCTCTGTGTGTTCGGGAGGTACAGTTATTAGCAAGTATCTTCAAGTCTAAGAGAGGCATGACAGAGAATTTAAATGTCCAGGCCTGCCATCTCCCCAGCCTGACCCACAGATGACTCACACTCTCATCCTGCCTGGCTCTGCCAATGGGGAGTGACTGAGCTCTGGGGGCTGCCATGCAGGCATCTGGGAAGCATTTGAGTGACAGGGGGTGACTGGCCTCATACTGTGCCTGTTACCAGCTTGTGAATTCTGGTTCTTTTACATTTTAAATGTCAAGCCTGATTACTTCATATATAATATTCTGCCTGAGTATGATTGATCTGGATGACAAGTCAAGGAAGGTATTTTCAATATTTGACAATGATGCTTTAAGTCTACATGGATAACATTGGGGCTCAACCAATTCAGCTTTAGTTTCATTACGTCCTATGAACTGAAGTTCCTTGAACTGAAGTCTTCCAAAAATAACAGGCTTTCTAAGCACATGTAAAAGCAGGAGCAGGGAAGAGCTGGCTTTATAGTTTGGTCTCTTGGTGCTGCTTTCTGGTTCTCTGCTTTTATTGTAACACCTTTTTTGTCATTTGCCGATTGTTTGGAGTTGATTCAGCTTCCACTCACCATTTTAACTGCTCCAGCCTCACACACAGCCTCTGCAGCACCTGCCGTAGGGCAGGATGACTCAAAAGTGGTTATTGTCTCTCAACTTCTTTCAGTGTGATCAGGGTGATAGCCAAATATTAGTCAGTCATGGTGAGGTGGTAATGGTTGTGGCGGCATTAGACCTACATCCTGAGGGACACAGACCAAACAGACAAGAAGAACCCCACAGAAGCCCCTGGTTCACAACTCTAGAACCCAGAAAGGAGGGCAGCCTGACAGGAGTGACTTTCTGAGGGGAGTCCATGGTGGGAATGTAGACCCAACAAGCAGCTCTCTGACCAGGCCTGGCCCAAGTACTCTGATTGGCTGTTGAAGAATCTGGTTACTTCCTGTGTTCCCAGACCACAGGCCCTCAGCCACCTCTCAGGGCTTGCTGCCAAGCTGGAAGGGAGAATCTGGGTCTACGTTCTTGTTCTTATAGGATGGACAGGCTGTCACATTCTGTCTACTTCTCTTCCTCTCGACTTGGAAGCAAAAGCTGCCTTTGACTGCTCCCTGCCCCTGCTCAGGGAGATACACAGCAGTCACGTTAGATCTCTGGTTCAGACCATCCTCACTGGAGACATCTTCCTGAGCCCCCAGAGAGGTCTGCAGCACTAGCCTAAAAATAGATGAACAGAAAATGCAGACTCAGGGATAAATGCTCCTACCAGGCCCCATGAAAGCAGCTATATCAAATTCAGCCTTCCTCCCAGCCAAGCCACAGGGTCGTGAGAGACTTCCCATCTTCCCTTCTTGAGCTGGGAAAGGAAAGGAGGAAGTAGGGAGGCAGGATGTGGGGGATGAGATGTGGGAGATGGGATGTATGCTGCTTGGAGGGCAGAGGGCTAGAGCAGAACTCCTGCTAATGATTTTGTTATGGCTCTCTGGAGCAGTTGATTACACACACATGCAGAGATAGGGAGAGGGAGAGAGAGAGAGACAGAGACAGACAGAGACTGAGAGAGACAGAGGGACACAGAGAGACAGAGAACTCCAGACAGCCCTAAGTATCTGGTGGATACTTGGGCTTGGAATGGCTCTTTCATTGGGCAGCCACCTGCTCTGGAGGTAGGGTCTTTTGTGTTGTACAACCATGCACAAGACCATGAGAAACATGGTACTTACAATGCCATGCAAGTTTATGATTGAGCAGACAAAATCCAGAGTTGCAGCCTGTTTATAGCCTCATGACCTGGGAAAATGAATATGTGACTATCATGTGAATGCCAACTTTCCTTTGTCTGCCCATCCATTAGAACTGCCATTGTGAGTTGGATCAGTTCTGTCTCAGGATACAAGGCTCTGGAACTCTAGCAGGGGTCAGGCTCAGTTCAGTGGGTTCTGTGATGGAAAAGTTACATACTCCCTGCTTCTGATTATTTTCCTGGAAGTGGAGGGACAAAACTAATCCAAGGAAGGGTTGACTACATAGTCACCTCTGGACCCCAGGATCAGCTTAGAGCCTCCCATCAGCAGGCTGGCTAAGCAACATACCTTGAGTGTGTGAAGTTCCTCACACATTTCTGGTAAGTCACACTGTTTTAGAGTTTCAGACACGATTATCAAAATAACTCAGGCTTCTGTCCATTTGGGGATGCCTGAAGAGATCTTTGTGAGATCTCAGCCATCTTCTTCCCAGATCCTCCCTGCCCTGTGGAAGAGTCCATCTGTAAAGCACATCCTCCTTGTGGATGTAAGATAGGATTGGTGGGCAGGGAGGAAGGCAGAATAGTTATTATTTGAGTCGTTATAGATACAAGACCAAGAATGGCAAGTGAAGCGAAAATCCAGGCTGGAAATGCTTCTCTAGCCTATTGTAGAAACCAGAGGCAGGGTGACATACAGATAAAGTTCACCTGAGCTCACACTGCTGAGGTGCACTTGTCAGCACTGCCACTTGTGAATAGCATGAGTTCGGATAAATTAATCTCTTTGCCACTCAGTTTCATTTCTACAATGTGATGGGGGTGACCTTCATACCCAGGAGTCTGTGTGGGTCTAATGAGCTAACACAGAGGCCCTTGGAGCTGTGCTCAGTAGACACCAGCTCCTCCTCTGTAGATCAAGAAGCACCTTATGCTGGTTAAACACCTTTATTTATCTGGACAGAAGAAATAAGCATTGTAACCACATATGTATTCATTTGGACATTTTGGCCAGGTAAGGTAATGTCCAAACTACTGCCTATGGAACAAATTAAGTTTGCCTTTGGGGAATGTCTTTGGAAGTGAGTGCGTGCTCTCAGGGGCACATTCACTCACAGTCATAGTAGAAAACAATCCCTCCAAGGTACTTAAGTCATGATTTAGATCAAGCTGTTTCTGACCCTTCTCCCTTTTATTTCATGAGACTTTATGCAGTTACTTAATTTAGTGTGGAATACTTGAAGTACTGTGGAATACATTTGCATATGGTGATGGATGGGCTTCTGACAGCCCAGAGCTTTGCTATGCCAGCATTTTTATTACCCTTGGATATCACCAAACAGTGAACCTGCACAGGTCACAGCGATGTGAGCACTCCTTTCAGGTTGCAGGGAGATTAGCCAGCCAGTTTAAAACTGCCCAACAGGACTAATGAGAGACAGAGACGCTAAGTGGTTAAAGTGCTTCCTGCCCAACGGAGAGCCAGAGTTGGAACTCCTCAGAAACCCACAAAAATGCCAGATGGCCATGGTAACCTACTTGTAATTACAGTACGTAGACAGGGGCTCCTCAGAATAAGATGGCTAGCAAGACTAGAGATTACCAGTGAGCTCTGGGTTAACTGGAGAGACCCTGCCTCCAGTAAATACAGTAGAAATGCCATTAAAGACGATTCCTTAAACCCTGGGCTTTCAGACACATATTCACATACCCACAAATGCATGCACTGCCCCACACACACATAAAAGAAAATGGAAAAAAAAAGGAACAACAACAACAACTCCCCCAAAGGAAACAAACACACAAAGTCACTGCCTAGCGAACCTGGGGCAGGCAGATCAAGCTGCCATTGAGCCACTGTTGTTTTACAAAGAGGTTGGTGAGGAATGGACCATCTTCTGCCCATGTGTTTTTAATTAGAAACAGGGGCCATCAGGACTTTTGGAAAGCAGTGAAACTTTGCTAGCCCAATTAAAAATCCCTGTCACTACAAGTCTGTGATCAAGCCTCAATATTATGATTTAGCTGTCCAGTGGCATGGCTGCCAAGACAGTGAGTTCCCAGGGACCTCAAACAGACTGAGGGGTACAGGGTAGGGCAGAGCAGTGGCGAAGACCCACCTTCCCTATATTAGGGAAGTCCCTATTAGGAGAGTCACTGACTTTTCACAGCATCCTCCTGGGGAGAAAATTGTACCACTCCCTGGGACAATCCAGGTGCCACCCCCACCTCCAGTGTCCAAGTGTCCTCATTCAAATGAAAACATGCCTAGACCTCAGAAAGGCTTGCTCACCAAATGCCATTTCTCCTGACTTGTCATTTGGCCAGTTATCACTTAGTTTAGGTTCTGGGTGGTCCAAGCTCCTCTGGGAACTTGGTAACTTCCATGGTTTCAGTTTCCGGAGTTTTCTGCTTGCCTTGCAATTCCAAGGAAGCTGAGCTTGCTGAGGAAGTGGGCAGCAGCAATCCAGTCGCAGAGGTGGTTCAACACGGGAAGAGAAAGTATAATATTGCAGCACAGCTGCTGTGAGCTTGGGTACACAGTGCTCGTGTTGTGTCCAGAACACACAGTTTCACACTATTCTGTCCCACACTCCAGCTTTTGTGTTCTTTCTGCATGGGTGAGGAAAGGTTAATATAAATGTCCTACTTGGGGATGAACATCCACAGTAACTGACTAGTTACGAGTCTCTGAAATAACCTGCACTACAAAAAGAAGCTTCTGGCCGGGCGTGGTGGCGCACACCTTTAATCCCAGCACTTGGGAGGCAGAGGCAGGTGGATTTGTAAGTTCGAGGCCAGCCTGGTCTACAAACTGAGTTCCAGGACAGCCAGGGCTATACAGAGAAACCCTGTCTCAAAAAACCAAACAGAAAAAGAAGCTTCTTGACTAAGATTTAGAGCAGCACCAATTTGTGGGTGTAAACATAAATGTTTAGAAGAAACTCATAGAAACATGACCATTTAATAAGCAAACAGTAGTAGGTTCCTCTGATAGAGCCTATAGCCTCCCCAGCCAAGGGGTTTTGACCAAGTTTACAGTGCCTCAAATCCAACCAGAAAGTATTTTTGGTAACCTCGATAATAGTCATGCCACTATTACACCAATAATTACCATTTGTCTGGCAGTTTTGGTATTGTAGCATGTAGGACCCCACCCTAGGTAAAGATCACTGGTGAAAAGTCTCCTCCAGTGGCTTATGCAGCATCTTTGGGCAATCTGAAAGCTAGTCAGCAGGAAGGAAGTGTCTCTGTTAGTTCAGATATCCTACAGCCAAAGTTTATGATGACTTCAATAATAGTTTTACTACCTTGTTAGAGGTAGTGGTAATAGCCTGTATTGTTTGGAGTGCCCCTGGGACTTCTGGGACACCTATTCTTCCAGAGATGGCAGTACTATGTGTTTGTTAAAACTGACCAGATAAAGGACAGAGATGCTAAGAGGAGAGCCAGCTGTCTGGATCAGTACATCCAGTCTTCAATATCTATTTTGGGAAGTCCAGGGTGTACCTAGGTGTTCTTGATAGGAATATTGCCTTTTGGCTACTGGGGGAATATAAGAAACTAGGAAAAACTGGATCCAGAGTTCTATGTCTGCTCAGGAGCAGCATTTATCAAACCCAGTATAGTGGTTTTCAGTTTTGTGTTCAGAACTGTTTATTCAAGACTAGCTAGTAGGGAATGGAGTGTGCGAGTGTGTGTGTGCGTGTCCATGTGTGTGTGTGTGTGTGTGTGTGTGTGTGTGTGTCTGTGTGTGTGTCTGTGTGTCTGTGTGGCTATGCAGAGGGAAGCCACCCCTCACAGGTCAAAGTGCAGGCCTCCTCTAGAAAGCCATGTTTTGTGGATGTGCCTGCCTTCTGGGGTGTCAGATGGGACTGCTTCAAAGGTTTTCTGCTGTGACCTTGGCTTGTTTTGTCTTGTCTAATCAACCAGGTCACTTTCCTGAGAGAAGATTGGCTCTACTGGCTCAAGATCTCAGAAACTGGCCTTAACTGAGTCCCCGCACCCCAGGATGGAGAATTTTGTCCTGAGGTTTTATCTTTGCTGATCTTGGCACTTGCTGACATTTTGTTGGTATGGGCCCCAGAGGAGCCCCTACTGTGGCCAGATGGATGGATGTCACCAGGGAAAAACCTTCCATCACAGCATGTCACTTCCTTTCTCAGGATGTCACTACCAGACTGAGTCAAGCAGGGTTAGGGGAAGGAGGTCGGAGCAGAACGGGCCGGGCCGGAGGGAGGAAGGAGTGAGAACTAGTTTAGAAGTATCTGTGATCCCCTGAGGACTGAGGGAGCCTTTGGAATTTTCTGTTTCCTTTCTGCTTTTGAAAGATGTATGCCTCGGTACAGAGCACAGAACATAACAGAACAAGCTCCGAGGGACCAGAGCTGCCCACACAACTCTCTTCTCTAAGGAATGGGATTTTCTTTGTTTGTTTGTTTGTTTGTTTATTGTTTTGTTGTTTTATTTTATGTGTGTATGGGTGGGTGCTTTGCTAGCATGTATGCCTATATACCACATGTGTGCAGTGTCCATGGAGGACAGACAAAGGCATAAGATGCCCCTGTGGATGCTGGGCACTGAACCCAGGTCCTCTGGAAGAGCATCCTATGTTCCTACCCTCTCTAATGTGGATGAAGGTATCTGGAAGCACAGGAAAAGGATCATACATAGACAACAATATCAGCCATGCTACCTCTTGGTCTGTGGGTGAATCACTGTCCAGTCACTGCCTAGGCAGAGCTGTGAATGGGACGGCCTGGGGAAGGGTGGTTACTCCCTTTTCTCTTAGACAGTGTTAACAGAAGGTTCTTCAGATATCAAGGCCAGCAATGCCCAAGGCTGGCTCTTGGTCAATTCACCTCCCTTGGCAGTGTCACAGGGGTAAGCATGGTTGTGAGATTCAGTTCTCATCCTCCTGGACAGGAGCTCAGCACTGCATAGGCAATCCTCCTCTCACAACACAGGAATTGAATTCCAAGCCTGTGGCAAACCAAGCCTGGGAAGACCTCATGTGAAGGCGGTCTGCTTTTCAGCCAGCAAATCTTTTCTCAGGTCCTCTCAAGACCAAACTGCCTTTGAAGAGCATCCAAGAAGTAGAAGGAAAATAGAAATTCTTCCTATAAGGAAGGAATACTGCTGAAGGGGTTTGCAACTTCATAGCAAGAACAACAATACCAACCAACCAGATCGGAACCTCCTGCTCCGAGTTCCCAGGGACCAAGCTACCAACCAAAGAGTACACATGGCTCCAGCTGCAAATGTAGTAGAGGATGGCCTTGTCAGGCATCAATGGGAGGAGAGGTCCTTGGTCCTATGAAGGCTCGATAGATGTTCCAGTGTAGGGGAATCAAGAGCAGGGAGGTGGGAGTAGGTGGGTGGGTAGAGGAGCACCCTCATAGAAGCAGAGGGAGGGGGGAACCAGATAGGGGGTTTCTGGAAAGGGGAAAACCAGGTAAGGGGATAACACTTGAAATGTAAATAAATTAAAAGGAGAATTTTTTTAAAGGAAGGAATACTGCATGAGAAGCCTCTCTTCTCACCAATTGCTTTCTCAACTGGGAAGGAAACCCAAGGGGTGCACATCGGTTGTGTGTCTGTGTTTTGTTTTTCATCACAGTGAACAAGGGCAGAGCTCTCCATGTGTAAATATGATGGCAACTTAAGATGGCTGGGATGCTCTTTCTCTGCATTATGTGTGTCCAGGCTGAACGCTGGACACCAGTGTGGTCATCTTCCTTTATGAGCAAAGTAGAAGGATTGTCAAAATGACCTAGAATTAACTGGATGAGGTGATGCATGCCTATAATACCAGCTCCTGGAGGCAGAGGCATGGTGAGTTCAAGGACAGCCTGGACTACATGGGAGGTTTGTGGCTAGCCTGTGCTACACAGTGAAACCCACTATTTCAGAACACCCACTCTCTCTCACTTCAGTTCTACCTCCTCAAATTACTGTGGTATTTTAACTGTTGTGCACACTAGTTCATAGTGTTTAGTTTCACTGTTGACATTTATTTCAGCGTGATGAAAATAATTTAATTTCTTTAAAAGTTGACAGAGGGGGAGTGCTGGAGAGATGGCTCAGCAGGTAAGAATGATTCTTGGAGAGGACCAGAGTTCAATTCCCAGTACTGACATGGCAGCTCATAACTGTCTGTCAGGTTCCGAGGTATTCAACACCCTCTTCTGACCTCTAAAACATCAGACATGCACACAGGGTTCATAATACATGCAATTAAATAAAAATAAACAAATCTTTAAAAATAAATAATAAAAACAAATAGTTGTATTTCTATTTATGATCTGGATTCTACTATTTAAAACCATTACATCCTGCAAAGAGACGAAAAGCTTACTGCATGACCACAGTCATGTTTGAAACAACTCTGGATGGTTTTTTTTTTTTTTTAACATTTCCTGATAGACTGACTGGTAACATTATAATTATATTTCTGCATCAGGAATATTCCCCCAATTGCCACATTTCTGAAATAGAGTCCCAAGGGAGCACCCAGACTATCTAAGCAGCATCCTCAGTATCTTCCCACCCTAAACACTTACACTAAAGCAAGAGAATGTACAACCAGTTACCAAACCTCCTCTTTGTGGGACATAAATGTGACGAATTCCAAGCTGGCTCCCTTTAGGCAAATTGCGTCAGCATGCATAGCAGAAATGACAACTCTTGCTAGAGAACCAGAAAAAACAAAACAAAACAAACAAACAAAAACACCCCCAAAACAAAAACATCCCGAAACTCTAACTTTTATGTTTTCAGGAGGGTGTTGTGTGAAGTTCCAGAGAGGATGGTGAAACATTCACTAGAAAACTGCATATTCAGATTCACCTGCTCCATTTCCAAGTGTTCAGTTCTACAGAACAGGTCCCTAATGTTCCAGGAACCAAGACACTTCCTCTCCTTTCTCTGTTCCACTGACCCGGGCCAAGGGGATCTAGGAGCTTTGAAACAAGATTCTTTGCTTTGGCCTTGCAGGATCCCGGCCTCCTCCCCTCTCCCTGGCTCCACATACATGCTGTTGGAGAGACAGGGTTTGCTCTTGCCTGGAGGACAGCATGATTAGAAAGCCATTTGGCTCACACACAGCCTCCGTGGTTCTTCGTTTAGTTCTGCTTTGGCTGTGTGCCGGGGTGTCTAGTAGCTTAGAGATGTTCCATCTCCTCTGCCTGGGGCCTGTGCTTGCCCAGACGCAGAGAGTGTCAGGTACTGTCTGCATGGAATCCTGGGAGTCACACTGGAGTCTGGGCCAGCCCTGGGTCCCAGTGTTGTGACACCTAGCACAAAAGAGACCAAGAGGCTTGACAAGCTGTCTGGCACACTGCTGGGTGCTTTCTTGGACTTTGCTGACTAGAGTGCAGAGACTCTGTCTAGAGTGCAGAGACCCTGTCTAGAGTGCAGAGACCCTGGGAGGCAAACTCAACATCCAGTCTCTGTGGTCTCTGTGCTTGAGCCCTCCTCACTACCAAATCCTGGTTCCTACACTGGGAGGCTTCTTTAATTCAGTGTCTTGAACCCCCTTCCTCATCCCAAGAGTTGGTCTTTCTGCTCTCCTGCCCTATCTCTGCCCTTTCCCATGGATCTTATGTGTATTCCCCTTTTCCTCTTCATCCAATCTTTCATCCTTCCATGGCCAGATTACTTTCTTAACACAGAGCATTGGTAATGACATATTGTCTTCCATCTTCCTCACAGATCTCCAGTAGTGCTTTTCATGACCTAGAACACCTCCAGCTAGTGCTCTGGACTCTGCTTGTTCCTTTAAATACAACTTTACTGAAACATGGTCAACCTTTTTCATTTTTTGGATTATATATGGCTGCATTTGTACTGGAAAGAAGTTACAGAGCCTATACCTTTGCAAAGCTTGAGTATTTTTCCATTTGGAAGCCTGTGAGATGACTCGATGGGTAAAAGCCCTTGCCTGTAAGCCTGGCAATCAGTTTGATTCCTGGGAGCTACATGGTGGAAGGAGGGAACCTACTTCCTAAAGTTGTTCTCTGACTTAGCACATATATGTACACACACACACACACAGAGAGAGAGAGAGAGAGAGAGAGAGAGAGAGAGAGAGAGAGAGAGCACACAAATAAATATAATAAAAATCATTTTTAAAATACTTGTATTTAGTCCTTTGCAGAAGACATTTGCTGGCCTCTGCTCTACAATATGGCTCCAGATTCCCTAACCAGACTGTGCTGTGGTGTTGCCTTTCCTGACTTATGCTAATCAACTATGCTCTAGCACATGGTCCTTCCAGGTCCTCCTCAGAAATCCCTCTTCAAGCAGGCTTTTGCTGGTTCCTGATTCAGAGTGATCTCCTCTCCCTTGTGCTCTGATTCACTGTGGAACCTGTGTCCTCTTCACTTGACTGGCTCTGTAAGGTTCTTGGGGGAAGCAGCCACGGTTGGGTAGGTCTCCCCATCTTTGGAACCCCGCAGAGCTTACTGAATGCACATATTCATTCATTCATTCATTCATTCATTAACTTTTGGGGGCTTCCCTGACTCAGTAGCTTCCAAAATAAACAATCAATCTTCTTGTTGTTGGGAGTACAGATGAGTAAATGAATATAAATTATCTTCTCCTGAGAAGGTTTAGAGTTTTGCTCTGTGTCTTAGCTTAGCTCCTATGAGCCCTGTGCAGGAAAGGATAGAGTGGTAAGCAGAGGATGGACAAAGGGCCTTTGCCTCCCATCTTCCTAGGCCTCTGCTGCACTGAGCCATTTCACAGATGTGTGAGACCATGCTGGCCAACGATCATGGGCAGTAGGTGCTATGATTGGATTGTCTCTTGTACCCCACAGGTTCAAATAGTGAAAGGTATTCCTACTTGCTCTTGGCTCTGATCCCTTCCCTCCTCTGCTTCCTGCTCCCCAGGACATAAAATACTCCCTCCATCACACAATGCAGCCATCATGACAAATACATAAGGCTATGCAGCCCCAGGCTGAGTCCTCAGAAACTGTGAGCTGAATCAAGTCTTTCATCCTTCAAATTGTTCTCCAGGGTATTTTTGGCAGTGCTATGCAAAGCCAGTAATGTAAGGAGGCCAGAAGTCAGCAGAGAGCAACATGGGAGGGGTGCTGTGTGATGCAGATTCACAGTAAGACAAGGTAATTTCCTGTGCCCACTTTCAACATGTTTTTCTCTGACAGTCCTAGGAGAAGAAAGTCCCATACTAGTTTCACTAGGAAGGTGTCTGTCTACATAGTACGCTGGTCCTGGGGACTCTGGGGCCATCCATGGCCCAGACTTCAGTATCTGGCAAGTGCTGACATGCATGGTGCATTGCATCCAGTTTTTGTCTCTGTGGTCACACTGCCTTGTATTCAGTCTGGCTCAGTGTCTCCTGCTTCCTCTCTGTATTTAAACCCTATTGAAGTGACTCAGGGCAGTCTCCCATGTAAGAGCCTTTAAAAATATTAATAAGAAACTGCCATGGGCTATTGTTCTAAATTTTATATTTTAAACTTTAAATAATAGCTCTGTGAGAAGAGACTTGATATTTTTATGTACTTATGTACAATGCAAAGATTACAGAAGTCAGGCTAATTGAGTCCAGCTCCTCGTGTTCACTCTGTTTTAGAGCAGCAAACACACATGATCTACTTTTAGAAAATTTCAAGCACAATGTGAATATTTTCAACTATAGTCACCATGATGTACTTATAGGTCCTACACAATTGGAAGCTGATGCTCATTGACCAGTATTTCCCCAGCTCAGGCAGCACTCATTCCCGTCTCTGCTTTGTACAGTCGACTCTAGAATCCACACATGAGAATATGTCTCTCAATGTATGTCTTACCTCACTTAGCACTGTGTCCAGGTGCATGTCTGATGCTCCAAGTTGAAGGATTCCCTTCTTGTTCAAAGCAGTATAATATTCCATCTGTCACATACACTTATATGTGTACATATATCCAAAGGTTTGCATATATAACACGCATTTTCTCTATTAGTCTACTAATTGTTCTTTTTTTTATACTATTATTCTACTGACAGACACAGTCTCATGTTTTGGCTGTTGTCAACAGTGCTGCAATAAACATGAGGCTGTCGCTAGCTCTCCAAAATACTGATTACTTTTTCTGTAGCTTTAGAATATAGTTTGAAATCAGAGACTGTGGTGGCAACAGTTCTGGGACTTGTCAAGACAACTGTGACTAAGCATGATCTTCTGGGCACTGCTACATAAAATTTAGGATTATTAATTTCTATTTCTTTGAAACATGAATCCAAGCTTTTGATAGGAATGTCAATAACTATATATTCCCCAGAGTTGCATGGACACTTGACATTGTTAATTCTTTCAATGAAAAAATTTATTTTATATGGGTGTGTGAAATGTGTGTTCTATGTGGTGTATGTGTATATGGTACAGACAGTATAATATTCCATCTGTCATACACACACACACACACACACACACACACACATATATACATATATATACACACACACACACACACACACACACATATATATATATATATATATATATATATATATATATATATATATATTGCACTCAAGTGTGTAGGTGTGAACACTTGTGTGTCTGTGAGTTCAGAGGCAGAGGACAAAGCTGTGTGTCTTTGAGACAGCATCTCTTAGGGAGCTCAAAGCTCACCATTTTGGCTAGGATGGTTAGCTCTAGGGAGTTCCCAGGATCCATGTGTTCCCCCTCCCTTGCAAACACTGGGGTTACAGGCTCTCATTGGCACGCCTAGTCTTGAGTGCAGGTGCCTCATGGTCACTGGCCCATCTCCCTAGCCCTGATATTCCTGTTTAATTGTCCCTTTTTCATTTTCTTTGTCAGTATCGTATATTTGCTAGTGAAATGAAATTTTCATTTTCTTGGCTAGAGAAATAAAAATGTTATCAATGTATTCCTAAATTGATCTTTAGCTTCGAATATAAATGGGGCAACTTCCTTGACTTGCTTTTTGTATAGTTCATTGTTGGTGTAAGGAACACTGCTGCCTGTGGGATTTTGCATTTGTAGCTTGTAACATTACTGTGAACAAGAGTTTTGTAAATGACATCTTTGGAGTTTTCTACATAGAATCATGTCACCTGGTTATGGAGATAATTCTTCTGTTCTGATTTCGATGCCTTTGGTTAAATTTTCTTGTGTAATCATCCTGTTTAAGATTTCCAGCACTGTGCTGGGGTTGGTGAGCAGACACTCTCACCTGTCCTACATCTCACAGGAGAGCTTCCAGCTTTCCCACGTTGATGTTAGTGATGGACTTGGCATAGATGGTTTGTCCTGGATTGGGGTCAGTTTGCTCAGTACCTACTCTGAGAATTTTTACTGTAAACAGGAATTGGATTTTGTTAAATAATTTTTTTCTATATATATATATATTAAAATTATCATGTCCTCTTTTCATTATGTTATGTGCTATATCAAATAGATTTGTAAATGCTCACCTAACCATGTTTCTCAAAGATAAATCCCACATGGTTGTAGCCTATTCTTTATTGATGTGTGGGTGAATTTGCTAGTAACTGTAGTTTGTCAGCCTTAAGGGTTCATATGTCTGTGTTTGTCTTTGAATGCTTAATAGAATTCATAGAGGAAGCTACCACCAACAGGCTGTTGGCAGCTTCCTCTATGGTGGGGTGGATTACTGATTACATTTCTTTATTTGTTGCTTTTGTGCTTTTATGATTTGATCATAATAGATTATACATTTTTCAGAATTTGTCTATTTCTGTTTTGTGGGCTCAAAGTGTTTTTATAGAAACCCTTCATTAAATTGAATTACATTTGGCTTACAGTTGCTTCCATGTGCCTTTTAAGCTTGGCATAACAGTTTCTCCTGAGATGAGATGGATGAATAAGCTCGGTGGAGATGGGGAGCACGCTGACACCTAACTTCTCTCAATGATCTCTTAGTGCTTCTGTTGATGTCTCTGTTTACCGATTTCCACTTGATGTATATCAGTTTTACTTTTTATTATTCCCTTCCAGTAACCCAGGATCAATCTGTTCCTTTTTTTCTCCCCTAATTACTTGAAGTGTCAAGTTAGGTTGTTTATCTGAGATACTTTTTAAACTATCTGTAACTGTTTTTGTGGCATCCAAAGCATTTGTGTGTTGTATTTTCATTTTGTTTGTCTGGAGATATTTTAAAATTCCTTTTGATTTCTTCTTTGAAGTGATGGCTACCAGGTATTTGCCACTCTGTCCCCTGCAGTTGTAAATTTTTGGTTTCCTTGCTGTCATTTATTGGTGTATCCTTCACATTCTTCAAAGGTGCTTGGAAGGTCTTTGATCTTCAGCAGTACACCAAGTCCTGCTTTTTGTGTGATCTACCCAGCAATCTGTCCTAGACTCTGTTCTTCTGCCACCATGTCCTACTTAGCTGTGATCAAACACAAACCCAAAACAGCTTGGAGAGAAGGGGTTTAGTATGTGGCTGATAGGTTACAGTCTGCCTTCAGGGGAAGCCAGGGCAGGAGCTCAAGGCAAGAGCTTAAAGCAGAAACCACAGAGAGCATGCTACTGGCTCACTCACCTTGCTTTCTTATACAACACAGGGCCACCTACTCAGAATGACACCGTCCACAGTGGCCTTGGCCCTCCTGCATCAGTCAGCCATCAAGAAAATGCCCCACAGACATGTTCACAGGCCAAACGGATGAAAAGGATTTTCTCAGTTATTATCTTTTCCCTGGTCACTCTAGCTTGTGTTAAGCTGGCAAAACCTAGTTGGCACACATTATATGGGTATTGGGAGTTGATAGCAGGTTCTCAAGCTGGGCCACAAGCACCATTACCCACTGAACCATCTTGTCAGGCCAGCAGTGTTGTTCAAATCAGCCATTGCTTTGCTGATTTTCTTTCTGAATACCCTATTATTGAAAGTGGGTATTGAAATTTCTAGCCCCACTACATCGCTACCAGTCTCTCACTTCAGGTCTTGAGCCATGAAAGTACTCAGAGGTTGGTTGCTTCCATCATTACAGAATGGTGTGTGTGTGTGTGTTTGCCCTTGGCTCTTAACTGTTTGCTTACAGTGTGTCTTGGTGTGATATATTGGCATTCCTACTTGGGAATTTCTGAGTTTCACGATTATAGAAGATATTTTTTCCTCCCAAGATCTGCTATGTCTTCAGACATTATTTCTTTGAATAAGAATTAAACTACTTTTTCCCCCTACTTCTGAAAATTTCCTGAGATGTACAGGTTCCTTTGCAGCATCTCTTCACTTATGTAAGGCCCACATTCTTTATCCCACTCAGTCTGTGTTGCTGTCTGCCTGATTTCTGCCTGTCCTTCAGCTCTCCTGCTGTGCTAAATACACCATTCTCAGCAACCTTCAATCTCAGCTCTTGGACACTTCAGTTCCAAAACCTCTAGTTAGTTCTCATCACATTTTGACTTGTTTGTTGAGGCTTTTTCTGTCTGTGGATTGCTTCCTGAGTTGGCTGGATTGTTTATCAGTATTCTTCTGTAGTTCCCCAAGATTCTTTAAAATAATTATTTTCAAATGTTGGTCTAGAGAGTCACAGGGCTCCACTTCTTTGCATTAGTCACTGGGAAATTCTAATGCAGGTGTTACATTACCTGGTGTTTCATGTTCCTTACAGCTGTGGGTTGATTGAATATTTCCAAACCTGTCAACTCCTCTGTACACACAGACAAACAGGGCTCAGGTGTGGACATAGGGGCTCTGAACCAAGAAGACATATTTTCTCTCTATGGGTCTGTGGTGGTTGGCTCAGGAAGGATTAAAAGAGAGGTAAGGAGCTCCCAAAAAGTGGGCTACATCTTTCAGAAAGCAGCCATGATATAAAGAGGTCTGAGGAGAAAAGAGTGCTTCCTGCATCCTATGGCTTCACTCCCCTAGCTCCCCTATCTAACTCCCCTAGCTCCCTTACCTCCTCTATCTATCTCCCATACCTCCCCTACCTCCCCAGCCTTCCCTCCTCTCCCTGCCTCCTCTCCCTCCCCTCCCTTCCCTGCCTTCCCCCTGCCCTCCCTGCCTCTCTTACCTTTCCTCCCTCCCCTCACTACTTTCCCTCCCTCTCCTCCCTACCCCCTCCCCTCCCTGACTCCCCTGCCCTCCCTCTCCTCCCTGCTCCTTCCCCTCCCTGACTTCCCTGCCCTCCCTCTCCTCCCTGCCTTCCCATGTCCTCCCTCTCCTCCCTGCCTGCTGGTAAGAGTCTCTGTTTTGTCATTGCTGCCACCCTCCTTCACTGATATCAGAACTCAGCTTCTTTGGGTTCCAACATGGAAGGAAGACTAGCAACTCTCCAGGAATTTCCCATATTGGGATGACTGAGGCTCCCAGCCTGGTTGACTGAGCATTCACTTCTTTAGCAAGCAGATGACCTTGTTGGACTGCCAGCCTCTATTACTTATAAGTCATTCGAGTACATTCACATGTAAATCAGTATCAGGCATATACAGACAGGTAGGTAGATATGTAGGTAGTTAGACAGACAGACAGACAGACAGACAGACAGACAGACAGACAGAGATAGAAAGACAAATGATAGATAGATAGATAGATAGATAGATAGATAGATATTATATTGATTCTGTAGAGAATTCTAATACAGTCACCAGCAAGGTGAGCTCCGTCTCAGTGGCTCTAGACTACAAGATGCTGCTTCCAGGAGTGCAGGCAGAGGTCAGGTCTGTTAGAAATGTGGGGACCAGATTTCTTTTAATTACGTTTGTGTGTGTGTGTGTGTGTGTGTGTGTGTGTGTGTGTGTGTGTGTTGCAGAGCATGTGTGACACTTAGAGGATCTCTCAAGGGAGTTAGCTCTTCCCTTCCACAATGTATGACCTGGGGATCAAACTTAGGTCATGAGCTTGGTGGCAAGAGCATAAACTAGCTGAACCATCTCGCTGGCCCCTGACCCAGATTTTATGAAGACTATTGCACAGTTAGTTCTAAAACTTTCATTGAGAAAAACAACTCTGATTCAAACTTGCAAAATATAGTGTAAATTACCTTTTGAGGAATGAAAATGGAAATAAAAAAATTACAAATGGTAAAACTATAACAACTACTGTAAGTATTACGTGATCCAGAGACTGCCATGATTTGGATGATAGCTCCCAGCCACCCCAAAGGTCCATGGTAAAAGATGTGTTCTTAGGATGTGGTGTTGGAAGCACTGTGGACATTTAATGGGTGGAGGCCAGTGGATTTTTCACTAGGTTGTTAGAAGCATATTTTGAAGATATAGGGGCGGGGACTTTGTTGTATACACATAAGTGCATGTGTGCACATATATACACATGCATGTGACAGAAGAGTCTTTAGTGCCTTTACATTTTGAATTGGTATCTCATTGGCCTAGAGGAGGACTGAGCAGTGAGCTCCATTATCCATTCATCTCTTCCTCAGTCTCACCATTTCTCTGATGTGTGCAGCCACATCTGTTTCTTATATGAGTACTGAGACTCGAACTCAGGTCTTCACATGTGTGAGGCAAACATATTACTAACTCAGCCATCTCTTCAGCCCCTTTCTCCTTTATTTCTGATTCAAGATGTGGCCACTGGCTTCTGCGATGGTGTGTTACACTCTCCAGAAGCCCTCACAGTCATGTTTCCTGATCCTCTGGCTGAGGTCCCTACGTGTGGTACCACTGACCATGCCACCCTGTGTTTGCTGCCTGTGTACTTCTCCATGAATCTGCTAGTCCCCTTAACACATACTATCAAAATGTGGGTTTGCTAATTGGTAGAGATTTCTTTTCCATCATAATTGGCAATATTATTCCCAATTTCAAGATCACTGTCAAAGTTTTAGAAACTTCTGTCAAACATCTGCGTGTGACAGTGGTGTGCAGTGGGGCGAGTTGGTGGCAGTGGGTATACAGTGGAGTGATTCAATGGTAGCAGATACGCAGATAGCAGAGGTGCCATGGGTATGTATGCATGGCTACCTTTCTCCAAAAAAAGGAAATATGTTTGGTGATCTAGTTCCATTTGGGTTGTATGCTGCAGTGTCAATCAGCTTAAGATGCTCACGGCAGTTGCAAGGAGAGAAGTCCGGAAACCAGTAGAGAGAAGTGAAGGACTATATGATGGTTGGAAGCTGCTTCGGGCAGGAAAATCTAACTATATGAACTTCTATGCCTTTGGTGAGAACCTGGCCATATAGCCTTACCTACTTGCAAAGAATTCCTGGAAACAGATTCCAATAAGTTCACAACTGTGTCTGAAGTTAAGTTTAAACCAAAAGGTGATAAAAGTCACATGACCAACTGCACTGTCTCACTTCTGGTAGCCAGTTTTAGGAAGGAAGCACTTCAGCCTCTGACATGTGGACCTAGGCAAGCTCACAGAGGTTTTGCTGGTCTCCCAAACCACTGATGAGTGAAGGCTATTGAATGGGCAACTCATGTGCCATTTGATGACTAGATCCATGTCACCTTTACTCCACTCTCACAGGACAGAGGTAGCCAAGAGGACAGGAAAATCACAGAAACTTTGACTACAGGACTCAAGCCCACTTAAAGAAGTTTAGCTTTCTGGATCTTCCCAGGGCCTGGCGTCTCCCCTTTCCTGGCCAGATACACGGGGTGCCTTCTCTCCTGATGTGCTCTGTGCTGCAGGGCAGACCAAAGGGACAGCCAGGAACATCTGGGGCCCATATGCTGCTAACTTTCCTAATGCCTCTGAGAAAGATGGAAGGGAGGGATTGGTCTTAATCCCCGGAATCCTGCAGCTCTGTTTTTGGTCTCTGCAAAGTCTGATTGCCTCCTTTTCTCTTTGAGGGTAGGATTCAAGGGACCCAACAGCCTTGGATGTTAGATAGGGACTTCTCAGTTAGTTTTGGAAGAGTTCTGCTGTCAGTCCTGCAAAGCTCCAACTTCCTGACTGTTGGGGCATAATGACAATCCCATCTGCTTTCTTGCAGGCCAGTACTCCAAGGTGTCTGAAGTTAAGCCCAGATGTTGCACAAAGAGATCTGGCCCTTTTTGCCTTCTCTTGTGACTTCTCCAGGACCAAACAGTGCAGCTTTCTAGGTTGTCAGATGCTCGGCAGAGAACACCTTCTCCTCCTCTGTGCTCTTGCCCTTAGCCTAATTTCTGACTTTCCAAGAAAGTAACCTTGGGCAGAGGTGTGCCTGTGCTATGAGGCATTTCCTGCACAGCACAGAGAGAATGTCAAGAGCTGGGTGAGTGTGTAAGTGCTCAACCCATAAAGGAGCTTTAAGGGAAAGGCAAGTTCAGCCTACCAAGGCTAAGATCAAGAACAGCCACACCTCTAATCATTGTTCCTCAAATAGTGTGTGTGTGTGTGTGTGTGTGTGTGTGTGTGTGATGTGCATGCATGCACACATGTACCTGTGCACATAAAGAATAAGTATGCTGGGTAGTGTTGGCGTACACCTTTAATCCCAGCACTTGGGAAGCAGAGGCAGGTTGATGTCTGAGTTCGAGGCCAGCCTGGTCTACAGAGCAAGCTTCAGGACAGCCAGGGATACACAGAGAAACCCTGTCTCAAAAACAAACAAACAAACAAAACAAACAAAAAAAGAAACGAAAGAAAGAAAGAAAGGGAGAGAGAGAGAGAAAGAGAGAGAGAGAGAGAGAGAGAGAGAGAAAGAGAGAGAGAGTATATTCTTAGCAATCTTCTTTTTCAAGTGTTGTCCATTCTGGATGCTTCTTTTCCTCCTCCTTTGAAGGGGGAGTGGACAGAGCCTCTCATTGTCCTGAGACTGATAAAGTGTAGACTTAAGCTAGTTAGCCAGGGAGACCTGGGAATCTGCTTGTTTCTGTGTCCCGCAGTGGGGTTGCAATCACAGTACCATCATAAACCAATTTTTAGGTGGGTTAGTGGGGGTAGCCCCCAGATCTTCATGTGTTTGCAGTGGAAGTGGTTACTGACTGAGCTGTTACCCCAGCCCCCAAATATACTGAGAGTCTTGATTTGGATAGATTGTATGTTGACTGCTGGAAGGGTTCATGTTATACTTAGATTATTAAATAATGCCTTGACAATAACTGTGAGGAAGGTATGCACTGTTCTAAGAGTATATAAAGCATGGAAGCTCAAAATACACTTGCTTTAGGATTGGGGGTACAGCACTCGAGAGTTCAGGTGAGCAGGGTAAGATACCTCTTTTCTTGTTTCTTTTTAATTACTGGACATTTATCCACTCAAGTTTCCTTCATCTACAGCACAATGAAGAAGAGCGGATGATTTGGAGAGGAGGATGCTCTCAGGTACAATGAACAGCGAATCTGGTGAATGTTATCGCAGCTGAGACTGTGGGAGAAAGGGTTGGGAGCAGCCAGCTGCTAGCTCAGCATGTTACCTTGTATCTTTTCTCTTCTCTTTCTGAGAACAAACCAGAACTCTCCAAGCTTTCTTTCAGGAAGTCACTGCAAATTAGATGACTTTACTGAAATATTTTCATTAGTTCCATTTCTACAGAAAATCTTTTTCCTTCAAGACTGATATCAATCCCCAGCCCATCACTGTGCTCTGGCAAGAGGCTTAAGTGAGCTTTCCTCTTCCTTTATCCTACCTGTAAAATGGGATCAGCCCTGGCGTTTGTCCAGCTAGCTGGCTCTTTAGGCGCCACTCTAAGTTCCTCGCGGCCCTCCTCTTTTCTTTCCACCCTTAAACTTCCGCACCATCAGCAAATGTCTTTTCACAGCCACTTTAAGATGAATCACTTGAACTGCCAACTTGAACATGAGACAGTGGTACCAGAAGCAATCACAACAAGGCTGACAGCAGCCTTGGATCAGTGTGGCCATTTTTGGTGGAAAATAATCTACATTCATTTTTATTCTTTCCTGTGCAGAAACAAGAGAAATGCAATGTATTGTTTTTGCTTATGTGGCTTCATAGTGTTTAAATTTTATTTTATGAGGGGTTTGGTTTTTATGATGTCATATGTAAGAAGTCATTGCTGAACTCAAATTCTCTCCTTAAAGTTCATCTACAAATTGTTAATTTCTTATTTGTATGCATTTATGTGTAGTGTACATGTTTATGTATATATATATATATATATATATATATATATATATATATATATTTGCTGGTGTGTGAACATATGTGTATATAGGCACATATGCATGTGAGGACAAGACTTGTCTACAAATGTCTTTCTCAGTTGCTTCCTCTTTATGAGCTTGAGACAGGGTCTTTCACTCGAACCCAGAACTCTCATACTCAGTCCAGGTGGCTTTGTGCTCTGGGGATGCTCTGTTTCCATCTCCCAAGCACTGGGATCAGACCCAGGCTGCCACCTGGCATTTACATGGGATCTTGGGATCTAAATTCCTGTCCTCAGAAAGAAAATCAGGACAGGAATTCAAACAGGGCAGGAGTCTGGAGGCAGGAGCTGAAGCTACTGGCTCGCTTCCCATAGCTTGCAAAGCCTGCTTTCTTTTAGAACATGGGACTGTGAACCCAAAGATGGCCCACCCACAATAGGCTGCCCCCCCAATCAATCACTAATTAAGAAAATCCCCACAGGCTTTTGTGAGGCCTAATCTTGAGGAGACATTTTCTTAATTGAAGTTCCCTCTCCTCTAATGTCAAGTTGACATAAAACTATCCATCACACGGTGTATGGACTGGGTCAGAGCTAATTCTTTTGCATGTGAGCATCGTGCTAATCATCTTCTATTGCTGTGAGAATACATGGGATAAACAACCTGAAAGTTTCTGTTGGCTCCTGGTTTCTGGGTGTCAGTCTGTGATCAGTTGGCCTGATATGAGGCCACACACTGTGATGGAGAGACCATACTGGTGCAGAGACACTCACTTCATGGTGTATGGGAAGCAGACACAGACAGGTGGGGAATGGGGAGCCTGTGTCCCACCATTTACCTCAGAGACATGCCCCAATGTCTTAAGTTCTTTCCACTGGGCTCTGTCTCCTGGTGGTTCCATCACCTGCCAGGGGTGCCTTGTCTGGCATTCAAAAATCTGTAACTTAAGGTCCGTTGGGAGCCACATAAAATCCAAAGTGTAGTCTTTCTTATTATTCCATCCATGTTATTTTAAAGCACCAGTCTTTCCTTTCTGGGCTATCTTTACATTTTTTCTAAAATCACCAGGGCATATATGTATGAGTCTATGTCTGACCTCTTTGTATTGAGCTTGCTTGTACATCTTGACACTTATATAATACCTAGCTAGTCTGTTTTTAACTACTCTCTTCTGTTCCTTTAAACTTTTGACCTATCAAAATACAATGTCATAGTATCTTAATTACATTAGCTTTATAATATTGAAATAAGAAAACACAAAAACTGTTCCTATTATTCCTGTTTGTTTCTTGCATTCTTTACATTTCTATGAGAATTAGAAACAGCTTATTAATTCCAATAAAAATGTTCTACAACATGGATTTATGCATATGTGTGTACATGCATACAAATAGGTGTATTCACCTGCATGTTTGCACATGCTGGACAGACTTCAGTGTCTTCCTCAGTTGCTCTCCAGCTGCTCTTTGAGATGGAGTCTCTCCCTGAATCTGACCAATGAGCTCACTGACCAATGAGCGCCAGGGCTTTTTTTAAACGGATGCTGCCTGTTGAACTCTGGGCTTCCTGCTTGTGCAGCAAGTATCTTACTGACCTCTAATCCTCTCTAGTCTCCTACAGCTATAGCATGGATATATGACAAAGAGTGTGTCAGGAAACCTGGCACAGCTGTACAGGGTCATCTGATACTTTCAGCTGTTCTTTCCCTCCGTTTGTTTGTCTCCCATTTCTCTCAACAGTGCTTTCTAGGTTGAAGTGCATGGATCTTGTTCATGTTTTTCCAGATTTATCTCCAAGGTTTTCCATTCTTAGGCCCTGTAAATGGAATTTTAAAACATTTCAACAGCCAAGTTATTCGCTGGTCATTTATATAAATAACTAGTTTCATATTTTAATTTTGGATCCCATGATCTTTCCAGTACTATTATTAGTGCTCGTAGCACCTTTGTAGATTCCTTAGTTTTCACATTGATCTTATCATTGGCAAGAAAAGGTAGCTTTATTTCTTTTCCAAAACCTTTCCGCCCCCTCTGCACCCATCCTCAATCCTCCCCTTCTTCTTTTGTCTGTGTACCTAGCTAGAACCCCCAGTATAATACAAAACTGAGTCATAAGAGGGAAGACCCTTATTCTAATCCTGGTAAACAACCTTCACTATACTCCTGCCTCAGATATTCATCTTACTCTGGGTTTCTTACTGAAATCTTTTGAACTGAGAAAATGTCCTCTAAGTTATGGTTTTCTGGGTCTGCCCTGGGCTACATGGAGACGTCCCCAGCTCACAAGGCTCTTCATTTTCACTTTTTCTGTGTTGTTTGTTTAGTTCCTATTGCCAGGCTTCCAAGTTGACTAGCCTTTTCCTTTATTGTAATTAATTTTCATGATTAAGAGCATGAGGTGTTTTGTTCCCTTTGGATATTGTTATTCTCTTAGAACTTCCCATGGCTCAACTTTCACCCAATTCCTTAAACATGGGGAACACAGGTATAAAAACTATTTGAATGCCTTTGCCTACCTGATGTGTCATCTACAACGTCATTCGTGCCTTGGCTTGGCTCACTGATTCCCTTCTGACTGTGGGTCAAGTTCTTCCAAGTCTCTGTGTGCCCATTGTTTTAGATTATATTGTGTTATTGTTGCAAAGTATCTGAGACCAGGAACTTCATGACGTGATGATGCAGGAGACAACACTTACATTTTGTTCGTAGCTGGACAGACTATTAGATTCTAGATCAGGAGTCTCTTGGACTGCTGTAACACGGTGGATGGCTTTACAAGGTGGGAGCACACACAGGAGAGGTGAGCCAAGTGTGAAGAGGCCAAGCCAGTGGTATGGCTGGGTTTTATAACCTGCTCTCTCATGGTAATTAATCTAGTCCTTATCAGAGCCTCAGTCCCATCCAGTGTGATATCCCACTGGCTCTTCTCTTTAAAGAGACTTCATGGTCTTGTGTCTCCTACATAGCGAGTTAACGGTGAATGAGTCAAACGTAGACTTGTGGTCTAAGCACAAAGCCCAACTGTCAGGGTGATCTGCTCTTTTCCTCTCAGTGGTTTTGACCCTTGGAACTCTCAGGGAGAAATTATCTTCAGAACTCAGTGCCTGGTCATGACTGTATATGCCAGGTCTTCTTGGGTGCCACATATATTTGTAACAATGGAAATATTTTCATACTCTATTCTGGGTCAGAACTGACTTACTTGGAAACAGTTACCTTTCAAGCTTGATTTAATAATACCCAGGAGACCACAGTAGGCTGCTAATTGTGTCACACTACTGAGACAGAATATTTGCATGTGTTCTGCCCAGGGCTCTATGACTTCCAGTATTTTTCACTCTAGCCTAGATGATCTCTGGACTTACTCTGTTCCTTACTCTTATTGGTTGGCTTTTATTTTCTCTCCAGGAGATAGCTGCTGTCTCATATGGAGTCTCTGTATGTTTCTGGAATATTATGTCCACAAAGCTCCCTTCTCTCAAGCAGAATTTCACTCCTGTGACCTGCTTAATATGATCCCTGTCTTTTCAGCTCTGAGAGACATGGATCTGTCTGGTCTGCCCTGTCTGGTGGATCTGGGTAGTCACAGGGCATTTCCCTGGGATGAATTATTTTGCTGTTGTATGTACAATGTCTTTACAACTCTTTTTATTTTTTATTTTTTGCATATGTTATTGCTGTTGTGGATGGGCCTGGTACTGTTTATATGTTGATGCTAATTCCACTCTCCTGGGAAGGGCTGTAGACAAGGAGAAAGTCATACTCAGGTGACTTCTTGTGAACCAATCCCCTAATGAATAAAGGAGCCAATCACTGGGTGAGTAAGCAGGACTTCCAGATTGGATGAAGAAAGAAAGGAAGCAGGGGAGAGTTGGGTCTTTTTGGACAGGGATTGCATGAGGATAAGATGTAATTATGAGTGTCTCCTGGTTTCAGTGATAGATCTGTCAGGATTTGCCACCAGAGGATTTAGATTTAATAAGGCTTACAAGTTAGGATTTTAGTTGTTACGCCCAGCGATTGATTTACTGTTGTTTCTGAACTAAGTTTGTGTTGTGTTTTCCTTCAAGCGGCGTCTGGGTTCAACAGACAGAGGTACAGCGGCAAAGCATGGGTTTGCCTGAGGTGTACCACAAAGGCTGTGGGGGTTTGAAGTACAGTTTTGTCATGGTAGCAACCTGCCAGTGGGAACTTAGCAAGCAGGGTGGAGAGATTTTGGAGCTCTGAGTCAGAGTCTCCAGGAGATAAAAACAGTTCGTCCATTGCCCATCAATGCATGGCCGGCCAGGCTTTGGGGGCAGAGAGTTGCCGGCACTAGTGCGGGAACTTGCTGTTCTTTTTTGATATTTTCTGCAACAATTGCTATTGTTTTCCAAAGACCCAAATATTGAAGGCTTGGTTCCCAGACTGGTACATTTGGTTGTAGCAAAAATGCTAAGGGATAAATGGATGGAGGACGGTCAGGCCACGGGAGAATTGACCTGGAAGGGGATGTGGGCCCCCAGCTCCTTCCTCGTCTGTTTTTTATAATCTGGGTATGACGTAAATGGTTTTGCTCACCACATACCTCCACCATGTTGTAGTATCACACTCCCAAAGTAACAGTTTCTAAGGATGGAAACTTCTAAAGCCACAGGCAAGGTAGGCCAGCTTGCAAACTGATTGTCTCTGGTATTTGTCATAGTGATGGAAGCTGACAACACGTTATCTTCAATGTTTTCACAGGGAGGTAAATCTGACTCTTGTGATTACAGCTTGGCAGCCCTAACACTAAAGCCTTTGCCAGCAAGCAAACTTCAGGAGGTCCGGGCCTTGTTCCTATAGGACTTTCCCTATAGGGGAAATTCAGCAAGTGTTTCCAGAGCTGATGACACAGCCCATGTGTTGAAGGTATGCTTGCCAATGCTCTTTGACCTTCTGCAAGTTGCCAACCTCTCAGAGGCTCAGTTTCCTAATTTGCTATGGAGGGACGCCTCACGATTGTGGTATTTATTGCACCTGTCAGCCTGCCCACAATACAATTCTGAGATGTTTGATGAGACACTAGTCTAGATGATGCTGTGAATAAATTTCATAATCATGAATTAATATTTATACTTGACTGACTTAGAGAAATGACCTTTGATGAAGCTGGTGGCACTTAATCAATCAGCTGAGGAATTTAGAAAAATGGAAATGTCCCAGAGTAAAGGGACTTCTACAGGGCAGAGCCTGCATGCTTTTCTTTTCTACCTGTGTATCCTGTGGACTTTGGACTCATGTGATTCCTTCAACCAGTCTCAGAGTTTCTAGAGCCTTAGGTGAGTTTGTCTCATAGGTGCTTAGAAACAAATATAAATCCTGGGTTACGCCTGCAGTCCAAAGTCTAAGGCCATCCACTGCATCATTGCAAGTTCTTGTCTGGTCTGGGCTACATGAGGTAAGGTCAAAAAAAAATTAGAACTCTGTGCTCACAGCTCTCACCCTGCATCTAAGCACAGCTGAATTTCATAGTGATAAGATAAAACAAATTCAATAAAATAAAAAGGATTTTTTGTGACAGGGTCTCATTATATAATCTAGGCTGGCCTCAAACTCATGATTCTCCTGCTTTGGCCTGTCCAGGGTTCACAGATGCATGTCACGATGCTTACATTGTCTGATCTTGAGTGAGGCCTCAGAGTCTCCTCATCTCCTAAACAGCAGCTGATGGCATTCACCAGGAGCAGAGATAAGCCAGAGATGAAGCAATAGCTTCTGAACACAAAGCTGGACTGTTAGGACAGCCAGTTCTATCCCCTGTTCCATCTCTCCACACCATCTTAACAGAAATGTAATTTGAAAATAAATGTGTCTGCCTGGGGCAAACCTGGGCCTCTAGCCCCCACACTACCTAGTCAGCCTGGCTTCCAAAAGGTTTGCCACAACCAGGGTCCCAGGACATCTGCCATACACAGGGTCAAAGGAGGCTTGCCCTAAGTAGGGACACAGAAGGCTCCCCCAACCAGAGACAGCACTGTTTGCTTTCCAGAAGGCCTGCTCTAACACAGCTCACAGAGCTCCACCTGCCTACAAGGAGGGACAGGTTCCAGTCAGAGATAGCAAGGCCAGTTAACACCAGAGATAACCAGATGATGAGAGGAAAGCACAAGAACATAAACAACAGAAACCAAAGCCACTTGGCACCAGCAGAAACCAGTTCTCCCACCATTGCAAGCCCTGGATACCCTAAAACATCAGAAAATCAAGGCTGATTTAAAATCACATTTCATGATGATGGTGATAGAGGAATTTAAGAAGGACATAAATTAACTCCTTTAAAAAAATACAAGATAACACAGCTAAACAGGTAGAAGCCCTTAAAGAGAAAACACAAAAATCCCTTAAAGAATTACAGAAAAACACAACCAAACAGGTGAAGGAATTGAACAAAATCATCCAGGATCTAAAAACGGAAATCAAGAAATCACAAAAGGATGGAATTCTGGAGATAGAAAACCTAGGAAAGAGATCAGGAGTTAGAGATGTAAGAATCACCAACAGATTATAAGAGATAAAAGAGAGAAACTCAGACTTAGAAGATGCAATAGAAGATATTGACACAACAGTCAAAGAAAATGCAAAGTGCAAAAAGCTCTTAAGCCAAAACATCCAGGAAATTGAGACACAATAAAAAGACCAAACCTAAGAATAATAGGAATAGAAGAGAATGAAGATTCCCAATTCAAAGGGCCAGAAAACATCTTCAACAAAATCATAGCGGAAAAACTTCTAAAGAAAGAGATGGCCATAAATGTAGGAGAAGCCTACAAAACACCAAATAGATTGAACCAGAAAAATATTCTTCCTGTCACATAATAATTAAAATACCAAATGCACAGAACAAAGAAAGAATATTAAAAGTGATAAGGGAAAAGGTCCAAGTAACATATGAAGGCAGACCTATCAGCATCGTACCAGACCTCTCAACAGAGACTCTAAAAGCCAGAAGATCTTGGACAAATGTCATGCAGACCCTAAGAGAACATAAATGCCAGTCCAGGCTACTATACCCGGCAAAACTCTCAATCACCATAGATGGAAAAACCAAGACTTCCATGACAAAACCAAATCGAAGCAATATCTTTCCACTGATACAGACCTACAGAGGATACTAGAAGGAAAACTTCAATACTTCAATAACAACAAAAATAACAGAAAGCCCACATATACATGGAAACTAAACTCTCTATTCCATGATAACTTGGTCAGGGAAGAAATAAAGAAAGAAATTAAAGATTTATGGGACACAATGAAAGCAGTGCTAAGAGGAAAATTCATAATAAAATTCATAAAGAAATTGAAGAGATCCTACACTAACAACACAACTAAAAATCTAAAACAAAAAAAAGCAAACATACCAAAGAGAAGTAGATGGCAGGAAATATTCAAATTCAGGGCTGAAACCAACCTATTAGAAACAAAGAGAACGATACAAAGAATCAACAAAACTAAGAGCTGGGTCTTTGAAAAAATCAATAGGATAGATAAATCCTTAGCCAAACTAACTAAAGGGCAAAGAGGCAGTATCCAAATTAACAAAATCAGAAATGCAAAAGGAGATATAGCAACAGAAACCAAGGAAATTAAAAAAAATTCATCAGACTCTCCTACAAAAGCCTATACTCAACAAAACTGGAATATCTAGATGAAATGCACGATTTTCTTATACAGATGCTATGTAACAAAGTTAAATCAGGATCAGATAAACTAAACTGTCCCATAACCTGCAAGGAAATAGAAGCAGTTATTAACAAGTCTCTCAACCAATAAAATCCCAGGGCCAGATGGTTTTAGTGCAGATTTCTATCAAACCTTCAAAGAAGACCTAATACCAATACTTCTCAAACTATTCCACCAAATAGA
Organism: Mus minutoides; assembly: GCA_902729485.2. Taxonomy (NCBI): domain Eukaryota; kingdom Metazoa; phylum Chordata; class Mammalia; order Rodentia; family Muridae; genus Mus; species Mus minutoides. The sequence goes on from LR753309.1 coordinate 696,723, forward strand.
AAGAGAAGGAACACTACCTATAAAGATACAGTTACAAAAATACCTAAACCACACAAAGAACCAACAAAGAAAGAGAACTTCAAACCAATTTCTCTTATGAATATCGAAGCAAAAATACTCCATTAAGTTCTAACAAATCAAATCCAAGAACACCTCAAAACGATCATTCACCAGGTCAAGTATGCTTTATCTGAAGGATTCAGGGATGGTTCAATATACAAAAGCTGTCAACACAATCCACTATATAAACAAACTCAAAGAAAAAGTCACACAACCACCTCATTAGATGCTGAAAACCCTTTGACAAATACACCACATCATGTTAAAAGTTTTGGAAAGATCAGGAGTTCAAGGCACATATCTAAACACAATAAAAGCAATATACAGCAAACCAATAGCCAACATCAAACTAAATGGAGAGAAACTTGAAGCAATCACACTAACATTATGGACAAGACTGGTCACTCCCTATTTATTCATTATACTACTCGAAGTTCTAGCTAGAGCAATTAGACAACAAAAGGAGGTCAAACGAATACAAATTGGATAGGAAGAAGTCAAGATATCATTATTTTCGGATGATATGATAGTATACATAAGTGACCCCAAAAATTCTACCAGAGAACTCCTACACTTGATAAACAACTTCAGCAAAGTGGCTGGATATAAAATTAACCCAAACAAATCAGTGGCCTTTCTCTACACAAAGGATAAAGAGGCTGAGAAAGAAATTAGGGAACAACACCCTTCACAATAGTCATAAATACTATAACATATATTGGTGTGACTCTAACCAAGCAACAGAAATCTGTATGACAAGAACGTCAAGAAATCAATGAAGATCTCAGAAGATGGAAAGATCTCCCATGCTTGTGGATTGGCAGGATTAATATAGTTAAAAAAAAAAAAAGGCCATCATACCAAAAGCAATCTACAGATTCAATGCAATTCCCATCAAAATTACAACTCAATTCTTCACAGAGATAGAAAGAGCAATTCTCAACTTCCTCTGGAATAATAAAAAAAAAAAAAAAAAAAAAAAAAAAAAAAAAAAAAAAAAAAAAAAAAAAAAAAAAAAAAAAAAAAAAAAAAAAAAAAAAAAAAAAAAACAGGAAAGTGAAAACTATTCTGAACAATAAAGAATTTCTGGGGAAATCACCATCCCTGACCTCAATCTGTACTGAAGAGCAATAGTGATTAAAAAACTCACATGGTATTAGTACAGAAACAGACAGGTAGATCAATGGAATAGAACTGAAGACCCAGAAATGAACCCACACGTCTATGGTCACTTGATATTTGACAAAGAAGCCAAAACCATACTTTAGGGAAAAGACAGCAATTTCAACAAATGGAGCTGGTCTAACTGGCTGTCTGAATATAGAAGGAGGGGGACAGGATCAGGAATGGAAAGAGACAGGAGAGAAGTCCAGAGGGTCAGGAGAATGAATAGAAATACATAGCGGTGCAGGATGGGGGACAGGGTGAAGGAACCACTAAAAAAGTCCCAGATGCCAGCAGTTCGAGAGTATCCCAGGACCAAATGAGGATGACCTTAGCCAAAATGACCAACAGTAGGAAGATAGAACCTGAAAAGACCCCTCCAGTAGATAGGCATGGCCAGCCACCCATCTCAACATTCTTAACCCAGAATTATTCCTGTCTAAAGGAAATATGGGGGAGGGGAGGGAGCAGAGATTGAAAGAAAGTCCATCCAGAGACCGTCTGGGATCCTTCCCATCTGCAGGCACCAAACTCTGGACAGTATTGCTGATGCCAAGAAGTGTTTGCAGACAGGAGCCTGGTATAGCTGTCCTTTGAGAGGCTCTGCCAGAGCCTGACAAGTAGGGATGGATGCCTGAAACCAATGATTGGACTGAGCCTGGGTTCTCCAATAGAAGATTTAGAGCAAGGACTTCAGGAGCTGAAGGGGATTGCAGCCCCATAGGAAGAACAACAGTGTCAACTAACTGGACCCCTCAGAGATCCCAGGGACTAAACCAGCAACCAAAGAGTACACACGTGTGGGCCCATATGTAGCAGAGCATGGCCTTATCTGGCATCAGTGGGAGGTGAGCCACTTGGTCCTGTGGGGGCTTGTTGTCCCAGCATAGGGAGATGCTAGAGGGGTGAGGTGGGAGTGGGTGCGTGGGTGGGTGGGTAGGTGGGAGCACCCTCTTAGAGGCAAAAAGCAGGGAGATGGGGTAGGGAGATTATGGAGGGGAGACCAGGAATAGGGACATTTGAAATGTAAATAAATAGAATAATTTTTTTAAAAAAAGAAAAAAGATGCAAATTATGTGTGCACAGATCTACTTTATCCTGACAGGCTCCTCCTCCTCCAGTTACAATGTGTGCATTGGCTTCTCAAAAGAAAAGTCGTCATGTTTAAAAGCATGTCTGTTTATGTATTAGTTCATACAGTTTATGTAGATTCAGAGGTGGGACACATGGGACAGAGGACAGGCATCATGTCCCTGCAAACATCGTCTGAGTACCAATTTCCTGAGCAGAGCTGCCTAAACTCCACTTGCTCCCACCACTGAAGTCTCTGGGCAAGGTGCATCCTTTTGTCAGTTACGTCCAAGAAACAATTTCAGATGTGCCCAAGTCATTGGGCAAAGTGATGTGATATTAATAATGAAATGAAGATCAAACTTCAAATTTGTGTAGTGAAAACTCTACCTGCCAGAATGGGGTGCAAAAGCTCTGGATTCCTATACTAGGCTCCCCAGAACTGACGGAGGATGGCTTCTTATCCTGGTGGTACCATGCAGTAACCCCAATTTCAGGATATGTAAACCAGAAAGTTCTGAGCTCTGGGATAGGTGAGGTGGCTCCATATGTAAAGTGCTTGCCACTAAGCCTGATAGCCTGGAATCCACACGGTAGAGGAGAAAATAGATTCCTGTAGGTGTTATCTGACGTCCATATGCAAGCCATTCACATATGCCTACACTCCTACACCCATGGATTAAATCAATATATCCATGTTAAAAAACAAACAAAAACAAAACAAAAAACACTTTCTTAACAAAAAAAAAAAAAAAAAAAAAAAGCAAGAAATCCTTTCTCAGGTACCTAAGAGGCTTCCTGGAAGTGTTTGCTAACATTTGAATTCTTTTCTCTATTGCAACCTTATTCACACCACGAGCACAGAAATCTCCTGTTAAAATGTATAGCTTATGATTTCACTATCACACCTTTCTACAGAAAGCATGTGAAGGGAGGCTCCCAGGACCTCTGGGGAATCTTCACTCCCATCAAGCCATTGGTGGAGTAGATGCATCCATAAATTCTGTTATAGGAAGAGTGGTTTCTGTAATGAGTGAGCTCTCCTCCAACTTCTATAGATAGAGATTTAAGCATGAGGAAAAAGGTGATTGTTATTGCCCCAGTAAATATAGATAATTTACAGAAAAGGAGAGAAATACAGTGAACAGGTGAAAAACATTTGATATTTTAATTTATCTGCTGCTCCTTTTCTTTCCACAGCAGATTTAGGAAATTACAGTGTGTAAGCTGAAGTCATTGGGGTTCTGAATTCTCAGGTATTATGATATGTGACTGTTTTAGTCGCATAAAAATGTAAAATTTTTGCTTTGGAAAGAGAAGAGATGTTAGGAACAAGAAAACAGATGAGTACAACTCAAGAATGAATTTTAAAGAGCTGTTTGATTTACTTAATCAACATTCGTGGTGTGGTTCTCACTATGAAACTGGCATAAAGAGGCATAAAAGAGCATTCTAGAACACACATAAGGTTGGATGTTTAGGTAGAGGAAAACAGTGTTGAGCATAAAAGTCTAGAAAATCACATTTCTCTAAAACATCTTCCTTTATTTATACTTTTATTGGTTTTTTTCTTGACAGTTATTACTCTCTGCCATTGAATCATTACAACTGATGAGAGGAAAGCTAAAATCCAAGCAAAACAGCATAAAGAAGACTAGATGAGTTCTAAAATTGTGAACACTCCAGGAAACAGCCCTGCTATAACACGTCCTTGGACATTTTCGTATTTCACGAGGAGTGTAGTCCACTGAGTACTAACAGGGACTGGCACTGCCCAGAAGCCCACTGACAGCCTCACAGACTTTGGAAGGTTGAGATTTTATGGCCCCAGTATCACCAGCAGCATACAAAAGGATTAAAATCTCAACAAGGGCCCAAAAGTCATGTCAACCCTTTATTAGTAGGATATCCTATTAAGTGAAAATAAGACAATTCCAAGAATATCTACAGGAAATTGTGAGTTACACAGACGGTGAAGCATCTAATGTAAGATAGATCCTTGGCCAGGACAGGAAGATACTCAGTGAGAATAAAATGTTTATTTGATGGCAGATGGGTCATGGGACAGACAGACATCTTAACTCCATAGGTGTGGACATGTTACATCTCCTCTTTACTGAGTGGGATATGTCCTATATCCTCCAAACTGAATTTCAGTCGTTCAACAAAAGCAGCCATTTCACCATCCTGAGAGTAGCCCAGCCACTCACCCGCCTCCCATGAAATGCCCCCGGAATTTCCTACTTCTCTGTGTGCAGTATGTGTCTTTTTCTCATCCATCATCTCAGGTTCATTGGTTTGTTTCACTTTTGAACAGTATTTTTTTTTTTGCACTATCAGCTAACAAAACTCTTCAGCCTTATGTTGTCTCATAAAGATGTGCTCTGATTAAAACCAGACCCAGGGTGTAGACCTGCTGTCGTTTCTTCCTGAAACACAAACAGGGCAATTTCAATAAAAACATTCCAGTTCCCACCAGAGACTCTGTGGACAGCAATCCAGGTATTACCCTATCTACAAGCACACATCCAGCATGCAGGGCCCTGGGGAATGCATTGTAGAAGCCTGACTTAAGGTTTTCATATTAAGAATGGAATGCAGTATCTTTTGATTTCTTAAAGCTCCAGTTTCAAAGAAAGGTGCCTTTGCCAGTGTTTCCTATGACCTAGCACTGACGGGTACCTTGCTCAATCTGACCCTATTCTCCTTTCTCAATGTCCTCTCAACCTGGATATGATGCAGTACCTAGGGGTAAATGGGAAAGGTGCACAGCATCGAATTGTTTATAACAATCTTCATAGCTTGCAGTCTGACTGTTAATCAAGGCAAGAGGGAACCAATGGAATGATCTGCTGTCAGGGAGAGTCTAGGGAGGAGCTGCTTGCTGTGGACCCTGACCCCACCTGTCCTGCTTCTGTGATCTTGGGTACTTAAATAAATGTCAGCATCTATGTCTGTAACACAGAAATAATAAGTCTGCTAGCTCTTGAAGTGCAGCACGGGATAGCAGCTGCTGATGTCCCTAACACCTATGACTGTATCTAAAATATGACAAACACTTTGTCAGTATGTGCCAAATAAATAGAGACGTGAGCACAGCGCACCCTGCATACAGCTAGTGTCTCTATGACACATTAGTTGATAGTGAGCAATCATTTAGAAATTTTATATATCAATATGTAAAATACAAAAATATAAATTAAATGCATGTGCTACAAATTTTATGAAAATGAGACAAGTAGACAAAATATGTATGCTTGTTTTTTCCTGGAAGTTGGTTTTTCTTTTCTCTGATTCTCTTTCCCCTCCTTTTCCTCCTCCTTAAAACATATCTACATATGTATATGTGTTCGTATGTATATATTAAAGTTTTATGTGTACAACTGTTTAATCTGCTCTTATCAATAGTGCTTTGCTGGAAGGGGTGAAGGCATGGGAGGACGGAGGTGAGATGTTCCTCCTTTCTTCCTTCTCTTTGACCTCTCTCTCTCTCTCTCTCTCTCTCTCTCTCTTCCCTCTTCCTCTTCCTCACTTTCTCCCTGCCCCATCCCTGCTGAGGAAAGAGCCCAGGGCTTCATGCATACCAGACAAATACTCTTCTGGTTACTTCTATCCCCAGCCCCATGAGCCAACTCTGAGTTGAATTTAGACTATTTAGGGACACTCTTGAAATAAAGTGTGCATGGAGTGAAGGGGCAGAGTGTAGAGTTAGGCAGGGGAAGAACCTGATGAGGAGCGAGTCCATGAACTCGCTGAGCTTCTCAGAGGCTCAGAGTGCGACTTCCCCTCAAGGTGCCATGCCATGCTCCTTGGGTAACTTCATCCACATCAACCAACTTCTTTAATAGGTAACTCAATAAATTCCATCACAGTGAGTGCAGGAGGATGGAGAACTAGACTGCACAGGGCCAGACATCGAAATGGTTCAGCTTTCTTATTTAGACTCAATTGATATTAGTGGAAACTTAGGACAGACTCTCAGGATGATCAAAGGAATATACTATAATGCAGAACTGTGATATATAACACAGACATGGGCATAGGGGACAGATGGGAAAGATACCTGTGACTGTTCCATAGTGAGACGTCTACTGCAGATTCCTACAGAAACATACGGGCATGTTTAATAGTCTTTTACCTGGGAGCTGAGTGATCTAAGGAAGAATAGCAACCCTGGTTGAGATGATTACTGCAGCATATGCATGCAGTGCATTTTAATCATATGGATTTCACTCCTCCCTCTAACTCCTCTCAGATCTCACCCTCCCCCCACCCATCTAAACTCTAGGTATTCTTCTTTTCTTTAATAATCCATAAAGTCCAATTCATGATTCTCATATATTCATGGGTGTAAGGCCATCCACTGGAGTGTGGTCAACCTGACAGGAGCTGCCCCCTTAACAAAAACAGCTTCTTCTTCCCCCATAAGTTACCACCTGCTAAATAGGTCCCAGGTAAGGACTCGCCCTTTAGGGTAAGGTCAGGCCCTTCATTTAGGTTTCTGTGCTAGAATGTTGGCTGGCTTGTTCTGGTTTGCTGCAGTTCTCTCCCACTCCCAGCTCTAACACTCTTTCTGCCTCTTCTTCTACAATTGTTCTTGTGCCTTGGGGTGCAGAGTGCTGATATGATGCCCTACTTGTGGCTAAGCCTTCTATAGACTCATTTTTTTTCATTAATTTTTTTTTACTTATTCACTTTACATACCATTCACAGCTATGCTCCCAGTCAACCCCCTTCTCTGAGCGGGTGAGCCCTCTTCCCCCCAGATATCTCCCCACCCTGGCACTCTGCAAGACTAGGCATTTCTTCTCCCACTAAGGTCAGACAAAGCAGCCCAGCTAGAAGAATATGTCCCACACACAGGCAACAGATTTTAGGGTAGCCCCTGCTCCTGTTGTTCAGGACCCACATGAAGACCAAGCTCCACGTCTGCTACGTACGTGCGAGAGGCCTAGGCCCAGCCTGTGTATGCTCTTTGGTTGGTGGTTCAGTCTCTGAGTGCCCAAGGATCCAGGCTGAATCTGTTAGTCTTCTCGTGGAGTCCCTATCTCCTTAAAGGCCTACAATCCTTCCTCCTATTCTTCAGTAAGTGTCCCCAAGCTCCATCCACTGTTGGATCATGGGTATCTGTATCTGTGTGAGTCAGTTGGTGGGTGAGGCTTCTCAGAGGACAGTCATGCTAGATTCCAGCCTGCAAGCATAACAGGGTATCCTCAATAATGCTTGCCGATGGGATGGGTCTCAGCTTGGGCCAGTCATTGGCTGCTGTTACCTCAGTCTCTGCCCCATTCCCTATCTCTGTACTTCCTAGACAGGATAAGTTTAGGTAGAAAGTTTTCTGAGTGGGTTGGTGTCCCTATCGCTCCCCCGGGGTTCCTGCCCGGCCATAGGAAGCAGCCTCCCAGGACTCCATATCCCCATTGCTGTGAGTCACAGCTAGGGTCACCCTCATTGATTCTTGGGCTTCTCCCCTATCCCAGGTCTCCATCTCTTCCTGGAGATGCTGCCTACATCCGCCCTCATCAATTGCAGATTTCCACTGATTCTCATGGCCATCTGGCCATGCCCCATGGCCCTATGCAGGCTTGATCCCGATCCCCTCCCATCCCTTCTCTCACCCAGTTCACCCTCTCCATCTGTCTTCCAGGACTATTCCATTCCCCCTTCCAAATGAGACTCAGGAATCCTTGACTGTGCCTCCTTGGGTCTGTGGAGTATATATAGTATGGGCATATTTCCTCTTATTTTGTTGTTGGTGGTATTAGTGTGTGTGTACTTCCCTTGCTTTTACTAGTATGGAATTACTTATTTCCTGTGTTTTCTTAGATGTAGTTATCCTTGTTAAGTTGGAGTTCTCCTTCTAGTATTTTCTATAGAGCTGGACTTGTGGCTAGATATTGTTTGAATTTAGATTTGTCTTGAAATATCTTGTTTTTACCACCCATGGTGATTGAGAGTTTTGTTGAGAGGAGTAGTCTAGGTTTGCATCTGTGGTTTTTTTTTTTTTTTTTTTTTTTTTTTTTTTTTTTTTTTTTTTTTTTTTTTTTTTTTTTTTTTTTTTTTTTTTTTTTTTTTTTTTTTTTTTTTTTTTTTTTTTTTTTTTTTTTTTTTTTTTTTTTTTTTTAGTGGTTGCAAGATATCTGTCCAGACTCTTCTAGCTTTTAGAGTCTCTGTTGAGCAGTTAGATGTAATTCTGATAGGTCTGCCTTTGTATGTTACCTGGTCTTTTCCCCGTGCTGCTTTTAATATTCTTTCTTTATTCTATAGAGTTAGTGTTTTGATTACTATGTGGCAGGAGGATTTTCTTTCCTGTCCCAATATAATTGATGTTCTATAAGCTTCTTGTATATCTATAGGCATCTCTTCCTTTCCGTTGGGAAAGTTTTCTTCTATGATTGTGTTGAGAATATTTTCTGGGCCTTGGAAGTGAGACACTTCCCCTTCTTCTCTTACTATTATTCTTAAGTTAGTTCTTTTAATGGTATCTCAGATTTCCAGAACGTTTTATGTCAGGAAATTTTTAGATTTAACATTTTCTTTGACTGGTTTATTTCTTCTAATGTATCTTCTATGCCTGAGATTCTTTCTTTCATCTTCTGTATTCTGTTGGTTATGTTTGCATCTGTTGGTCCTATTCTCTTCCCTAGGTTTTCCATTTCCAGGATTCCATCAGTTTGTGTTTTCTTTATTGCTTCTATTTCCACTTTTGGGTCATGCACAGTTTTATTTCTTTCACCTGCTTAATTGTATTTCCCTGTATATTTTTAAAGAATTTATTTGTTTCCTCTTTAAAGACCTCTACCTGTTGGATTATATTTTCCTGAATTTCTTTAAGGGATTTATTCATTTCCTCTTTAAAGGCCTCTATTATCTTTATAAGACTGACTTTAAGGCCATTTTCTTGTGCTTTAGTTGTGTTAGGATACCCAGGACTTGATGTAAAGGTAGTTGTGCTCTGAAAGTGTCAGATTGCCCTGACTTTTGTTGACTGTGTTCTTTTGAGGGCCTTGAGCCAGGGCTTTGGTCCCTGGATGCTCCTGTTGTGGTAGGTGTTGGGAAGGGGATGAATTTCGATGATTCTGGTGTGGTAGGCCTCTGATGGGTATTCTTGGGCTGTATGGTTCCAGATCTGCAGGTCTGTATGGTTCAGGAACTGCAGATCTGATGAAGGTGAGCAGAGAAGTAGCAGGAGAGTGGATGTCTGCCTGGGTTAGCAGGCTGCTTGGGGCAGCATGGCCTGCCAGAGGTCTCAGATGGCTGGGAAGACAGGTGAAGGAAGGGAAGCTTCCCTGTATGGTTCTGGCTCAGCAGATCTGATGAGGGTGAAAGGAGAGGTCAACTCTCATCTTTTGTACTTTGGCCAGTTGTGAGTTTCTATATTAATTGCCATTCACTATACAAGGAAATGTTTCTATAATGTCTGAGAGCCACATTCACAGATGTTAATTTAGATGTTAGTTTGATACTATATATCCATTTAACAAAATAATAGTAGTAGGTTCACACTAGGACCTGTGAGTTTGCCAACCATGAGTTCTTGGCCAGACTTACCAATACCAGATACCTGCTTCCTCCTATGAAGTAGGCCTTAAATCCAACCAGAGAGCAGTTGATTAACCTACCACACTCTTGCAACTGTTAGACCCATTGCATAGCTTGTCATTTTGGTTGTTATTGAGCTCATGAAATTCACAGCTAATTAAGATGGTTAATAATTTTTCCCAGCAGTTCAAATTTTTATGTTTAACATTTTAAAAGGCAGTAAGATAATTTCTATCTACATATATAAAAATTGTGGGGAAAATTTAATGATTGTATCATGTTTTCAATATGTAAGAAATATTCAAAGTGTCATATATTTCAGTTAGTTTGCAATAAAAACGGCCCAACATCCAGAAAATGGAAATTTACTAGCTTGTAAGAGAGCCACAATAAGCAGATGGAACTTAAAACCAGTACAGTAATTTTGTGGTTATAATTTTTTAAAGCATTTAAACTTGAATCTACATGTATTTGGAGCATGCTAAATAAAATGGTCTCAAAATCAACATGAGAAATTGCATCTGATTATGCTATGCCACACAGTACTAATGTAAGACTTACCATAAGTAAAAATTTAAAATGTTATTTTCATTAAAATATCATCACATTTAATCATGTTCATGATACGCTAATGATTAATGTGATGTATGCTCAATGGAACATCTAAAGCATATACTACATATTACTTTTTGTATGTGTGATCGTGCCTTCCCAGGTCTGACCATATGGCAGCCTGAGGAGCACTTTCTGTCTTCCTCCACTGGTTTCCAACTTAGTTCTGAGGACAGAATCTCTCCCAGGACACTGGGCTGGCTTGGCCCACCGTGGCGAGGCTGGCTGCTTAGAGGGTCCAGGGATCATTCTGTCTCTGTCCACCAGCACTGGAATCACAGGCCACACTGCCACATCCCAGTTCAGACTGCCCAGTTTTTACATCAATGCTGGGGATATGAATATAGGTTCTCATTTTCCCGCTGAAGTAACTTCCTGAACCCCAAATATAAAACATTTTAAGTATGTTGGAATATATGCTCAGAGTATTTCTTTTCTTCTTAAAAAATGATGGGTAATATATCATGAAGTCTTCTGTATAAAGGGAGGGGTACCTAGTCCTTTATAAAATATCACAGCAAAACATCATCAACAACAACGAAAACCTCCAGAAAGGAAGCAAAGGGATAAAGGGATTTATTTCCCCGTGGAGACAAATGTTCCATCCTAAAGTGTGGGCCTTCTGCTCAGCAAGCTAGTGGGGTAGGAGCATTTGGTTGCTGGTGAAATGGCAGGTTTGCCTTGGGCTAAAGTCACATGTCTGGAACCCAACCCCAGAGACTCTGTGCCCAGAGAATATTTTTCTTTTTGTTGTCTCTCTCTCTCTCTCTCTCTCTCTCTCTCTCTCTCTCTCTCTCTCTCTCTCTCTCTCTCTCTCTCTCTCTCTCTCTCTCTCTCTCTCTCTCTCTCACACACACACACACACACATTATATATTATTCACTTTACCTACTTTCACAGTTCCTTTTCCTCCTCGATTCCCAGTCTCAGTCTTACAAATCCTGTCCCCAAGCCCCAGGCATCGCTGTGAAGTCACCCCTCATTCTGAAGATGGTGAGTGAGCTCTGTGGAGTTAAAGCTGCTCACCAAGTGGTCCCCACAAACCAGAGCCCACTACCAATCTTCCCCAGCCCATCTTTCCTCAACCCAGCACAAATTACCCTTCAGCTATGTCCTGCCACTCACACCAAAACTTTCTGTCTGCCTTGCCAGATCTCTGTAAACTGGAGAAAAGCAACTCAGTTGCTCTGATTTGAACACTCAGGTTAGAAATCACTCTGCTCACAAACAGTCCTTTGAATGTCCTGGTGAGATTAATGGCTGCATGGCTTTATAAAGCTAGAGACAAAAGGTTGCTATGGCTTTGTTATAGTTGCAGTGTTGCTAGGAGAACCCCTGTGATAGAATCTGCATTCAATGCAGGCTTTCTTCTCCAGCATGATCTGCCATGTGCAAGGGGCGCTATGGTACATGAGGACTTTAATCATAAGGCCATGCCAGGGAGGAGGAAGGCGTCCTCTCAGATGTTGCAGAAGACAAAAGCAAAGGTCTGGATCTGCAGGATTTGTGCAGCTATGGAAGGAACACTGGGTAAAGTTCCGAATGTTTTTCTGCCTTTGCTCTCATATCTCCAGACTGCTCCTCTCTCTGTGACAGTGCTGCCAACCAACAGCATGAGGTGACAATGACATGGGTCTCAGCCGGCTGTGGCCAGGCCCTGAGCATGAGCAAGTGACTGGCCCCAGGAATACTCCAAGTGTGAGAGCAGTGGTAGGGCGCTCTGTTTGCCCAAGTATCTAGATGATCACATGAGTAAAAAGAAAAGTAGACAGGGAGTATCAGAGGCGAAGAGCCTGCATGCATATGAACAGCAGGTGGCCATAGTCCCAGTCATGTGCTGAAAGAGCCACATGTACCTCTTCTGGGCATGCGGTTTTACAAAGCCAGCACTTGCTTCTGGTACATGCATCTAGAAGATAGGCCTCCAAGGATGATGGTCTACATGGATTTTTAGAGTGGAAGAAATCAAGAAGAGAAAGGGAGGGTGGAGTTGGCATTTAGCTTTTTTGACATCTTTGAAAACTTCCAACAGGAATAGAGCTCCTTACTGGAAACTCTGACACATTTTATTTTAAAATAAGCCTGAATTTATGGGAGTGTGTGTGTGCACATGCATGTGGTGTGTGTTGTGGTATGTGTGGAGGTGACTGTGGCTTGTAAATACTCCTAAAGCTGACCATGCTTACCACTCCTGGGGTCTTTCTACTGGGCAGTATAGTTAGGCCATCCTGTGGTGACTTGGGTCCATGGGTCTGGCTGTATGTTCTCATCCTGTTTTCTCCATGTTGAGGAGTCTGAGATGGAGACTGATGAAGAAAAGGCAATGATTTTCCACAGGAAGAACTCCCTGAGGGTGAAAAGGGGAAGCTCAGAGAGGTTGAAGAAGGATGGCAGAGTTGGGGATTTCAGTGACAACAGCTCCATATACTTAGGGACTCCTGATCCCCACCCATTTCTGAATGTCCACAAGAGCCTGATGCAGCCCTTCCACCATGGCACTGTCCTCTCCTTTTCTCAGAGGAACAGTTTACCATACCTGCACCTGAAGTTTGAAACCAAGAAATACTGGCAGGCCCCTGCAGAGAGGCCACCACAATAACCGAAGCAAGGAAGGCGTTCTAGCCACCCTTCATACTGGTTGGCAAGTGCCTCCTTCCCAGCCACATCTATGTGTGTGAGGTGTGTGTGTTTGTGTGTCTGCATGTGAATGTGTGTGAGTTGTTCAGTATGTGTGGTATGTTTATGTTTGGTGTCAATGTGTGAGTGTGTATATGTATATATGTGTGAAGTGTGTGTGTGTGTGGTGTGGTGTGTGTGTGGTGTAGTGTGATATGTGTGGTGTGTGGTGTGTGTGGTGTGGTATGGTATGTGTGTGGTGTGGTGTGGTATGGTGTGGTGTGGTATATGTGATGTGTGTGTGTGTGTGTGTGTGTATGTGAATATGTGTGTGGTATGTGTATGTTTGGTGTCAATGTGTGTGTGTGTGTGTGTGTGTGTGTGTGTGTGTGTGTGTGTGTGTTTGGTCTGGGCAACCAGTTCCACAATGTCCACAAACAGACACAGAGTATGGTTAGAAAGACCTAGGTTTGAATCTTGCTTCTATTTTTCAGCTATGTGATCTGAGCTGCACTGTCTCTGCTCAGCGAGAATAGTACCTCTCAGGGCATGACTTCTAGGTGAATTCATTGAGAAGTCCTGTGGAGAAGAGTGAGGTAATTGTGGGAGGTACCTAACCCAGTGCATGGCTGTGAGATGCATCCAACTCTGGAGGGTACCTGCCCTCTTCTTTCAGAATAGGAAATGGTTTAAAAGTTTTCTGGAGAAAGGGGGGATGGTGTCCCAGGAAGGTAAGAGTGGGTGGCATTCCCAGATTCTGTGAGTGTCTGTCTGGGCTGTGTAGAGAAGCATCCTGCATTTCCCATGAAATGCCTGAATCACTGTTACGGTTCGAGTGAGCAGACACCACAGGTTGGCAGACAGCAGCGTGGCAGACAGCTCCGGATGCTGCTGTCTGCTGCCGTTCATGACTGAAGAGGAACAGGTCAGAGCTGTATGTGTTGGAACTATCAGTGGTGAACACACTGATAGTTCAAAGTTAGTCTGAATCTTCAAAGTTAGTCACATGGGAAACGAGGCGCCGGGGAGGACAGACAGGCTGTGGGCATTTCTGCAATCAGCAGGGATGGGCAGCATTTGCAGCTACCGTTGACTGGTAACTCCTGTCCCAGCATTCCCAAAGTTGGAGGTGCAGGACCAGTTAGTTGCTGGCAGTAGGCACCCCATGCAGGAAGCCCACAGGCATGGCAGCTTGTGGCAGGGCTCTGCTCAGAGCCCCTGTCTGCACTGTCCTCTTGTTCAGGTCTACAAGCAGCACACATCCCAGTGGCTTTGGAGGGTGTATCCAGCAAACTCGCCTTCACGTTCCTTGTTACAATGAGCTTTCACTCCACACTCAACCAAAGTCTACCTCACATTGTATTCTGTTCTGAATCAGATCTGACATCAGCTCCAAGCCAGACAATGAAGGTACAGCTGTTGATTGCCAAGCCTGAAGCAGAGGTACAGTGCTAGAATGGCTTTCTCAGGCTGCTTTCTCGGCTAATCCAGGACCACAGGCCTGCTGCTGCCCAGAGAGGACTAGGCCCTCCTACAGACCAACCTAGTGGGGGAATTTCCCCAATAGAAGTTCTTTCTTTCAAATGACCCTAGCCATGTCAAGTTAATCAAAAACACAGAGTATACCAGGCAGTGGTGGCACACGCCTTTAATCTTAGCACTTGGGAGGCAGAGGCAGGCAGATTTCTGAGTTCGAGGCCAGCCTGGTCTACAAAGTGAGTGCCAGGACAGCCAGGGCTACACAGAGAAACCCTGTCTCGAGAAAACAAACAAACAAATAAATAAACAAAAAACACAGAGTATGTATGAGTATGTGCATGTGTACATGTATGTGTGTGTGTGCATGTATGCATGTGTCTCTCAGTCCATCATGGTGGGGGAGGCAGGGGTATACAATGGAGACTGTTCACACTGCAGTGAACAGGGAAGGAGAGAGTACTCCAAAATTAGAGCTGGCCTAGAACCTTCCATGACTTGTCCCTAGTGACCAAGTTCTGTCAGTGAGGCCCCCTTCCCTCAAGGTTCCACAACTCCCAAAAGAGTGCCCCAAAGAGCTGATGAACAACCATTTAAAAGATGCAGGAGTGGAGACATATTCTAGATTCAAACCAGAGCACTGGCTCAGCTGTGCTTATAACTCTCACACCTGGTGAGAGTTATAAGATGGGATCGCAAGAGGATTGACCCAAAGACTCTCCTGAAGTCTAATGAATAATGGTAAATATGGACTCACTGGCACCCCAGGATTCCCTCTCTACTTTTAGCCCTGATCATATTAGAATAAAAAGATTGGGTCCCAGAGACTTGAACCCCATGTGTGGGTGACAGGCTCCCTCACCAAGCTGCCAAGGGAAAGGAAGCTGTGTGCACACTGAGCTGTGCATGGTCCCTCCACTGTGTCACAGAACTGGGCAGTATAAGGTCTTGGGGCTACTGAACAAGGGAGTTAGCAGAAAGAAGCTGAAGATGAGTTTGAAATAGAGCAGCCCTGAGATTGGAGAATTGCAGAAAGGCTTCTGACACTGTGGGCTATTCTCAGACAAAGGCCAGGTGTGTGGTCAGAGGAAAGCTTTCGAGGAGAGATAACTCAATAGCGGGATGCTCTACACAGTGCCTCTAGTGCTTTTGAGCAAATAAATGGGGTCTAGACCAGTCCTTACTTATTCTGTGCTGTTTCCTGCTTAACAGTGTGGGATTCTATTTCTCCAAGCAAGGAGAATATGCTAAACACACAGAGAGAAGGAGAATGAAGATTGCTGGGTTTGTCTGATACAATAACTGCTGCACGCGAATGTTCGGTCCCCTTGTTCTTTGGCTTGGTCTTGTGACTTTAAACAACCTTCAGCATTTTGGCCCTTCACTGACTTCTGCATGGTGGTGCTGCTGTCTTGTGCCCTTATGCTCTTGGTCAGCTTGCCTTCACTATAGTTTCTGCTTGCCCAAGATAGAATCAGGTGAAAAGAGCTTGTCTGGGGCTGGCCATCCTGTTGTCATACAGATAGACCTGTTTCCACACACTTTCTTAGGAGACTTCTGGGCTCATTGTTCCAACCCCAGAGGTGGTTGACTTTCTGCCTCTTCTGCTGGATCTCCTCGGTATTTGAAGCTGATCACTCCCAGACGAAGTGCCTATAACTCTACTGGAAGAAATCCAGGCAGCAGCTGCCTGGGCGTCTGGGCTTCTGCTTCTGCTGAGCATCGTGTTCAGAACACAAGTGTGCTCCAGCCATCTGTACCAACCATGCCCACGCCCCTCTGCTAATCATGTCCCCTTGCCTGTGTGTCCTCATGCCCGAATCTTCATCCTAAAACCAGTGCATGTGTTTCTGCTCATCTGGAATAGAGAGAGAGAGTCCCATCCTCCCTGCCCTTGGGATCTTGAGCCAGGCTCCTGAACAGACTCCACTTTATAGCATGGCACCTCCAAGACCACTAAACTCCCCCTATAGGATGGTCTCTGGGGTCTGGACTGTTTGGTGACTTCTCCAGTATTTCCTGGGCTCCTGACATCCCTCCCCTCCTGTCACTGCTCAGTCCCTGGGCTCTAGCCCCATGCTTCTTCCCTTATGTTTTGGTTTTACTTCACTAAAAAAGGAGTTGAGAGAAAAGGTTATCTTGGACCACATGGTTTGGGCCCATGATCTGTTAGTACTGGCTCTGTTACTTCTGACCCAAAGGTAAGGAGGTCGGTCACAGGTCATGGTAGAAGCACCTAGCAAAGAAAAACTGCTCCCCTCATGACCTGAAAGCAAAAGAGAAGGAGAAAGAGACCAGGGATGCATCTTCCCTTTGAGGTCCATCCCCAGTGACCTCAACACCTCCCCCTAGACCTCTCAACCTCCACACTAAGAACATGACACTGGAGGCCGAGCCTTGACTAGGTGGGCCTTGAGGAAGTCTATATCCAGCTACAGTCTGTCCTTGGCTGTTATACAATCTACCATGACTGATCTCCTTTTTCTTTGCTTCCCAAAATTGCTCCTTCATCAAATAATAATCTCCTGATGGCCATCTGCACATCCTGACCCCCCCACCCCCTCACTGCATTACCTCCTCCCTTGCTTTTTTACAGTGACTCCTTAGAAGTAGCCCATCCCACCTCTGCATATGTGCATTTACATGTATGTGTATGCATGTCCATGGGGAGGTTGGGGAGGGCGTGTACAGAGGCCACAAGTTGATGCCAGGTATCTTCCTTGATTTCTCTCAGCCAAAAATTTTGAGACAGAACCTCTTATCTGAATCCAGAGCTCCTAGATTTGGCTAGTCGAGCCATCAGCCTGCTCTAGAAATCCTTGTCTCTCTCTTCTGATCCCTGAGATCACAAACATGCCACTCCACCCAATCATCATCTACTTAGGTACCAGTGAGCTGAACTCTGCTCTTTATACTTGTGTGGCACTTTTGCCACTGAGCCACCTCCCTAGCCCTATAGCCTATTCATGTCCATGAATAACAGCATAGTTTTGTGTTATGTACAGAACCCCAAAGCTTTAATCATTGATTGAGATGGTGATAATAATGTCACATTTATTTGCCAGAATATTCAATTAACTAAAACATTTATATCAATCATTCCTTAACTATTGCTTCCTGGAAAACTCTGGCACAATTACCTTAGACAAAGATTTTATTAATTAGATGATATTAAAGATGATACCCAAAGAAACTCTTTCTCTAGCTAGACACAAGGTAGAGCTGTTGTTTAGGATAGCATCTGGGGCTGACAGACAGGAAGAAAGCCAGGAGACTGGTCCCAGAAACCCTGATCAAAGGCCTCTCCTTTGCACCTCTCAGCTGCATAGCCTGGCATGGCAGGGAAAGAAGGTTCCCAGAGTCACAACTTCTTATTTACATGCCAGAGAAAACCAGCACTCTGTGCCAACAGTAGTAAAACAGACACATTCATAGTGCTCCACATTTTAAGGTGAAGCAGGTCTATATAGATATGTGATCTTCACTGCCAGAAGCTGCAGAAATCTTAGCCACCACAGAGGTGGCTTGTCAAAGAAGAGGTTTATTAACAGTTCATGTGGCCCAGTTTCTTTTTCTTCTCCACCATAATTGCCCCGCGGTGAATGTGGACATGACACAGCCTGTCTATGGGAAATGGCTGCTGCCCCCTGAGAACCTGCATGTGGATGAGAGAAGTGGTCCAGGCCAGGATGCTGGCAGGTCTCCGTGGCTTCCACTCAGCATGCCTCTCTTTTGAGATAAGATCTTGTTCTGTAGCTTAAGCTGGCCTTGGTTTCCATTTCTCAATCCTCCTGCCTCAGCCTTTCCCAGTGCTGCAATTAAAGGTATGTTCTTCCACTCACGTTTAAGGCTTAAAGTTCTTTTTGGATGGAGGAAAGTTAGTGAAAAGCTCAACAGCAGGTTGTTTTTAAAACAACAGCAGTACTGTTCTTATCTCTGGGTATGGGATAGGGATTGGGAACCAAACTCCCAACTGTGTACTAAGTGCCAAATCTCAGAGCGGCTGCACCCCAAAACCCCATTCACAAGAGCATCCAACCAGTAGTGGCATCACTTGCCACTGCAGCAAGTTATACACACAGACACAGACACTCACTCACACACACACACACACACACACACACACACATTCATGCACACACACATGCACACTCATGCACACACACACACATGCTCATGCACACACATGCTCATACACACACACACACACATACACAAACACACACACAGTGTGGATGGAAGTTTCCATTCCTAACTCTCCAGTGGAACTTCAGAGAAGCACCTCTCTGGGAACACGGAGTTCCTTCAGGAAAAAGAATATGAGAACAGGGCTCCTGCCCATCAAGGGTCCCAAGAAGCCCATCCTGGACCCCTCCCATTTCAGTGCTTCTTCATAAGATAGGATCAAGGGAGAAGGGATTTTTGGAGGGGAAACTAGGAGAGGGGATAACATTTGAAATGTAAATAAAGAAAATATCTAATAAAATTTTTTTTTAAAAGATAGGATCACAGCTATCTCTCATGGATGTTGTGAAGATTCAAAGAAGCAAATAACTAACAAATGTGTCTGCTAATGGGAGGCAGTTCCTGCTGGAGTCAGGTCAAATGTGTCTGCTAATGGGAGGCAGTTCCTGCTGGAGTCAGGTCAAATGTGTCTGCTAACGGGAGGCAGTTCCTGCTGGAGTCAGGTCAAATGTGGAAAACTGACTCCTGGGCCGCTGAAGGGGTATCTGGCATGGCATGCAGTTCTGATATTTCTCATAAATTTCACTCATGATGTATTTCTTTTCTTGAGTGTTTCAAAATTTTTCTGGCTTGTTCTGGAATGTTATCTGTCTGAGAATTCTTCGAGTTGAAGTTGAACTCTTCCATGGGGACTTGCTCTTTTTAAATGACACCAACCTACAGCCACTTGAAACTGAGCATTCAGCCCAGCTTTCTGTGTCACACAGGCAGGATGGCTTTATCATGGTCTGTCATATTCACTTGGGACAGGGTCTCTCACTAAATGTGGAGCTAGCTAGGCTGGAGGCCACCAAACCTCAGCAATCCTCCTGTCTCTAACTGACAAGTAATAGACTTATAAGTATGTACACAGACATACCTACCTCTACCCCTACTCCAACCTGTTTTAACATAGGTGATTGGGATTCGAACTTAAGTCCTCATGCACAGAAAGTTCTCCTACCCATTGAGTCATCTTTTTTTCTTCCTTCCAGCCTTTTATCTTCTTTTTGATTCATTGAAACATATTTGTGCATCTTTAAGAGGTACACTACAGAAATTTGAAGGATTGATTGATTGATTGATTGATTGATTGATTTTTTTGGTTTTTCGAGACAGGGTTTCTCTGTATAGCCCTGGCTGTCCTGGAACTCACTTTGTAGACCAGGCTGGCCTCGAACTCAGAAATCCGCCTGCCTCTGCCTCCCGAGTGCTGGGATTAAAGGCGTGCGCCACCACACCCGGCTTTAATTTGAAGGATTTATACAACATGTAATAAACAACATGTAATAAACAAAGCAGAGTAATAAACATGTTGTACTCTGCAAACATTAATTCCTGTTATGGGTTTGAAATGTCCTAATCTTTGATAAAAGCTGGAAAGACATTGGCCTACAGAAGAGCTGTGTGGACAGAAGAAAGAAGAGACATTAGCCATATTGCCCTGTCCAGACCAGGGTTTGAGTTGTAATTTACCTCCTTCAGGAACATGGAGGTACACATCCAGAGAGTTAAACCTCAGGGATGCCACAACCAAGAGGCTTACATGGCATTTATCTTTTCCAGTGGATAACGTTCAATAACCTGTGTGTGCTCTGAGGACTAGGATGAACCCACCAAACATCACTGGTTTTCTTCAGCACTGTCCATGTTGAGCAGAAGGTAGTAATACACTGCAACACAGTCAGACTATAAGCAGCAAATTGGTAGTGAGCACACAGGTGTTCAGAGGAACAAACAAGAGAAGCATTTAAGAGAATGCTATTAATGGAAATACTTCCTATGACTTTTGCAAAGAGGACTTTGATGAAATATGGATTTTTAATTTTTCTGATGTGATTGCCTGCTAGACTTAAAAGTACAGCATAACTCACTGTTAAGAAACCAACTCCTTCTAGAAAATTCTAATTCTGAAAGTAGCCTGCTTGCATATATCGCTCCATCTTGCTTTGCTTGGGAATGCTGTTATTGATCACTACTAAGTCGAATCTCAATGCCAGTGGGTTTTATAAAACTGCGGTATTTTATAGAAATGTGGAGAGAAGTGGGAGACAGGGAGCTGGGAGGGGATGAGAAGATAATTTACAGAATAAACTGGAACAATAACTTTAATGGTCTTCATCCATCCCTGCAAATCAACAAATCATGTCCTGCAGGCAGAGCTTGGCCTCACTCTGTTCCTCTGGATGCAGTGGCAAGTGCTCGGACTGGTGCCACATTACGCATTTGGAAAATGATTGCATTATAAAACCCACTCCATGCTTCCCGCTGTCCCTAAAAAGGAAACACTGAAGAACGTTTGAACTGATTTAAATCTGAAGCCTTTCTACAACTCAGATATCCCCCAGATGAGTCTGTTACATGCTCAATCCAGCTCTGGTGTTGAGTGGAAAGGAATAATTTTTTTCCACCCAATAATTATGTCAGAGCAGTATGGAAACTTCAGGCTTTTTGAGAACCCCTTTCTAGAGAAGCATGGCTGACAAGATCCTCTGAATGGAACTGCTTCATCAACACCGAAAAGATCCCCTCATCCCTCATGTGATAAAATGTGCTCATTAGTAAGCTGGCCTTGAGGTTAAGGGATGCACAGGATCCTGCAGGCAGTGATAGACAGATCCTTGCAGGGGGTAGATGAAGGGGGTAGATAGACACCAGATCCCACTTGTGCCGAGACAGTGTAACTGGACTCTAGGAAGGTGAAGTTTCTCCAGGAGAGAAGATGAAGGTTGGTTTCTGGGGGAATCTAAAGAGATGACTCCCGGAAGGTAGAGTCCTGCAACCATGATGGATGGAGTATGGAAAAGCACAGGAAGCACATGCCAGTGTGCACTATGGACTGGAGAAATCAACCACTCCCCTAGGAATATGCAAGTCTGAACTGCACTGCCTGTGTGACACAGAAAGCGGGGCTGAGTGCTGTTTGAGGTGGCTGTAGGTTGGTGCCATTAGTGAGAGCTAATTCCCCATGGAGGACTTCAACATTAACTCAAACAATCCTCGAACAGATAACTTTCCAGAAAAATCCAACAAACATTCAGGGGAAAAAAAAGCATCATACACACCCATGCCAGGTTCTTTAGGAATGGAAAAGCACATGTTAAAAGGGAAGACAGACATCAGGATCCCAGCACTGAGCTGGAGGTAAGATGATCAGGAGCTGAAAGTCACCTAGATGGCAAATTTGCAGCCAGCCTAGGCTACATGAGACCCTGTCAAACAAAACAGAACACCTGAAACTGAACACAATGACTGGAACTGGCTTGCCTTTAATCCCAGTTAGATTGCAGCTGATAGGAAAAGGTAAATGGAAGGAGGGTAAGTCCACAGAATGAATTAATGATGCCAGAAGATGGGCAGAGCATGAAGTAAGAAGATCAGACCTATGGCAGTGTGAGATTCAGGGTAATGTAATGAAGAGAATGGAACAGAAGTGCCATTAAAGGACAAACTTCACACATGTCAGAAGACTCATACTTAGATGTGATAAATAAATGTAATGTATTCCGACCCAAATGGTGGTAGGAGAACACGGGAACATCTGTGTTTCTGTGGTACATGTATGTGTTTATGTGGGTGTGTGCATGGGAGTGTGGAAGCCAAAGGTCAACTCTAGCTATCCTTCTTCAGACTCCCTCCACTTTATTTTTTGAGAAAAGGCTTCTGTGCTAGTCAGCTTTGTCAACTTAATGCAGCCAGAGATGACCAGGCTTTGTGGACATAGAAGAATGTGTAAAATATAGGAGATACTGCCTGAACGTTGTGCTGAGTGGAAATTGGTCTGGGTAGCTTTAATGCAAACATTAGTGCTGGCGATTCCTCTGAAGACTGACTTTACCCATCCGCCTGGCTCTCTGTGCCAGATGTGATCTGCTTTCTCTTGTCCCGTCTCACACTTGTGTATCACTGCCTTCTACTTCTACTTCTCTCTGTGATCCAACTCCAGAATTGTTGCCATAAGCAACCATCACCTCTCAGACTCCTGTCTGCTCCTACATAGGTCCATGCTAGTTTTCCAGGATGTGATTGAGTGAAAGAAGGAAGTTAAGCTGAATCAAGACTTCCTAGGCCATATCTTCAAGTGCCATGACAACCAAAAGACTCAAGGGACTGGGGGAGACAGAGAGGAGACTACTGCACATGTTGTATATACAGAGCACATATAGGTGATGATCTAAAGAGTCTAATTGCTTTAGAACAGGCTGTCATCGGTTGCACGTTTCTACCCGGAATTTAGGAGTGTGATTGCATGGTGACACCCTGCAAATTGGAGTTCCTATGTCAGACTGGAAGACCAGTGTCCTCTCAGGAATACATAGAGAACTCAGGGCACCAGAGATTAGTACACACCCTGGTTTTTATTCAGGAGGCTAAATTTACAGTTTTTAGTGCTAATAAAAATAGTAGTAATCATGGAAACACAGTATTGATCAATTCCACTGGCAAGAAGAAACCTTCTGTGAAATGATTCAACATGCTGTAGCAGGTACTTCTGCCTGAAGATCTGTGTCCTACAGGTCTGAACCCCTTATTCAGAGCCATGGGGATTTGCTAATGGATTTGCCCAATGTAACAGGTAACCCAGTTAATAACAAGCTTAGAAAACTCACAATATGAACTAATCAGTACCCCCAGAGCTCGTGTCTCTAGCTGCATATGTAGCAGAAGATGGCCTAGTTGGTCATCATCTGGAAAAGAGGCCCCTTGGTCTTGCAAACTTTTTATGCCCCAGTACAGGGTGATGCCAGGTCCAAGATGTGGGAGTGGGTGGATAGGGGAGCAGGGCGGGGGGAGGGTATAGGGGACTTTTGGGATAGCATTTGAAATGTAAGTGAAGAAAATATCTAATAAAAATAAAAAAAGAAAATTCGATTAGAAGTTAAAAAATGCTCAGTACAAAAACATGCAAAAAAGAAAAAAGGAAAAAGAAAGAGAAGAAAAAAGATAAGAAATGGTGGCCACTGACCAAGCCATCCACAGTTAAGAAGGAGAGCCAAAGGGACAAGATCAGTCCTGAGACTGAAAAGGAAAGGAAAGTGACACCCGCTGACAATCAGTTCTCACACGCACATGCACGTGCACACACACACACACACACACACACACACACACACACACACACACACATGCATGCAATTACACACACATTAAAATAAAAACAAGACAAATTTCTCTTATTTTTCTTATTCTTTTGAACCCTTTCCCACATCATCGATGGATACTTAAGGTTAGTCTGTTTCTTTACCATTTCTCACAGGTGCCTAGACAGTGTGTGATGCTGGTGAACACCTAGGAAATCCTTGCCTGTTGTGTGGGTGTGTCTGCTACACTAGCCACCACATTTGCTCTCAAGTCAAACATCCCTAACATCCCTACTTATTAAAATTTATAAAGCTTTGTTATAATCTCTGACATTTCCACTTAAGGCCAGTTTTCAGGCACCAAATTGCAGAATTAAAATTCTAGACCTTTCTAAATTCATAGCGAATACTGACAGTTGCTTTCTGAGATGTTTCAAGCTGTATTCCCACCAGCATTGGAACATCCTCCACACCTCCACATGCACTCACAGTCTCTTCCTTCCTTCCTTCCTTCCTTCCTTCCTTCCTTCCTTCCTTCCTTCCTTCCTTCCTTCCTTCCTTCCTTTCCTCCCTCCCTTCTTCTCCTCCCCCCCCCCCCCCCCCCCCCCCCCCCCCCCCCCCCCCCTCCCTCCCTCCCATCTGTCTATCTGCCTGTCTGCTTTCCTTCCTCTCTCTCTCTCTCTCTCTCTCTCTCTCTCTCTCTCTCTCTCTCTCCCCTCTCTCTCTTTCTCTTTCTCTCTTTCTTTTGAGACAGAGTCTCTCTCTGTAGCCCTTGCTGTTCTGGGACTCACCATGTAGACTAAGTTGGCCTCAAACTCACAAAGATTCACTTGCCTCTGCTTCCCAAGTACTGGGCCACCTATGTCCTTTTTATAACATTTAATTATTATATTAAAATCAGAGAACTTGTTAATAATATAAATGAATGTTATTCTTCATTCCTTTTCCTATCTACTGTCATGTCCATGCGACAAATAATTTTAGCCACTTTCACTTTTTATTTTCTCTGGAATTAGCTCAGTGTTACTAAATAATATAAATCCATTTTTGTCCACTGAACTTGTATGATAGACATGTTCTTGTATGCTCCTTTATCTCCTTTCTCTTCTCTCTTAGCACCGGAAAAAATGTAGCTGCTTCTCTTCTGTTTTGAATTCCTGAGTGAATTAAAATACTCTATCTAAACTTCCATCTCATATACGCTCAAATTTCAAGAGTATATTTTGATTCCTTGGCTTAGAGCAGGCAAGTGATTCCTCTACCCTTTTCTGTGACCTCTGATAGACATTATTTTATGTGTCTGTGAACATTCTGCCCTGTGACTAAACATGTCAAGATTCACATGCAGATAACATCTCACTGGAAATAGGTGACTATGTCTTTATTACAGGGCAGGAACTTCATACATGCTGCTGCTTACACTGGAAGAGAAACGCCAGCACAGGTAAGGCAACACATTCTCTCTTAATTGCATCATTTGCTCAAAATGAGAAATACTTGATGAGAGTCATTTGTGAGGATATGTTAACACAAACTTGGTTTTGTAGGAAAGTGATATTTATTAATTATAGGACATATCTGATTTTTATTTCTTCTTATGCAAGTTTTGAAAGTCTTGATTTTCTAGAAATATGT
Source organism: Mus minutoides (assembly GCA_902729485.2). NCBI lineage: Eukaryota > Metazoa > Chordata > Mammalia > Rodentia > Muridae > Mus > Mus minutoides. Next base: position 722,204 of record LR753309.1, read on the forward strand.
CTGTTCAATAAAATTTTCTGTATAAATTTTTCCACAGTGTAATATAATTTTCTGTAATATATTGAATAATGTCTCTAATCTGCTTAAGCAGTGATAATGGGTTGAGTATATTTGCTTCAATCAATTTTCCTAAATACTTATTATTTTAACTAGTATTTTCCAGAAATGGAATTACCAGATTATAGGACATAAATCTATTCTGTGTTTGTTGGTGTACCAGTTTTTCAAAGTGGCCTTTGCTAACTGCGATGGTCAGCTTTAACTGTCAATTCACCTTAACCTAGAATCTTCTGGGAAGTGAGCCTCAAAGAGGGAATCGATATTGGGTTGGCTGGTGGGCCTGTATGTAGACAGGCTGCCTTATTATTTAACTGATGTAGGAAGACTCAGCCCACTGTGGGTGGCACCATTCCCTTGGCATGGGGTCCAGAACTGTGTATGAGTGAAGAAATTAAGTGGAGCACCAGTAAGTAAGCAAGCAGGTGAGCAAGCAAACAGGCAGGTTGATGAGCAAACAAGCAGGCAGCATGCTTCTCTCTCTCTCTCTCTCTCTCTCTCTCTCTCTCTCTCTCTCTCTCTCTCTCTCTCTCTCCCCCCCCCTATGAATGTAATGTGACTGGGTATTTGAAGTTCCTGCCTTGACTTCCCCATACTCATAGGCCATAACCTGCAATTCTAAGCTGAAATAATGCCCCCTTTTCCTCCCTCAGTGCTTTTTTACAGGGTATTTTATCACTGCAGCAGATATGAAACTAGCATACCAGCTTACAAGCTAAAAGAGCAGTAGAATTTGAAATTCCAGTTTGCCTGTGACTTTGCCCAAACCATGTTGGTCTTTCTCATGTCAGGACTCTTGACAAATGTGGAACTGACAACCTGACTTTGCATCAGTGTAGCTTCCAGTATCTGTCCCTATGTCCATTTGCTATTTTTATATTTTCTTTTAAAGAATCAGCTTTTAAATTTTGCTATTTATATACTAACCAATTTTTACAAGAGTTCTTTACGTATATTACTATGTGTGCCTTTGAGGTTACATATATTGTCAAAGCCATCTGCTTCTTGCCTAACTTGTCATTTCAAATATTATTAGACAGTTTCCTAATTTTATGTGCTCTTAATGATCAATTATGCTTTGTTTGTGTGCTTGTGGATTGATTCGTTTCACATCTAGGGCGTTCTACATCTTTCTCTACCACTCAGCATTAGGATATCTTTCATGTGTCCTAGTCCAGTGATTTCTTTCAGCTTTTCTTTTTTAATTCTTTCAGACTCAGACACATGATTTGCTTGCAACTGATTTCTTTTTTTTTTCAATATAGATATTCATTTGATCCAGCATCAGTAATGGAAAAGCAGTCTTGTTTGGACATAAACTGAAAGGCTGCCTTGGGTCTGGCTGTGGACTTCCATTAAGTTTCTTCTCTAGGCTTGTCTGTTATTGCAGAAGAGACACACTAAAGTCACCATTATCATCTTTTAATTAGTGCTGACAAATACTAGGACGGTTCTTCAGCTTTTCTTAAACAGTATCGTGACGATTTCTAGACATTGGTATTTCTGGTTAGATTTTAGAATCAGTTTTATAACATATACCTCCCCATGTCCAACAGTCTGGTGAGGCTGGAACTTGCAGCACATTTATTTTACACATCAACTTGTGGAGATGTGACAGATCATAAATTAGTTCTTCATCTAAGACTGGTGTAGGCTTGTTTAAGCTTCCTCTATTTAGTTCCATCTATTATAATTTTCTAAAGTCTTGCCATGTTTCTCATGAGATGTAGTGCTAGATATTTGGTAATGTCCTTACAATTATTGATTTATTGTGATTGTGAAGAAAACTTTCAGGAGTCAGTGTCCTCTTCCACTGTGTGGGTTCTTGGCGTTAAAGTCACGTTGTCAGGCTTGGCAGCAAGTTACCCTTCCCCCCTGGGCTACGTCAATGTCCCAATATCTGACAGGTTTTGATGCTACTACAGATTATATAATTAGGTTTTCGTTTTAAATTCTTTTATACTGTTTCTAGTATTATATAGAAATACAAAATATTTTCCCTTTTCAGTCCTAGGAGTCAAACCTAGAGCCTTACACATGCAAGGCATGTTCTTTACCACTGTTCTGTACCCCAGCCTGCAAGGAATGTTTGAGGCATTCAGTGCATTTATGAATGGTAATAGATCAATTATTTTGAGTCTCCTGAACATAACGACAGTTTACTTTTTCCTCTCTAATATAATTTCTCATTTTCTTTCTGTATCTTGTGAGCTAGGACCTCTATTTAATGTTCAAATAGTGGTGAATGACCTTAGACATGTTTGTCTGAGTCTTGATCTCCAGCAGTGTGACTCCCAACTGAATGCCTATGTACTTGTCCTTCTTTGGCAGTTTCTAAAAACCATTTTTTTTTTCACAAGTACCCAGAACCTGTCAGAAGTTCCATTCTGTGGCCTGGAGACATGGTTCAGTTAGTAACGTGCTTATTATACAAGCTTGAGGTAATCCTGAGTTCAGAGTTCCAGCACCCATGTGACGCCAGGTACAGTGGCACCCATTGAAGCTGGGAGACAAGCAGATCCTTGGAGTTTTTAGCCTGGCTAATCAATGCGCTCGGGGTCAGTAAGTGACCTCCTATCAAAATACAAGGTAGAGAGTGAGTGAGTAAGACATCTGAGGTGTGTATGTGCACATACCACACACATGCACACACACACACACACACACACACACACCAGAAACAGAGAGATATAGACAAAGAAAGACAGAAAGAGAGACAGAGAACAATTTTGTGTTTTAATTGTTTCTCATTTAGTTACATTTTGCCTGCTCAAGATTCAACAAATACAGATAAAGTTGATGTCAATTTTTTGGTCCTTTGAGTCATGGCTATATCAGTGAAAGCATTAGTCAGCCACAGAAACCCAAATTTACTCAAGATTAAAAGAGAACCTCCTGAGCCCTGTAGGGTGATCTTTTACATACTATGGTTCTGTATTGCCATCTTTAAAAGTTTCAACAAACCTAAGGTATTTCTTAATTTGTTATCATAGTCTCTAAACAGGTGCCTTGATTTAATGGGGAATCTGTGTTTACTGATTCTGACAACCCCAAGTTGGTTTTTGATCTACCAATAAAGATGCCAGTGGCCAATGGCTGGTCATAAAAAAGAGATGGGACTTCAGGTTGCTGCAGGTGAGGAGATGGGAGAGGACACAGAGAGAAGATAGAGATACTTGGGAGAGATGTAACAGACTCAGAGCAGTTGGTGAGATCTTCCGAACTATAGGCTGGAAAGGAAATAGGACCATGGAAGGGCAGCCCATAAGTGTCTTGGGCAGCAAGACTAATGGGTTTCATGGACGGTAACCAGGCAACTAAGTTGAGGACAGATTCAGAGGTGTTGAGCTAGGAGTAAAGGTAAGGGCATGCTAGCCACAGAAGGCTGAGAAGAGCTCAGCCACAGAGCCAATAAGACTGTTAAAAATGAGCTAGTGTGTGTATGTGTTATTCATCTGTGGATCAGAGGCAGCTCCTGGCTGGGTGTGCCTCTGCAACTTTCTGGGAACTCAAAGTGGAGTAGATAAAACTCCTTGCCACACTCCTGCTTTAGAGGCAGATGCATGTACTTCAGCCACAGTTGTCTCATCAGACTGGCTGCTGTTGAGCCAACTGTTAGCCTGGAAGGAAGATCATTTCACAGAGTCATTTTCTCTTTATTATTTATGGCCAGTTCACTCTGTCAACTGTCCCTCCGTCACACAGCTTGACAGGTACTGGGTTGAAAAATGTGAAACAAAGATTTCAGAAGGCTCTGGAGTCCACCAGAGCCATTTTAATGGTCTTTAGACACTATGTTTAGGAAAAAATGCCTTTTAAAAATTATGCTTTAAAAACAGCCACAGGAGGGATTTTTTCCCTGTAATCATTCCTGTGGGTAAAAACTCCAATCAGACCTTGAAAACAGTCAGACAGTGTCTCCAACTGGAGGGTTGACTATATTTGTCAAAGTTAGTGTCTATCTAGATGATGTGGGTCTTGCAGCCCATATTCTGAAATGTGGCTCACCAAGGAGAGCATATACTTAGGAATATGAACTTTTTAATCTCCAAGATATAAAACTTAAAGTTTATTATAAAACACTCTATTGAAATGTGACAGTTTGCATATAAAATGTCCCTCTTTATACTCATGTGCTGGACACTTTGTCCCCAGCTGGTGGCTCTGTACTAAGAAGTTATGAGACCTTTAGGAAGTAGAGCCTTGCTGGTGGTAATGGGTCACTGTGGGCAGGGGGGGGGGGGGGGGGGGGGGGCGGAGCTTGGCGTTGTTCCACTTGCTTTCCTGTTGTGTGACCTGAGGGAAGCAGTGAGCCCCACAGTCATACCCCTAGCTCATGCTCATCTGCTGCCAGCCTTCCCTTCTATGCTGGGCTGAATCCCTTTAAATGAAAAACAAGATAAACCCTATCTCAAGTTTCCTCTTTAAGCATTTTGTTATCACAGGGAGGATGAGAAATGCCACTAATACAAATGTCTTTTAAAAGTCTGAAAGAAGAGAGTCTCCTAACCCCTTTGTTTAGTGAGTGTCAGTGTGCTATTTATTAACTGCTAAGTTAGGGACTCATTTGTCTATCTGTACTCTGCCATATAAAATTGTTTTAGAAAGGAAATTGATAAAAATCAAATGTGACTGAGTGACAAATGGATTCATTATAGTGAAAGTGGATTCATGTCTGTATTTTAGAATGCATAATTTAAGCCAAACACAACAGTATGAAAATTAGCATTTGCTTTTTCCTCAATCCTGGGACATGGAACAATATTCTCAGGTCTTATTTCCCAGTTACAATATCATAAATAGATACTGATGTAAACTATTATCTCAGCAACAATGCATATTACAACAAGTGATTATTTATTAGCAATAAAATGTTTCTCCAGGGCTTAATTTGGAGTGCCTGAAATAACAAAATCTCGTTTTGGAAGTGATCCTCTGCATAGTTACTGTTTAGGGAAATTTTTATAGCTTCACAGCAGTTTATGTCTCTTAATTGGATAGCTCTTTGAAATGAAGGCATGTGGTGCAGTAACAAGTGTTTGTAAGGCTCATGTGAATGAAAGAATAAACGAATGAATGAATGAATGAATGAAGTATCAGAGGCTGCTGAGTGTTTGGAAGGCTCATATGAATGAATGAATGAATGAATGAATACAGTATCAGAGGCTGCTGAGTGTTTGGAAGGCTCATATGAATGAATGAATGAATGAATGAATGAATGAATGAATGAGTGAATGAATGAATGAATACAGTATCAGAGGCTGCTGAGTATTTGGAAGGCTCATATGAATGAATGAACAAATGAATGAATGAATGCAGTATCAGAGGCTGCTGAGTGTTTGGAAGGCTCATGAATGAATGAATGCAGCATCAGAGGCCAGACTCTGTGAATGAGTGGTAGGAGTCTGTCTGGAAGCAGAGATGGGAATCTCTTCTCTTCTTTTTTTTTTTTTTTTCTTTTTTTTATTAGATATTTTATTTATTTTATCTTTTCACATTTTTATTAGATATTTTCTTCATTTACATTTCAAGTGCTATCCCATAAGTCCCCTATACCCTCCCCCCACCCTGCTCCCCTACCCACCCACTCCTACTACTTGGCCCTGGCATTCCCCTGTACTGGGGAATATAAACATTGCTAGACCAAGGGCCTTTCTTCCCAATAATGGCCAAGTAGGCCATCTTCTAATACATATGCAGCTAGAGACATGAGCTCTGGGGGTTCTGATTAGTTCATATTGTTGTTCCATCTATAGGGTTGCAGACCCCTACAGGTCTGGGGTACTCTCTCTAGCTCCTACATTGGGGACCCTGTGTTCTGCCCTATAGATGACTATGAGCATCCACTTCTGTATTTGTCAGGGACTGTCAAATTCTCCCAGGAGACAGCTATATCAGGGTCCTTTCAGCAATATCCTGCTGGTGTATGTAGTAGTGTCTGCATTTGGTGGCTGATTATGTGATGGACCACCCGAGTGGGGCATTCTCTGGATGGTCCATCCTTTCATTTTAGCACCAATTCACACAATATCTTTTCATGAATCCAGCCCTTCAAAGGATAATAACGGGAAAACACCAACTCAAAGATGGAAACTATACCCTAGGAAAAAATAAGAAAGTAATCCTTTAACAAAACTAAAAGAAGACAGCCACAAGAACAGACTCCCATCTCTTCTCTTCTTAATGGCACTTGATTCTGTCTCTGCTGCTTCCTAGCAGCTCCCACTCAAAGCCCTACAACTCTACACGCAGATGGAAATGTTGACTATGAACAGGTTAATCCACACAACTCTAGTCACTCATAATGAGGGTGTGATTAAACATCAGACCTGGAAAGACTGGATTGTGGAAATAAGGTACAAAACTAGTCTCACACAACACACAAGAGCAATTTGGCCTAGAAGATTCCCACACTGGGCCTAAATCGACTTCAAAGCAACAAAGAAGCTAGAGTCCTGCAAAGTCTTGTGACAGCAAGGCAAGATTTTGTCCTGAAGACGCTGGGGCAGGGAGGAGCTTGGTATCCAAGAGTAAGGCAGGAATGAGGATCTGGAACTCCTGAGTCACAGGGTAAGTTGAAGTCAACTGCATCACCCCTTGGATTCAGGAGAGTCAGGCAAAGGATGGCAGAGCCAGATGGTTTCTACTGGCATTTTGAAGCTCCCTGACCGGAAATGAAGTTGGCTGTAGAACTGGGGATAGAACTGAGTCTCTAAGTGCTTATGAAATGGTCCACCGTGTGGCAAGAGGACTGCAGGAACACATGATTTTAGGCCACCCGCCACTCTGTATTTCAGGGACCTTGTTCTCTGGGACACTCTTTTTCCTATAGGCCTTAATTTAGGGCCTTGATCAAGTTCTAGAGGTAGCTTTGCCTTGAGTATCAGGGCTCAATCCCTGGTGCTCAGCATAACTGATGCAGAGACCCAACCATCCTCCTTTATATGGACCTGCATTTATGTCCATGGAATTCAGTTAGCTCAGGGTCCTGGATTTTTTTCTGAGCTTCCTTTGAATTTGCTGACTGAGAGCTGTGTAATGACTAAAGATGTCCATGATTGAAACTAAAGTGTATGTCTATCCAGAGCCCTACCATGAATCTCCCTAATGGACCTGCTGGCTGGGGAGAGCCACTGGAGACTTCTGGCTTGGACTTTCAGCCAAAACTTTCTTCTATTATTCTGAACTCCAGGCTCTCAGTAGATTGCTTAAGTATTTGGAAATTTGCTGAGGCAGCAGATGGCCTTTCTCAGCCTCGAACTCACCACACTGCAAAAGGCTATCACCTCCCCTGTCTCCCAAACAGACTTGGCCCTTGACCCCGTAAGCTGAACATATTTCTTCTTTTCAATGCTCTAAGACTAAGACTGTAGCTTTGGAGTTCAAACTAAGAGAGCCTGAGGATACTGACTAGGCACAGCAGTCACGGGTGAGCATGTGGACAATGAGGATGAGGGCAGTTGACCTGCTGAGGGTGAAGGACAGTGCCCCAAAGACAGACCTGATGGACAGGCTACAGAACCAAGATGATGTGAGTGCCGTGGGGAAGGGGAAAGGATGGTTATATGTGTATAAGTGTCTGTGTGTCTGTAGATATATGTGTGTGTATGCATATACAAGTGGGAGACAAAGGTTAACGTTTTTTGAGACAGTTTCTCACTGAACCTGGAGCTCACTGATACACCTGATTGGCTGGCTAGTGAGTCTCCAGCAACGATCTGTGTCCCCATAAGAGGTAGAGTCACAGACCTTTATGGTCATACCCAGTTTCTACTTCAGTGCCAGACTCAAGTCCTCATGTTTATGAAGCAAGCACTTCACCTACTGATTCATCTCCCCAACCCCCAAGAGACTGACTTTAGGTTCTCTCAAATCATAAATGATATCTTTAGTGATCCACATTGGTCCTTCCTTCCTGAATTGACTCTGGCCTTCTGTGTGCACTGGCACTTTTTGATACATATACCAAACTCATACCTGGTACATACATACATACATACATACATACATACATACATACATATTCTATACACATACCTGGTACCCTCTGGGGTACCAGAATTTCTAAGCAAGGATCAGAGAATGATAAATTAAGACTCTGTAGTTTGTTAAGTGTGTAACCTTGTGCTAGGCATTTTCATAATGAGAGTTTAATTTAATCCTCTATACAATCCTAAATATGTTATTATTCTCAGTTCTGAAAACAAGCAAGAAAAGCACCTTTCATGAATGTAGGATAAGGGAATAAAATGGGAGCAGCTGAGGACATCCATGTGACCCACAGTACAAAAACTGGGTCCTATTTACTTAACTCGGAAATAGATCATTATATGTGTCTTAAAGGAGAGTACGAAGGAAGACACTGAATTAAGTAGCAAATATTACAACCCCTTATGAAGAGTCTGATACCTGGCAAGGGCTGTTAATTAAAGTGTTTTCTCTATTTTCCATCTGAAATGATAAATGCAGACCAGGCATGCTGGCTCATGCCTGTAATTCTTGGCACTTGGAGGTGGTGGACAGATGAGGTAGGATCATGATTTCAAGGGCCAACCTGGGCTACAAAGTGATATTTTATCAGAAAATCCAAGCCTACCAATTAAGCATTTTTTAAAAAAGGTAGATGCCTAGAGAGGCTGGTTGAACATAGAGTAAAAGCCTAGCCAGGGTAATTCACAGCTGCCCTTGGTTGGCATGGAACTTTCTAGCTTTAGACTCCCAAACTCAGCCACCAATCTTGGGGGTCCTAGAAAGCTAAAGGAGGGCTGAGAGAAGAGGCAGGCTGTCCTGTGCACAGAGCAGAGTATGTTAGACACACACACATAGGAATGACATATGGAGACAGGACAAACCTATCATGCCAGGAGGAGGGTGGGAAATCCCTGCTCTGTCTGTGGCCACTTCTGTCATGTAAAGCCACTTACCTACAAGGACTCTCAGCTCTCCATAGTTTTGGTAACTCAGTGGGCAGTTTAAGGCCCCCTGGACTTCACACTGCATGTATAGATGGGAGGGAGCTGGGCAGGTCCCCTAGAAAGTCTCAAAGCCCACTGCTCCCTTATCTCCATCTCTGGGAATCAGGGCTCAATCCTTTCCTCTGTGACCCAGAACCAGCTCAGCCTTTCCCACCTAGTCTCTGCTTTGCTTCCCAGAATTCAGGCTGACCCTATGAGCCCCAGTTTGGTATTTCCCAGCTGATTTCAGTTTTGTTCATCATAAGCACTCAGTGCTTAGTCACCTAAAGTCCAGAGCCCCTTGAACTGCCCAGTGAGTCATAGACCTGTGGGCATGAGAGTATTCCAGGAGACAAATGGCCTCAGATGGGAGCGAGCGGCTATACACAAAGCATCGCACTTCCCTTGGGGATTCCCCACCCTTCTCCTGGCATGATACGTCTGCACCCTCCCTCTGTCTCAATTCTCTTGTGTCTGTATATCTTTTACACACACACAAACACACACACTTAGCAAATTATAGAGATGGTTTGATGATATTCTGGAAACTATCTTCTTGGACTCTGAATAGTCGGATTGTTTTCTTCTTGGAACAGCATGAAGCCAAATCCAGCACGGAGCTTATCAATAGAACTTTACTGTGACTCCTGCACCCCAACCATGACTACAAAGCAGGAATCACAGCTCATTTTTGATCCTGGTGATTTCATGTGATAGGATTTGGATAGTAATACACATGTGCCCTATATCTCCTGTTTTAGTCTCTGTGTAGGAGCCAGCCTGGGAATAGCCACAAGGTTCAGACCAATGTGTTGTTTGAATCCATGTCCACAACATATCTGCTGAAGAAACCATTGGAGGTAGCTCAGAAGCAGTCTTAATACGGTGCATGTGTAGGTACCAAACTGAGAACATGAGGGTGGGCAGGCCTTACCCACTCCATTTCTTTGTGTGTGTATCTTTAGTTTCCTGGCTTCTTAATCTAAACACTAACCTATTTATGTAAATAATGTTTTTTTTTTTTTAGAACAGTGTTTTGTGCTATAGTCTCCCCTGTTGGTTACTACATTTATTACTGTTAAGGAATAAATACAATTTCCATTTTGAGTTATTCTAACATGTTTTTTAAGCAAATGTTTTATTGACCATTGTATTACATTCTTTTCTCACTACTGTGACCAAATATCTAATAAAAAGCAGCCTAATGGTGAAAGCATTTGTATGGCTCACAGGGGGAAGGAGGCAGCACATCTGGGGGTGTGGCCTGAGCAGTTCTTGCTGGTGGCAGCAGGAGCAGAGGTTGCTTGTTCACATTTAGGTAAACCAGGAAGCAGAGAAAGAATCAGAAACACAATCTACCTCCCAGTGACCCACTCCCTTCAGCTAGACTAGACCTTCTTCTACCCCTTTCCACAACACCACCATCAGACCACACAGCTGCACTGCTGTCAGATCAAACACAGGGACCTGAGGGGACACATTTCACCCAAACTGTAACATCCCCCCTCTCCAGATCCCTTAGGTTGTTGGCTATTACTTAATGCAAAACCTATTGAATTCAACTTGTAAAGTCTCTACAACCTAGTTTCATCACTGCTAGATAGGCCAAGGTCTAACATTTCATTTGAGGCTCAAGACAACCTTTTAACTGTGTGCTCCTGTAAAAACCAAACCAAAACCAAAACCAAACACACAAAAACTACCATGTAGTTCTAACATGGAGTTGCACAGGCATTGCCATCTAATTGGTGGAATGAGGCCATAGCTTGAGCACTGGACACAGACTCAGCAGAGGAAACGCTATACTTTGCAGCAGGCGGTGATGGCATCATCATCTGTGTTTTGGTGGGCTTGGGTCACCCTGCCCTTCTTGCTCTGTCACTGCAGCAGTGGCGATTCTCAACCTGGTCTACTCTGCATGCAGAGCTGCGTCAGTGTACATTTGGAATACCTCTGATATCCTGGGTTCTCTACTCTAGTGTAAGCTTCACCAGCATAGTTCTAAGCAGTGACCTCTCAGGACCTCTTGGCAGGGAATCTGACCCTACCACGTGTTGCTTATCCTCAGTGACCTTCTGGAATGTTGGCCCAAACTTCCCTGACTGCTATATTGCATGAATATAAAATCGCAATCACGTGGATTCCACAAAGCTCTGTTCTAGCTTAAGGTATAGTCTTCCTGGCTTAGGCACAGCTACAGCTGTAGGACTTTTAGGGTGTGCAAATTCTTTCCTCACCAGCTGTTTCCCAACAGAGCTCTCTGAAGTTACTTTCTCCTGTTAGACCCTGGAGCTTCGGATGAGTGGAGCTTTGCCCTCATCATGCTCCTTTACGTCCTAGGGCGGATGTCAATAATTTGCCTATAACACTGATATCTTGATCAGCCCTTCTGCAAACATAGCTTCACACACCTTTCCCACTGAACTGCACAGATTCCATCTTTTTTCCCCTCTGCTTTTCACTATCCCCCACCACTGTTAGCTAGAAATGAATCTTTTCTTATTCAAAGAAATTCTCTATCTATTGATAATCCTTTAAATTTTAGTTTTACTTTGTTGCTTGGTATATAATCAAGATTTAAAACTATTATGATTATTGAAAATGATGTTTTTCTATCAGATGGGCATAGCTATCTATATGAAACTGTTAGATTGTTTGGGCACAATGACATGTACCTGTAACCCCAGTAGTAAGGATATGGAGGCAGGAGGATCATGAATTCATGGCCAGCCTAACCTGCATAGTGTTACCCTCTCTATACCTGAAGTTAAGAGAGACTATTTTAGGCCACATTTATTTGGCTCCAGTTTTGTCCCTGAAAACTGCCTGGCTCACACGCTTTGTGGCCAAGGTCCCTTCTGCAGTACTGTAGACAACATCAGGGAGCCAAGTAATAGATGCCCAGAGGCTCTCAACAGCCAGCCTTGCTGGGGAAGTTGTGGAACCTTGTTCCTCAGATGAGTAATTCTGGGGCCTGGTTTCTGTCTCCCCATGGGCCTGAGTGCCAGTTGCCCACAGTGCTAACACAGCTTGGCTTCCTTAATTTCTTTCTGTCATGTCTTCCATGAGAATGTCCTCTCATCTCAGGAACACAGTGCAGTCTTCCTCCCTCAGTGTGACAAGTCTGCTGTCTGCCACTGAGTGCTCTGAACGTTGACTCTGAGTCTATTTCTGCTAACTTTAGTATTTGTTTCTTTATCCTTGACATCCTTCAATTTTATAGTTAAGGCAAACCTGTGATTTAGAATTTAAATTTCTTATTTATGCATAAGTATGTATTATATGTATGCAACATGTATGCAGGTATTTATCAAGGCCATAAGAGAGGATTAGCTCCCCAGGAACTGGAATTGTGGGTGGTTGTGAGCTACACAACATGGGTGCTGGGAACTAAACAATTGCCTTTTGGAAAAGGCGCAACTACTGATTAATACTGAGAATGCTCTGCGTGCAGCACACACACATGCACATATACACACAGCATCTAAAGCCCTTGTATATTTTTCTATAAAACAATTATAACAATTTCCTATAGGACAGTGGTCCTCAACCTTCCTAATGCTTTGACTCTTTAATTCTAATGTTTTCTATGTTGTGGTAACCCCAGTCATAAAATTATGTTTGTTGCAACTTCATAACTGTAGTTTTGCTACTGGGATGAATCATGATGTAAATATCTGATATGCAGGATATGAGCTATAGGACCCCTGTCAAAGTGTCATTTGGCCCCCAGGTTGAGAACCTTGTTACAGGACTATCATCACCACCTGATATGCTCTTTGTCTGTCTTCTTCCTCCAAAATGTTGCTATTAGGGTAGAGGTTTTGTCTAATGGTCACTACCATATTCACTTAGATTGGCCATGCAAAGTGTGGTTCAGATGTGCCACTAAAGACAATGGAACAACCTGGACAATTCAGTGAGTCCGCACAAAGCAGGGTGTCGGTTCTGTTTGCTCAGAACCAATTTTAAATAAGCTCAAAAAGATCAGAGTCAAGCTATTCAAACAGGTGGCGGTATACAAACACACTCAGGACTAAGTCTGGATGTTCAGATGCAAGCATATCCAGCACCCTTGCAGGCTGAGCCAATAGACATGTGGTGTGTGAGACCCAAGTACATGCTGACTCCTCCCATGGTAGGCAGATGAGACCCTCATGTGCCTCATGTCCAATCTCCCCATTGTTGCTGTGTTATCATACAACCAGCAGAAATAGTGCCATTGTGAAGTCACTAAACTGTCCTGAGTCACATCTTCACAATTGTCACAAAATTTGGTCTGCATCTTTTCTTACAGAATAGTTTATCCTATTTTCTTGCCTGTGCTCCTTTGGTTTCCTGGCCAGCTACTAATTTTTCTTCAGATCCTTGCTTAAACATGGGAACTAGTGAGAATTGTTTCCTGCACCCCAGAGTCAGCAGTAATGGTGTGTGTGTGTGTGTGTGTGTGTGTGTGTGTGTGTGTAGTGTCTGTGTTTATGTGCTTGTGAGTGTGTGTGATGTGTGTTTCCTCACGGTACCCACTCACTTCTATATAGTGTTTATTACACATGCTCCAAGTTGTACTTTTATGGCTGAATTCCTCACACTAGAGTGAGATCCTGTGTTAGTTGGTTTTATCAGTGTGATAAGCACTTAATGGGAATGACTTTAAAGGGAAAGGGTTCAATCCTGCTCAAGATTTCAGAGGTTTCACTCAGCACTAATCATGAAGCCCAGGGGGCAGAGACAGCCTGTGCTAGCTGGCTTTGCTTGGATCGTCCCAAGATCTTCTCACCCACACTCACAGAGGGTCTTACCCTCTTTACCAGTCCTGTCTGGAAACCCCACACCAAGCAGAAGGAGGTGTAAAGTTAACCCTATATATACCTCTCTGCCCACTAAAAATGATTATGGAGATTAACTCTCAGAGTTCCCAAAAACAAGGACTGGAAGCCAGAGATGGTCCAGCATGATGTGTATGGACTTCTCACAGACACTCACCAAGTAAGAAAAGGAGTATCAACAGGTTCCACATGCCAGTGAGATCACAACAGCCTAATGTGATGGCTTTACACAGGTTGGGCCTTTATGTGAGACAGTATATTGGCTCAACAAGCAGGAGAACCTCAGAAGAGAGAGGGGGGTCTTGGCATCTCAGCAGAGATAAACAAGATTAAGTCAAAGGCAGCTTGAAACTGTCAAATAGTTAGGATTTGGGCTTACAGCTCCAGCTTTTCCTTTCTGGTGCCTTCTCAACTCCTGCCATACAGACCCTTATTTGTGCTGGCTCCAAGCACCAAGTACTGCCCCTTCCCTTCCCTTCCCTTCCCACCTGCCTCCTCCTTTCTATACCTCCAGCTTGCCATGCATCTAGGAGTTTCAGAAGCTAACTGGTACAGAAAGAGTGATGGACAGAAGGATGTTTTCAAAGATTCTGGCACCATGGTCCATAAGAAGCTACCTGCTTCTTATGCTAGTTATAGGGTATAGGATTCATCAATTACTATGAGGAGAACTCTGTGTGTGTGTGTGTGTGTGTGTGTGTGTGTGTGTGTGTGTGTGCAAACTCAGACTATGAGAAACATTGGGATATTAAGAAGAAAGTACCTACCCCAGTCTCTTTGAATTAGGGCTGATGTTCGGTTCACTCCAATCCATATGTACATAGCTTTTTTCCAGCAAATGAAATGCATTATTATTCTTTTGGGCCAGCTATTCTTAGAGCTTTGTTCTTTATAATGGAAGAGATACCCTGGGGTGATATATTTTCAACGCTACATCCTCAGAAATCTACACTGATGCTAATAGAGGTACCCATTTCTCCTATCAGAACCCCTCTGTGACAAAAGTATGTTTGGGTATTGCTTAATGCACTGGTAATAAATATATACAGCCATGGAACATTGCAAAAGCCCTGGTAGCCTGTTATTTGTCATAATTACAGATTGTGAGTGGACATTTTAAAGAGAAGCTTACAAGTTAGTTGTGCTTTCTGGTAGTAATTACCTCCCACAAACATGACTCACTTAGGCAGCTTAATGCAAGAGCTAGTGTCCCAAAATCAACAGTCTTATAAATAAGTCTCTGAATCACAAACTGCATAAATGTTTAAGTATTTCTTCCTGTGTATTTCAAAAACAGCTTCAGAGTTGAGATTTTTATACATTAAAATACCTTAAGAGGAAAAGTAAAAACAAAGAAACAAAGAAGATTCTGGAAGCTTCCCTACACTGTGCTGAGGCTTTCTGCCCTTTGGAAGTCACATCTTCTCTGATGGACCCAGACAGCAATGCAGGGGTGCAAGCATGCTGCTAATCCAGGGAGAGGGGTGGCAACTGCTTCCTGCTCTAGTTGGATAATTGGTTTTGTTCTGAATGATACTCACAGGGCATCCTGTTATGGCAATATAGAAACACCGATGTTTTGGGGTGAGACTTCTTGGGAGCCTCATGGGTAATAGAACATATTACTGAGGAATCTTGGTTGTGTTGGCTGGGAATGCTGAACAAAGAACCACCCGAGCCAGATGGAATCGTTCATATTTTGGGGAAGCTCATTCAAAGACATTGTGTATCTCAAAGAACTTTGGCCTTATAATACATAGGACATTTCTTAAGTATGAAAGAAGTGCATTCTGGAATGGATAGATCTGCTCTCTGACACCATCCTCTCACTCTTCCTTTCTCTAACGTGAAATCCCAAGAAGTTTATTCCTGTCTTACAAAGGGAGAGATATTTACTAGAAGAGTGTTCTAGCCTTCCTATATCCATGTGTTTCAGAGCATCATGTGAATCACACATGTTGATCTTCGAGTGGAATGAAGACAGAATTCTGTTCATCTGTGTTTAAAGCATGCAATCAATCACGTCTATCCATCTCTGCCTTTCTTTGGATTAAAAATAGCTAGCTGCATGGGGGCCAGCTTATCACCAAATTCTACCAAACATTTGGCGTCAGAAGGGAATGTCCTCTTTGAGAACTGTTTCTCAGATTTGTCTGAGTTTGCTATTTTGTAGTTTGTAGCAATGTTGCTACATTGTTCCTAGTTATTTTCATATCCCGGGCTGCTGTGGCTGCATTCCCTTCACTTGGAAGGATCCAGAGATATGCAAGCTTCCCCTGTGGCCAAGCCTAAAATCCTTGCCAAGAATGCTGAACTGGTGAAGGTCACTAAATGCTACCAGACAGACAAAGCACAGTAAATAATGTTGGTGCACATAGACGAACAGCCCATCGCAATGGGACTTCTTGGAGAAATATGATATCATATAATAACACAAGTGCATCTAGATATGGAGTAAAGTAGCAAGATACCTTCCTAGCAATTCTGTGGTTAGACAGCAACCAGCCAGAAATCCAGAACAGCCCAGAATAATCACCATGACAAATACTTGGTATCTTTGGTTACACAAATTAGGTTCCTGTGTAGAAATCCAGCTGGGAAATTTCCACCTGGCTCCATTAGAAAGCCTTTGGGTGAGATGAGAGTGAGACCCACAGTAATTTTCTTGAAAGTGAAATGGTCATAGGCAACTGACACTCACACTCACATCCCTTCAAAGGATGGGCCAAGCACCTTTCTGTCTCACTGGAGATGCTTCAGTGGTACCCAGGATGCGGCTTCTGGCCCAGGAGAGTTTGAGTTTTAGGAAGTGAGGAGGCCAAGAGAAGGGTAAGTAGTTTGGAAGATCACACTCTTAAATAACAATGAATTGGCGCTAAGGAAAGAACTCAAAGGTAATTTGTTAAGTTTTTAAGTACCTAAGAGTACAACTTGCCTGGAAGCCAATCAAGAGAGGATGGCTTAGAAGTGGCTATCTGGCCTTTAATTCCCTGGATCCCTTGCCACAGTTCCTAAAGACAATAGCAAATGATTTGGACTGTTCAGATGACATCAACTTGTCTTCCTTTTCTCTAAGTTAGGTTATCTCACCTAAGATAGATGTTAGAGCAGTGCTAACATCAGGAGGCAATATTTCTTTATTGGTGAGTGAGACCAATGCCCCTTCATATACACAATTGTTAATTTTATTGTAATGAAAGAAATATAGAGATTGTAAGTGACATGTGCTCAGAAATAATCAACTCTTTCTGTGAGTTATCAACATACTCCACGATGGGGGGTGGGGGGACCCAGATAGTATAATGGTCCAATTTTGCCTCTTGTCAAATGTGCTCAGCCTGGCTTTACCTCTCCTGGTTACCTGGCATTGGTCTGACAGCACAGGAGACACTGAGCGCTAAGTCATGTTCAGCTCCTACGTGGGCAGCATCAGTTTCCAGCTAGCAATACTTTAACCAATGCAAGAGGAGAGTCCATCAGTAAAATCTTACTTCTGCCTCTGATTTAACCAGCTTAAGAAGGTATGTATACAAATCCTCAAGGAACATCTTGTGGGATAGATCTCCCCATTGCACAGACCAGCAGCAAGTGAACACCTTTCCCTCTTGACTCTCTGCTTCATGCTTGTTGACGCTTATGGGGACGCTTATGGAAATCCCAATTGTTATGACTCACACTTTCTTAGAGAAGCCAAACTAAAATACATTTGCATGTGTGGCTCACCTGGAAGATAAGCCATTATCTTCAAAGAGAATTGAATTCTTATATTCAAAGAAGACTGGATATTAGGCCAGTGTAGATTCACTAGTAGAAGCAAATGCCCCCTCTGGTACAGATGTTGAAAAGGTGATGTTGTGCAAATGTATGTGTGTGGGGCAGGGCCATGGAACATTTCTGTACCAAAACTGTTCTAAAAAATGAATTTATTAACACCACCAACAAAAATGTTACAAAAACTCACTATTTTATAAGCATCATATAATTAACTCATAGATTGTCAAATAAAAAGCACACTGCCAGATGTGGCATGTCTCTCCTCCAGGTTTTGGTCAGGAGTGTCCTGGTGACCCCAAGAATTACACTTTAATGTTCTTGATTACTCTCTAGAACTTGATGTTCAACACACTGCTCACAGGACATGGAAGGATCAAAAGTTGATTTTTACCCTAAGATATTACCCTTTGATGTCTCGCTCTCATAGCCTGAAAGGTGTTATACAGCCTGTTGAAGGGAGAAGTCAGTCTTAACCTTATGAACTGAAATAATGACCAGTGTGACAAGGTATGCACCTTGGAGAGTTGAGAGTTGAGCTTTTTAACAAAGGAAATACACAGGAAAATGGGTAAAAATGAAGTATATAAAACTAAGCATATAATATACACATGTGCATACACACATGCACACACACATGTATGCACACAATGTTAAAATGTTCTAGGGATGGTAGCACAAACCTGTAATCTCAGCACTCAAGAAAATAATGCCCCTCAAGTCTGAGGTCAGTCTTGGCTACACAATGTGATTCTGGACATAAGACACCCTGGGCAATGAAACCATGCACCCTGCCTTAGATGGAAGGCCCAGCTCCAAAACGAGGCAGCTCAAGTCCCTAAAGAGATGAGAAGACGAATCCAACTCCTCACAGCTGTTTCCAGGCTCAAATAGAAAGCAACTTTTCTGTGTTTTAAAATGTTTGCTGCACGGTGCCAAGCACAAGGCTGCGCATTCACTATTTCCCTTCGGCTCTGGGCTCTTAAGGACAGTGCACATACAGCTGTGCTTCTGGGTGGAGCCCACATGACTCACTTCATCAACTGGAATGTGAATACATTGTCTTCCTTTATCTTTGCACTCCAGAATTTGAATCGTCCATAGTCAACCAATGTCTGAAAATATCTTTTGAGTCAAGGCAGAGACCACATCATGTAACTTTTATTTCTGTAAATCATAGTTGTCTTATTTTATTAGCATCAATTGTTATTAGTCTCTTACTGTGCCTGATTTATAACGTGAATTTTATCAGGCATATGTTTATAAGAAACAACAGGGTTTGGTACATACTTTTTGTGGTCGTAGCATTTTCTGAAGGGCTCAGAGAGGATCACTGCAGCTCTCTAGGGGGTGGCCGCTGCATCACACGAACTCTTCCCAGCCTGGGTCTGTGATTCCAAGAGCCACTTCCTCTTTCTCTTGGTTGTCCGCCTGCAAAGGATCCTATGGGCCCAGGAGGCAGCTGATCCACTAGAGGAAAGAACCCAGATTCTTGGAGCTGCCAAGGGATAGCCCTTCACAACATTCAGAAGGAGGGTTGTGATAGTATGAGACAAAACTTTTATTATGTTACTTCATAATCAAACTCCTGAATACTGAGACTGACGTCTTTGCTAAGGACTAAGATGTCCTTGCTATTATTTAGCCATGAAATGCAATCCAAATAAAACAAAGCAATGTTGGCTTTTAGGTTCAAGATTTGAAATGTCTGTGGTTTGTTTTGGTTGTTGTTTTAAACTTCCTTGAAATTCTATGACCCTCAAGCAAATCAGTAACAAATAATGACAGGAAAAAAAAAAAAAAGAACCAACCACCCCAACCAATGCTGGTGCTGGTGCACACTGGTGTTAACCACAGTTGGGCTAGAGTGCCCTTGCATCTTGATAACTGATGAACCACACTGGACACTGACCCCAAGCTATGACACCACAGCTTCTTAAACCAAGGGTCACGACTCTTTAAAAAGTCACAGAAAGTTTGTCAACAGTGAAAGGATTCTGAGTGCACAGCAACCAAAAATTAATTCAAAACCCAACAAGTACTGAGTCAGAGGGTTGCTGGCAGCCCTTATCCACGTCATATCACCCTTATCCACGTCATATCACCCTTATCCACGTCATATCACCCTTATCCATGTCATATCACCCTTATCCATGTCATATCACCCTTATCCATGTCATATCACCCTTATCCATGTCATATCACCCTTATCCACGTCATATCACCCTTATCCATGTCATATCACCCTTATCCATGTCATATCACCCTTATCCATGTCATATCACCTTTATCCATGTCATATCACCCTTATCCATGTCATATCACCCTTATCCATGTCATATCAAGCAGCTGCTCTGGAGCCTTGGTCTGAACCCACAGCATACACCCACTGCCTGGTGTCACCGCATCACATGACTCCAGCAAATCTTAGCTCAGATCTGCCTTACTGTGTTTTCAAATGCAGCATTTTACTGTACATGGAGGTCTCGATTCTTAGAGAGATATAATGGCTTGATTATTAAAAAACTAAGATTTAATGTTTTCCTACCATCATCCCTCAGTCTAAGTCTCAAATTAGTACATCTTTGGGTTGTATTGTGCGAGAATGTTTACTTTAAGGGGAAATTTGCTGCTTAAGTTGTTTGTGTGAGCTTTATTTTTTTTAAATCACTAAATGTTTGAAGGGAAATGATTTGATCAGAACATATTATATATGTTTATGAAATTTCTAAACAAACAAACAAACAATAAAAATATACTTTAAAACTCATTAAAAGAATTTTGTTTTCTTCTTGGAATTAGGGTAGACTCTCTAACAGTTCTGGAAATGATGTTTTAACTACTGCCATTTTCAGTATTATTTGTGGGTACTCTCAGCATTGCTGACTGGAAGACAAAAGGACTGTGCAGCTCTGAAAAGTGTTGAGGATGTTCTACACAGTGCAGTGTTAAATATTCAGCTGGGAATTAATTCTCTATGGAAAAGTAAACAAGTTCACGCATCCTATTAGCCTGTACATTTGCTTTTCTCCTTAATGAATGATAAAAGTATATGTACAGCAAGAAGTGTTTTCCATGAGGCAGGGCAGGTAACAGTAGGAAGAAACTCATGCATATATGTGCACGTGTATGTGTTGTGGGTAGATTTGTCTGTATTTGAGTATGTGGAACCTAGAGGTTGACATTGGGAGCCCTCCTATTTCACTATCATATTTTTGTAACAAGGTTTATCACTGAACCTGGAGCTTACTGCTTTGGCTGTCAAGAAGCCCCCAGGAGTCTCTGGTCTCTGCCTTCCCCAGGACTATGGTTACAGAGACACACTGAAGCCCCAGACATTTGCATGGATGGTGGGATCTGAAGGCAGGGCCTTATGCTTGTGCAACAAGTATTTTGCCTACAGAGCTATCTCCCCACCTTCTCCTCTATCCCAACCCTACCCAAAGAATTGTTTGAAAGTAAATTTCTTTATGAGTATCAGTAAATGTTTAACTGAGTGCCTGTTTTATATTCCTACATACCTGGGGTCACCAAAATTCTTCTGGTGAAACGGGCCATATGTGAGAAAACTTCAGAAGCCCTGTGCACTTCCTAGTCTTCCTCTGCCCCGTTTCATGTCTGAGGACTCAGTCAGCTGGTCACCTTTGCCACTGACTTCCGCGGCCTAACAATGCCTTTGTGATTCATCCTACTGTTGCAGATTGTTGTTTTGATTTCTTGGATTCCTGGATTCTCTTCTTTCCAGTATTAGAATTTCCTACGTTCTATCAGGGCACTGACTTTGCTAGTGTGGCTCTGAGGTCGAGTTCACTCCAGGGAAGAGGGAGCAGAATGGTCTAAGGGATTTCTGGGTCACCTCCCTAAAGGACAAGGTCTTGCCTTCCTTTCTTCTTCCTGCTGTATTGGAAGCATGTTTATACAGTCTTGAGCACGTGCTTGGGGCAGCAGAATGTCCCCACACACACACACACACACACTGGTTCAGACATGCTCAGCTGCAGATTCACTACAGGGAAAGAATAAACATCTGTCCTATTTGAGCTGCTATATTTTTTGCTGTGTTATAGACACAAAGTAACCTGAAAAATCCATTTTCTATGAAGCCTAGACATACTGTGTCTGTACCATTCCATTGCTGCTCTATGGGGACCACAGTTTACCAGGATCAAAACAGAATGAATGAATGATTGAATGAATGAATTCCAGGTATGTTGTAATACTAGTGCTGGGAAATTTTTTTCAACTTAGTTTTATTTTTGTTTTAGAGACATAATGTTATTGTATTGCCCAGATTGACCTTGAATCGCTGGGCCTGATCTTCCTGCTTCAGCTGCCCTGGTAGTTAGAACTATAGGGATGTGTCACAAAATGAAGCCTAGTCTGTAAGGTAAAAAGTACAGAAAACGGAATGACTTAGGAAGATGACTCTTAGAATGCTAAATAATGCTTTGCTTGTTTTGAGTTTTCTAAGTGTTATAGAATCATAAGAAATATGACTAAAGAATATGAATTGACCATTGAAAACTATTTGATATCCAAATGTATGCTTTCTCCTTCCTAAGAAACGTCAACTTCTAATACAACTACAATTTAGCTCTGAAAACCAAAATACACTTAATGATGTTTAAATTTTACATGTAAGCTAGTAGGAATCACATTGAAAAGTATAAATTCATCCTCAGTGAAATGAACTTGATTCTTTAGTGCCAAAATGTATATTTAAAAAACAGATAAACTTTGTAAATCTATCTCGTATTGTTCAGAAACATTAGTTACATAAAAAATAAGATTAGTTTATTTAGCTCATCATTTAATCACTGTGATTACCATAATGGCCCAGAATAGAACAGTTTGCAATAGAAAAGATCAACAGGTTATTCTTGGTGGAAGAATAACATGAACTAACTAGTACCCCCTGAGCTCATGTCTCTAGCTGCATATATAGAAGATGATGGCCTAGTTGGCCATCATTGGGAAGAGAGGCCCCTTGGTCATGCAGACTTTATATGCCCCAGTACAGGGGAATGCCAGGGCCAAGATGTGGGAGCGGGTGGGTAGGGGAGCAGGGCCGGGAGGGGGGAGGGTATAGGGAACTTTCTGGATAACACTTGAAATGTAAATAAAGAAAATATCTAATAAAAGTTGGAAAAAAATCTAATAAAATAAAAAAAAAGCAAAGATCAACAGGACTTCATGCTGGCTCCCAAATGGGATTTCTATGGCTGAGCCCCTTCTGTTCTGATGCCATTCTGATGGCAAGGCTTCGAAGAAAAGCTATTCTTTTTTGAAAACCCAAAGAAACAATAGTATACAGTCCAAAGGTTAATCTTTAATCTGAATTCTAGAGTGGCAGTGTCTTGAATCTTGAATGGCTCTCCAAACCCATATGCTGCAGGTTTGGTGCCCAGGGTAGCTGCTTTGAAGGTGCTGGAGTCTTTAAAAAGAGGAACTTCCTGGTGAGCCTCTAGATCACTGGGAGGGTAAATCCTGGAAGGGACTGTGTAGCCTTTCCTCTCTCTAGATCACTGGGAGGGTAAATCCTGGAAGGGACTGTGTAGCCTTTCCTCTCTCTGTTCCCTGGCTCAGTAGGTGAGTAGTTTTGCTCTGCTGTGCATGTACCACAGAACCAAATCAGTGACTTTAACCAATCACAGAGCAGAGACCTTAAAACTGCGAGTTCAAAGGAAGCTATTTCTGACATTTTGTTACTGTAACAGAAAGATGACTGATGTAAGGAGTGGGGGTATATCTGGGGTTACACTACAACAAAGCAGTGTGCTTGGTCTTGTGACCCCAGAGGAGCTACTGGACTCCTGAGCATCTCACTGAATACATCAGCACTGCTCGCTCAGCACCAAGGGCAAAACCATTTACTGAGGTCAAACAGACCATCGACCACAACACTCACCTTTACTGATTTTCCAGCTCTTAAAAAAGTGTATCTTAGCAAATCAGTTTCTTTTCCTCATGGGTGTCATTTTAAATATAATAATTGATTAGCATCCTTTTAGCTTAATAAACTGTAAATGTTGTTCCTGCACTGTGCTTTCATCAATATCTCAAATGACTCACCATTTAGGATAATGAAAAATCACTTATGGCCATTTACATAGCTGCCATGTAAATTTAAAGTAGCTATCCATCATGACAAAATTATATGAAATTATTAAAATGGTATTTCATTGTGCTTAAAATAGTCATCCTGGTGTGAATTCTGAGTGAGTTAAATACATTTTCAATAATTCCTCCTAAAAAGCCCTAACATACTGTTATTTGCGGCAGAATTTCAACAAATAATGGTTATTTGCTCCACAATAAAAACTAGAGTGGCTGTTTGACATTTAGAATTGAAAATGGAAAGTTCTTTTCATCCACTGCCTGTCTTTGGGATTGCATTTTTTCTTAATATTTCATTTTCCTGTGAGAGACTCTGCCAGCTTTCCTGACTTTGGGTTACAGGGACTTGGAAAATTCTTGTGGAAGACAGTAAATCGTGAGGAAGGCCTGCCTGCCCAAGGGTGGCCCTCCTGCTGTTAATCCTGTGAGGAAGGCCTGCCTGCCCAAGGGTGGCCCTCCTGCTGTTCACTCTACTTAACTCTCACATGGGGAGAGAAAGAGGCCTGCCTGCCCAAGGGGAGCCCTCCTGCTGTTCACTCTACTTAACTCTCACATGGGGAGAGAAAGAAGAGATGCAGTGGGAATGGGAGGGAAGAGATGCTGAAGACTTGGCAGAAAGAAGAGTCAAGATGGAGACATCTGTCTGTCGGGTCTTCCAAGGCAGTGTGGCTCTGGAGCTGCTGGGAGGGACAGATGGTCCCAGGAGAAGTCCACACCACCTGGAACTGACAAACAAGATTAGGAGCGGTGACAGGCAACTGTTGGCATCTGTATCTTTGCAGAACCAGATGCTTTCTCGGACTTTTAGATTAATTCCAGGTCCAAGAAGCAAAGGAATGCTAGAATGGAAGTGTGGGAGGTGAGAAATGAGAGGAGCCATGGAATTTAAGGCCCTGGTGTTCGGAAGCCCAGGGGCTTCACGTGGGTGTTACAGAAAGCAAGAGGCTGACCTGGGAATTCAAGTCTCATGGTCTGAGCCTGTATCCCTGAGTGAGACATGATGTTCAGAGCACAGCCCCCATGCTCAGGCCTATCTTACTTCTGTGTTTGTCCCAAAGCCACGGGGCTAGTAGGGAATGAGAGTGACACCAGTGACACTAGAGAAACTAGTGACATTCTCTATATTCCCTGACTCAGGCCAGGCCTTTCAGCTGTCTACCTGGGACACATGCAGATTATAACCCACTACTGGCTTAAGAGTTATTTACTGAGGTTCACTATAATGAGCATTTAACAAAATAAATGCACTTGTCCCCTACCCCCTTGAGAATGTGTCTTCGTTTCTTTTCTTTCTTTCTTTCTTTCTTTCTTCCTTTCTTTCTTTCTTTCTTTCTTTCTTTCTTTCTTTCTTTCTCTCTCTCTCTCTCTCTCTCTCTCTCTCTCTCTCTCTCTCTTTCTTTTTCTTTCTTTTCTGGATGTTTTATGTATTTACATTTCAGATGTTATTCCCTTTCCCGGTTTCCCCTCTGGAATCCCCCTCCTCCTTAGTTTAGTTTCTACAACTGTGATAAACACCATGAGTATAAACAACTTGAAGAAGAAAGGGTTTATTTCACCTGACAGCTTAGAGTCTTTGATGACATCAGAGAAGGAACCTGGATGCAGAGACTGAAGCAGAGGCCATAGAGGAAACCTGCTCACTAGCTTGCTCCATCTGGCTTGCTTGGCCTGCTTTCTTATAGCATCCAGGTGGCAGTGCTCTCCAACATAAGGTGACCATGGTTTATAGTGAGTTGACGATAACAACAATAATTGCACACAGGAGGCCATGGTGACACTACAGTCACTGTTACAAGCTCAGAATTTCAGGAGTCTTTCTTTGCCCCACAATTCCCACTGCAGCAGTACTGTCTCTGAGCCTTGTGTTGAGTTTACTGTCAACACTTTGCCCACATGTACCAGTCCCCACATTATTTGAAATGTTTATCTTCTCCCATTGTTAAGCATACACTGTAACAAGTCTTATTTAAAAAGAATAGGCTGGAAATTGAAGCTTTTATACCAGTGTGCCAGACTGTCCTACCTGAATCATCTATTTGATGGTTTGTATATGTTTGGCTCAGTGAGTGGCACTATTTGGAGGTGTAGCCTTTTTGGAGTAGGTGTGTCACTGTGGGTGTAGGCTTTAAGACTCTACTCATAGCTAGCTGCCTGAAAGCCAGTCTTCCACTAGCTGACTTTGGATGAAGATTTAGAACTCTCAGCTCTGCTATACCATGCCTGCCTAGATGCTGCCATGCTCCCACCTTGATGATGATGGACTGAAACTCTAAACCTGTAAGCCAGCCCCAATTAAATGTTGTCCTTTATAAGACTTGCCTTGGTCATGGTGTCTGTTCACAGCAGTAAAACCCTAAGACAATCTATAATACCACCCTCATGGGAGAATTACAGAAATAATATTTGGCTAATGAATGCACCATATTTCATCTAAGACTTACGCTTTGCAATAGCATTATGGAGTAGGTTCTGGTATTATCCCATTTCATGATGGGTCAGAGTCTCAGATGTCAAGTGTAGTCACTCATACATTGACACACACACTTACAGTGGCAGGATTTGAATAGTGCAGCCTGAATTCACTCCTATTGTAGGCGACATTATGCTGTCTCTGTCTAAGTCCCTCAGTTTGCAGCAGCCGCATGTGTGCATGAGTGTGTGTATGCCCATGTGTTCATAGTGACTGAGTGGGGATTGCATAGGTTTCCTTTTCTGAAATGGAGGTTCTCACTATGTAGCCCAAGGATTTGTAATCACAGGCTTGTGCTGCCATATCCAAATAACGCAGACTTTAAAGTCAACCCAAGACTGAGTATAATTTCAGCTCATAGGTTACGCAGTTTTCTGTATGACTTAAATGACTTGGCTTCCTCACTGATAAAATAAGAACAGAAATGACTGCTTTGCCAAGTCCAAAAGGTCAACACAGGTGCGTGGGAAGGGCCTAAGCATATACAAGTCACAGTGGGCACTCCGTCTGAGAAAGTGCCTTCTCTCTTTCCCCTTGGCTTTGTTATTGTCATTGTTTGATTCTGTCTGCTTTCTTTTTTTTGAGATATGATTTCCCTATATAATCCTGGAACTCATTATGTAAACCAGGTTGTCCTTGAACTTTTAAAAATCCTAATGCCTCAGCCTCCTTATGTGCTAGCCACATCTAGCCTTTCCCTTTGGTTTTGACCCAATCATTTAATCTGGCTGATGGTCAGTCCTTTCTTCTTTCTTTCTTTCTTTCTTTCTTTCTTTCTTTCTTTCTTTCTTTCTTTCTTTCTTTCTTTTATTAACATATATTTTATTAGATATTTTCTTTATTTACATTTCAAATGTTATCCCCTTTCCTAGTTTCCCCTCCAAAAATCCTCTATCCCCTCCCCCTCCCCCTGTTCCCCAACCCACCCACTTCCATTCCCAGTCCTGGCATTCCCCTATACTGTGGCATAGAATCTTCACAAGACCTAGGGCCTATCCTCCCATTGATGATCTACTAGGCCATCCTCTGCTACATATACACCCAGAGCTAAAAGTTCCACCATGTGTTTTCTTTGATTGGTGGTTTAGTTCCAAGGAGCTCTTGGGGGTACTTGTTAGTTCATATTGTTGTTCCTCCTATGCGGCTTCAGACCCCTTCAGCTCCTTGGGTACTTTCTCTAGCTCCTTTACTGAGGACCTGGCGCTCTGTCCAATGGATGACTGTGAGCATTCACTTCTGTATTTGCCAGGCACTGGCACAGGCCCTCAGGAGAGAGCTATATCTCCCCACCCCCATGCACCCTCTGAATGATACACATCCCATACCTCCTCCCCACCTCCCTGCCTCCACAAGAATGTCCCCACCCCATACATCCCACCCTACCTGACCTCTAAACTCCCTGGGGCCTCTAGTCTCTTAAGGGTTAGGTGCATCATCTCTGATTGAACACAGACCCAGCAGTCCTTTGTTGTATATGTGTTGGGAGCCTCAAATCAGCTGGTGTATGCTGCCTGGTTGGTGGTCCAGTGTTTGAGAGATCTCAGGGGTCTAGGTTAGTTGAGACTGCTGGTTCTCCTACAAGGTCCCCCCACCCCCAGCTTCTTTCAGCCTTTCTGTAGTTCAACCATGGGGGTCAGCAACTTCTGTACATTGGTTGCATGCAAATATCTGCATCTGACTCTTTTAGCTGCTTATTGGGTCTTCCAGAGTCCCGTCATCCTAGGTCCCTTTTTGTGAGCACTCCATAGCCTCAGTTATAGTGTCAGGCCTTGGGACCTCCTCTTGAGCTGGATCTCACTTTGGGCTTGTCTCTGGACCTTCTTTTCCTCAGGCTCCTCTCCATTTCAATCCCTGTAGTTCTTTCAGACAGGAACAATTATGGGTGAAAGTTTTGACTGTGGGATGACAACCCCCTCCCTCATTTGATGCCCTGTCTTGCTGCTGGAGGTGGGCTCTACAAGTTCCTTCTCCCCACTGTAGGGCATTTCATCTAAGTTCGCTCCCTTTGAGTCCTCAGAGTCTCTAACCTCCCAGGTTTCTGGTGCACTCTGGTGGGTCCCCCAACCTCCTACCTCCTGAGATTTCATGTTTCCATTTTTTTCTGCTGGCCCTCAGGGCTTTAGTCCTTTTCCCTCAGTCAATACCAGATCAGGTTTCCCTCTTCCCCCTAACCCCCTGTCCACCTTCCCTCCCAGGTCCCTCCTTCCCTCCCCACTTGTGATTGCTTTCTTCTCCCTCCCAAGTGGGACTGAGGCATCCTCACTTGGGCCCTTCAACTTGTTGAACTTTTTAAATTCTGTGGACTATGTCTTGGGTATTTTGTACTTTTTATTATTTATTTTGGCTATTATCTACTTACTTATTAGTGAGTACATACCATGCATGTCCTTTTGGGTCTGAGTTACCTCACTCAGGATGATACTTTCTAGTTCCATCCAATTGCCTGCAAAACTCAGGATGTCCTCATTCTTAATAGCTGAGTAGTATTCCAGTGTATAAATGAATCACATTTTCTGTATCCATTCTTCTGTCGTGGGACATCTGGGTTGTTTCCAGTTTCTGGCTATCACAAATAAGGCCACTATGAACATAGTGGAATATGTGTCCCTGTGGCATTGTGGGGCATCTTTTGGGTATATTCCCAAGAGTGATATTGCTGGGTCTTCAGGTAGATCTATTTCCAATTTTCTGAGGAACCTCTAGATTGATTTCCAGAAGTTTGTAAAGCTCAAAACACACATTGAACCCCACACAATAATAGTGAAAGACTTCAACACCCGACTCTCCTCAATGGGCAGGTCATTGAAACAGAAAGTAAACAGAGACACAGTGAAACTAATAGAGGTTATGAACCAAATTGATTTAGCAGATATCTCTAGAACATTTCACCCTGAAATAAAAGATTACAACCTCTTCTCAGCATCTCATGGTACCTTCTCCAAAATCGACCAAAACAACTTTCAACTGATACAAGAATATTGAAATAATCCCATGCTTCCTATGAGATCACCATGGCCTATGGCTGGTCTTCAATAATAGCAAAAACAACAGAAATCCCACATACTTGTGGAAACTGAACAACTCTCTACTTAATGATAACTTGGTCAGGGAACAAATAAAGAAAGAAATTAAAGACTTCCTGGCATTTAATGAAAATGTTGACACATCACACACCCAAATTTATGGGACACAATGAAAGCAGTGCTAAGAGGAAAATTCATAGCACTAAGTGCCCTGGTAAAGAAACTAGAGAGATCTTACACTAACAACTTAACAGTGCACCTGAGAGCTCTAGAACAAAAATAAGCAAACTTACCCAAAGAGGAGTAGAAGGCAGGAAATAGTCAAACTCCGGGCTGAAATCAACCAAACAGAAACAAAGAGAACAATACAAAGAATCAACAAAATCAAAAGCTGGTTCTTTGAGAGAATCAACATGATAGATAAACCCTTAGCCAAACTAACTAAAGGGTCCAGAGGCAGTATCCAAATTAACAAAATCAGAAATGAAAAGAGGGACATAACAACAGAAACAAAGGAAATTCAAAAAAATCATCAGATCCTACTGTAAAAGCCTATACTCAACAAAACAGGAAAATCTAGATGAAATTAATGGTTTTCTAGACAGATACCACATACCAAAGTTAAATCAAGAGTAGGCAAACTATCTAAACAGGCCCATATCACACAAGGAAATAGAAGTCATTAAAAACCTCCCAACCAAAAAAATCCCAGGGCCTGATGGATTTAGTGCAGAATTCTACCAGACCTTCAAAGAAGACCTGATACCAGTATTCTTCAAACTATTCCATAAAATAGAAACAGAAGGAATACTACCTAACTCGTTCTATGAAGCCACAATTACTCTGATAACTAAATCACACAAGGACCCCCCCAAAAGAACTTCAACCCAATCTATCTTATGAATATTGATGCAAAAATACTCAATTAAAATCTTGCAAACCTAATCCAAGAACACATCAAATCTATCATTCATCACAATCAAGTAGGCTTTATTCCAGGGATGCAAGTTGGTTCAATATATGAAAACCATTAACGTAATCCACTATATAAACAAACGCAAAAAAAAAAATCACATGACCACCTCCTTAGATGCAGAAAAAGCATTTGATAAAATACAGCACCCCTTCATGTTAAGTAATGGAGAGATCAGGAATTCAAGACCCATACCTAAACATAATAAAAGCAATTTACTGCAAACCAACAGCCAGTATCAAATTAAATGGAGAGAAACTTGAGATCCCACTGAAATCAGGGACAAGTCCTTTCTCTTTAATGTGAGTCTTAGGGACAATGGAGGTCTGAATGCATAATGGGAGTGGCATGCTCTCCTTCCCCAGGGTTGTTCTTCATCTCAGCTCTCACTGACATCAAATACAGGAAATTCTCAGGGACCTGCCTTTCCACAACAATGGGGTGCTGTGGGGGAGGGAGACCTATGACAACATTTGACATTTTGTTGCAATTTTTGTTTCGAGCATTACCTCAGTCTTAAATCAGAGTGACTTCCTTTCTATAGCACATGTGACATCGCTGTGAGAACCATATTGGCACAAGCTTCAGTGTTTCATCAATCACATTTATCAGTTATTTATAGAGATTTATAAATGGTGAGAAAGATGGAGATTGGTCTCTACTCAAGTTAACTTGTGTTAATATTTCTAGTACAAGCTGTGAATAGTGCAATGGGCCTTTGACTGTCAACGGGTCCCCAGCTCTGCTGAGCAAGTCACACCCTCTGCAGGAGGAAGAACTGGCTCTGTCAGGACAGCCCCTGAGAATCTGCCAGTGCTCAGACTCAGTGTTCAGACCATATGAGGACACTTACGGAGATCTTCAAAGGGCTAGACTTCTTGCAGTTATAGTGGTTAATATTGATTTGTAAACATGATAGGATCTGGAATCACTAGAAGACAGACTTCTGGGTCTGCCTATGAGGGAGTCTCTAGACTGGATTTACTGTAATGGGAAGAGCAGCCTTAAATGTGGGTAGTGCCATTCTATGTGCTGGGGTCCCAGACTGAGCAGAAGTGGGGGCGCAGAACTGAGTACAGTCCTCGTCATTCTGTGCTTCCCCACTATGCATTGAAAATGACTAGCTGCCTCAAGTTTCTGTCACCAGGATATCTCTGCCATGATGAACTGTATCCTCAAATTATGAGCCAAAATAGCTTCTCTTCTCCCTTCCTTAAGCTGCTTCTGTCTAAGCAACAAGTAATGAATGCAGGAAATGGTGGGGAAAGAGTGATGGTTTTAACAACAAAAGCAGAGCTTTCCTTTTAGGAGAATGCCAGGAACACAGGGGCTGAGGAGATGGCGTGGGTGGTGCAGTGTGAGAGCTGGAGTCTGGAACCCTTTAACCCAAGCTGATGCCTGCAGAGATGGGACCTCAAAGCAGGCTGGTTGGCTGGACTAATCAAATTGGAAAGCTCTAGGTTCAAGGGAATGACCTTTCCTCAGCATCTAAAGGTGGAGAAAGATCAAGGAAGCCATTGGATGTCAACCTCTGGTCTCCACATGCACACACATGGGAGCACGTGTGCTCCCATGTAGGAACAACACACATACACATACACAAGAATACAAAGACAATTTGTTTACATTGTCTGACAGGGGAAGCACGTCTTTGTTGTTTTTGCACAAACCACAAGTGTCAACTAGCAAAGCCTCCCATGTGCCAGTGCCTGAAAATCACCACAGCCTTGATTTCCCATCAAGCCAATTATGTCTTAATATTGAAACACTTCACTCCAGTCCTTGTCTCCAGACAAGCAGTGTTTAACTGGTTTGGAGCAGAGAGATGCTCAAGTGCTTTGGGATGTCCTCAGGTCCACAGTCCAATGACATTGGACTGTCTTGTCACACTGAAAGGAACACAGGAACACCTTCACAGATGTTATCACAGAATGGAGAACATGTTCTTCAGAGCCAGAAAAGCTGCTTCCACTTTGTGAACTATGTCATCTGTGCAAGGATCTAGCCTCTTGGTGCTTCACTGTCCCCCATGCGTGGGGGTGGCTGACAGAACTGGGAGGCACACACTACCATTCACAGAGCATCCTCTTTGCTCTCCACACTTTATTTCATAGTCACAGCTCTGGAAGGCAGATTTTGTTGTGGTCCAAGGAAAACCCTGCCGCACAGAAACAGACACAGCGGGAGCCATTGTTACCAATAACCATGGCATCCTTGATACTGGTATAGTTTAAGGTGGTACAGCTAACTGTGCATGTGCGCAAGGCCAGTGGCAATGTATTCATTTAAATGCATTTTAAGAACAAGAGGTGTGAGATAAATCATTTCTGGCTTCTCTCTATATAATAAGCAAATATACTTATTTTAAATGAGTCTTCTGGCCTAAACACATGACTAGAAACTGGAATTATTTGTAAGTCCTAGAGAGGGGAAGAAGAAGAACAGGGAGAGGAATAAACAAATAGCATTTTTAAAATGCTCCCAAACCAAACTAAACGGTAAGAATATCTAGTCGAAAAGAAGTTGTATCAGAATCAACAGCTTAAAACTCATGTTACATCAGTGAATTATAGGAACACAGCAGCCTAAAATCTTCCTGAAAGGAACAAACAAGCAATGGAAAACTGCCTGCAGAGACATCAGGAAGTGTCAGCTGTCCCACAGACCATGCCCTAAGCCAAGGGCAGCCGAGAAATGCCTTCAAAACACTCAGGAGAAATTGTTTCAAACCTAAAATACTCGACTTAGGCATGCTGTCAATCAGTCCTGACAAGCATTTAAATGCTCAAAAAATGTATCTTTTATGGTGGGTTGCTCTTTCTCAGGAAACTCACCGACAATGGCCTTAGCAAGAAAGAGGAAGCTGATGAAGAAAAGGAGAGCCTAAGATACAGGATACAAGATGTGGGGGACAACAGACATTTCAGGAGTTAGAGAAAAAAAGTTCCAGAACAGCATCTGTGCAGCATCCTCAGATAGCAACGCCCCACCTTGAGCAAAAGAAATGAAAGTTGTAGGAGAGAAATCTCTAGAATTCATTGATTGGCTGTTCAGCCTCTGGAAATGTTGTATTTAGTTGTTTGACATGTTACAAGACAAGAGAAGTTATCCTCAGGTAGATGCACAAAACCAAGCACATAAAAAATATAAAGGAAATATTAATTCTATAAAGAATAAAGAGATGTACAAAAGGGGGGAACAATCCTAGTATCTTATCTGACTCAGCAATGTGAGATGGAGAAGCCCTCCTAAGGTGTAAACAAGGAAGGCAGCTCAGCTTGAGAGCTGACCAAGCTCCAGGAAGCAGGGTGTGGAGACTGAGGAATGAGCTATCACACCCCACTCCATAAGCGGCTTCTCTCAAACACGCAGGCCAGGAAACAACATCAACCCCATTACCTGAGAGGACAGAGAAATCTCTAATGATGGATTTTTGCTGTCTCTGGGAAGTTAGTTTCGGGATTAAGAGGTTCAGGGAGGTGAGTATTGGCTCTCAAAATTAAGACTTGAGATTTTTAGATTTCAAAATGTACTAACAGGTCATGTTAATCTGCACAGTAAAAATAAAAACAAATTATTTCTAGAAGGCTCATTTTAAGTAGGCAGCACAGTCAGAGTTGAAATGTAAGGAATTGCTTTTAGATCCATTCCAGTGGTAACGATTGCTTTACTCTTAGCAAAAACAAACAAGCAACCCAGAAACAAACTAGAAACTGGAAAAAAGAAAGAGGGCAGTGTGGAAAACAACAAAACACAAGCCAATGTTAAAATAAGAAAAGGACTTGTTGCCTGTAGGCCAGTCACTCTGAAAGACATGGGCTGTGAAATTTGTCTCAGCTAGAAACAGGAAGGCAGATGACCCTGAGACCCTGCAGCCTTCCGTGTGCACCAAGCAAAGGAAGCAGGAACCGGAATCGGAAGGCAGACAGCAGATAACTAGCCAGACTCCCGATTTAAAGCTGCCTGCTAAACAGATTTATTGTTTCTTTGGAGATGAAAATATGGGCATCTAAAGGAGACCAAAATGATTATGATTTGGGGTTTGGGGCGGATAATGGGGAGGGATGTTTCCTGAGAGCTCACATCACAGAGTTGTCTTGTTTGAGGAGACAGAAATGTGAAGAGCAATAAATGAACTGGGAAGCAGAGGCCCCTCTGCCTCACTGGAAATACATCCTACTCCTTTCTATACCTACAATATGATCCAGCTGCACTGCTTCTGGATATATAACCAAGAATCAAAGTCAGCTCAATATAGAGATTGCTGCCAACTGTGGAATCAGCCTATGCGTCCAGAGGAGGAAACACATAAAGGAAGTACGATAGAGTTTCATTCAGCCACAAAGGAGAATGCAAAGATGTCACCTGAAGGAAAATGGCAGAAGTGGAGGTCACAATGCTAAGTGAAATAAGCCAGACTCACAAATACCACATGTGTTCTCTCATATTTGTAATTTAGGGTGTGCACATGCATGCATGTGTGTCTGTCTGTCTGGTGTGTCTATGTATGTATCTGTGTGTATGTGTGTTTGTGTATGTATCTGTGTGTATCTGTGTGTGTGTCTATGTATCTGTGTGCGCGCATCTTTGGCTGTGTCTATGTGTGTGGACATGAGAGAGAAAGGTTGATTCCCAGGGTTATGGAAGGGAGAGGAAAAGATACTGGAACTGGTAATGAGGTTTGTTATCTCCATGTCTGAAAATGCCATAGTGGCTAATTTGAGTATAATTTAATCATGCTCACTTAATACAAGTAAACAAAAGCACCTACTCCCCTTGTCTATATTTTAATAACTAATAGTGCTGCCTACATTTTCAAATATTTTAATCTTCTGGGTAAAATGGTATTTAGCCATCTGTTCCATTTGTCTAATGCATTGTGAAATGTGAGCGTGTACAGTCTTTATGGAACTTCAGGCCCTAGGCAGGTTGTTCTGAGGGGAAAGTTGCCCTTTAGGTACCACTGACCATTCATGGGAAGGAATTCTAAAGTATCTCAAACTGTTGAAAAGAAGAATTAAAAAAACAAACACTAGCTTGTTTATAAGAAGGGATATTTAGCTTATTCTACAACTTACGTGAATGTGTTTTTATTTAATTTTTTAGGAATTCTATATAATATATTTTGATCATATGCTCCTCCAGCTCCTCCCAGATCCACCACCACCCACTTAACCACCCAACTTCATGTTCTTTGTCTCTCTTTGAAAACAATTTTTAAAAGCACACAAAAAATTATGGAGTCAAATTTGTGTTAAGCAAATTCTCTTGAGCATGGAACCTGCACTGGAGTGCGGCTGGCACACCCAGTGTCACCCGATTAAAGAAAATTGATTTTCCTCTTCTAGCTACTATAAATCACACATAGCTTCTTGCCCGGTGTGGGGCTTTGGCCCCATCTTCTCTGTGCCGGCATTTTGTCTAGAGTGAGCTTTGTAGGTCTTACACATGCTGTCAGTCTCTGAGTTCATATGTGCACCAGCCTTACTCTGTTTCATTAAAGTAATCTACCACCTCTGGCTACAGCAATCACTGCGTCTTGCAGGGAGGGTTATAAATATATACCATTTGGAGATGGATGCTCCAAGGTCTCTCACTCTCTACATGTTGTCCAGTTGTGGGTCTCTGTGTTGATTACAATTTACTGCAATCTTATGAGGGTTGACTGAGTCCTTTATCCATGGGGATAACAATCTGCCATTAGGAGCCAGTTTAATACTATGTTCCTTTAGCAGAATAAGTAATAGGCTTTCATGTAGGGCCTAGGAATGATCTAATCTCAGGTTTTCCACTGTATTAACAGTGTCAGACATGAGCTCCATGTAAATCCTTAAATCCAATGTTTAGAACATTGTGTCACTGTTGCACCAGTAGGTGATCTTTCTGGGAGATTATCATCGATTGATTGCTCTTCCCTTCCAACAGTTTGCACAGCACCTTCTAGTACTCTGCATCATGGT
This sequence comes from Mus minutoides, assembly GCA_902729485.2. Taxonomy (NCBI): domain Eukaryota; kingdom Metazoa; phylum Chordata; class Mammalia; order Rodentia; family Muridae; genus Mus; species Mus minutoides. The sequence goes on from LR753309.1 coordinate 758,355, forward strand.
TAATAAGTGAAGCTTTCAGTGAATACCAGCTCCATTTATCCATAGTCTGTGACCTAAGTATAAGGCATTTTCAGCAATAGGGGTTTACCATTAGATTGTGCAAACCAAATAAAACCCAGTACCAACATGTGTTAGATTTTTGGAGAACTGTTAAAATATGTTTTTAATTATAATTGGAGTAGTTAATTTTATATCAACTTGACACAATCTAGAGTCATTTAGAAAGAGGGGACCTCAACTGAAAAAAAAAAAAAAACCCATCAGATTGGCCTGTGGTGCATTTACTTGATTGATGAGGGCCTAGCTCACTGTGGGTGGTGCTACACCTGGGCTGGTGGTCCAAGAAAGCAGATTGAGCAAGCCAGGGAGAGAAAACCAGGAAGCAGCACTCCTCCATGGCCAAAGCTCCTGACCCCAGGTTCTTTCCCTGTTTGAACACCTGCCCCTACTTTCATTTGTGATCATCTAAGTTAAAATAAATCCACCCCAACTTGCTTTTGGTCATAGTGTTTATCACAACAACAGAAACCCATTAAGACAGTAACTATGTTCACAATGACATAACATAGTGCAGGCCTTGAGGGTTCCTTTCCCTCAGGCCTGCTGCAGAAGAGGGAAGCACGTCTTCCCCAGAACCCTGGTTCTCCTCACTCACCTTTCGTCTTACTACTGCTTTCTTCCAACTGGCCCATAAACTCATCTCTGCCAACTGCTGGGGGCCAGTTACTGCAAAAGATAATTATAATTTAATTAATTTTCCTTAACGGAATATGATTGAAAATAAACAGGAACATAAAGATTGCACTTCCCTCAGGTGTGAATCATTTGTAACGTATATCACACCAGGCCATAGTTTACACATCAAGATGCTCAAATTAAAGTCTATAAGTTTAGTGAGCTCTACATGGTTATATGAATAAGACATAGCCCTGTTCTTGCTGGGAACTAGTTCTTACTGAGATCACCAAAGGTCTTTGTTGGTCATAGAGGGTAGACAGGAAGTTCAGTCCAGCTTATTCCCCTTCCATGCTAAAAAAAAAAAATGATTAAAAAGCATATTTACTAAATAATACCTTTGAGTACTGCCATCTAGGTTCTTATGACTGTAGTAGGCCAAAACTTAGAGAAAATCTTGTCATTATTAACCTTTCCTTGCATGCAAGATACTGAGAGAAAAAAAAAATCAATGTTAAAGTCTATATGGGAAATTTGGGCCAGGGAAATGGCTCCATGGCCCTAGCTGAATGATCATGAGGACTGGGATTAGCATTCATAGAGCCTGTGTAAAAGGCAAGCAAGTGTGACAATTGCCTACAGAGGCACTTGAGAGGCAGAGACTGAGTACCCTGGGCAAGTGGGCAAACTAGCCAGAATTGGCAAGCTCTAGGTTTAGCAAGAGACCTTGTCTCAGTAAAGTAGAGATACAGGAAGACATCAGATGTCAACCTATGACTTCTACATGTATGTGTATCTGCATATATGTCACATAAACACATGAATTTAATACACACATGAATGCATACACATACACATGGAACAATACAGGAAATACATACAGACATTTGCTAAATTACTTCTTGACTTAGGAAACTCTGGTTGGAGATTGGTTGATTTTTGTAGCTATAATTTCATGAAAGGACAGAAAAATTCAGTTACTCAGCATCTCAACTATGTATTTAAACCTGGAATAAATTCATGGTGCTTATACCCAACCTCCCATGCCATGCTCTGCCTACAAATACAGTATTTTCATAAATGCAACTTCTGATTATAACCCAGTTCTATTTTGATGCCACTGGATCTCTATTTCTATAACTAATAAAACAAATTATTTCAGTGTGAATCCTAGGATTAATCAACTAGAGTAGTCATAGGAGGTATATTATCATATAATTATTATATCTATTCTATGAAAACTCTTCACTGATTCTTACTTGGCAACAAGAGTAACAAGGTCAATAAATTCAGAGTCCAGACAATTTTTGGCAGGGGTCACTTCCCAATCTAGTTAGCTAATTACACACAGGATTCTTGATATACTTCACCTGCAAGGGACACTGGGAAATCATAGTCAGTATAGAACCCCAGACAGCGCAAACTTGGACATGCTCCTTCCAGGTTCCTCACTGACTTGAAGGTACTGACATATCTCTCTCTCTCTCTCTCTCTCTCTCTCTCTCTCTCTCTCTCTCTGTGTGTGTGTGTGTGTGTGTGTGTGTGTGTGTGTGTACTCAGGACACAAAGCAGAGGGGTTCTTTATGATTTAGCTTTAAATTAAAAGGGTAGTGAGAGTAGCCATGACCTTTAAGCTTGTGAAGCACACCTCACTAGGGCTGCAGAATTTCCAGGGTATCAGGTCTGGAGTGGGGTCTGAGAATTTGGACTTCCAATGGTTTACAGAAGATGGTGACTGAGAGAGGAGCATGTGATGAACAGAAACTTGTGCCTTCCCCTTGAAAATAGGCAAAACAACCTTTAAAAATGTTCAAAATCCTTAATCATCAGGGAAATGCAAATCAAAACAACCTTGAGATTCCACCTCACTCCAGTCAGAATGGCTAAGATCAAAAACTCAGATGACAGTAGATGCTGGCGAGGATGTGGAGAAAGAGGAACACTACTCCATTGCTGGTGGGATTACAAGCTGGTACAACCACTCTGGAAATCAGTCTGGAGGTTCCTCAGAAAATTGGACATAGTACTACCAGAAGAGCCAGCAATACCTCTCCTGGGCATATACCCAGAAGATGTTCCAAGTTGTAATAAGGACACATGCTCCACTATGTTCATAGCAGCCTTATTTATAACATCCAGAAGCTGGAAAGTACCCAGATGTCCCTCAACAGAGGAATGGATACAGAAAATGTGGTATATTTACACAATAGAGTACGACTCAGCTATTAAAAACAATGAATTTATGAAATTCTTGGGCAAATGGATGGATCTGGAGGATATCATCCTTAGTGAGGTAACTCAATCACAAAAGAAGTCACTTGATATGCACTCACTGATAAGTGGATATTAGCACAGAAACTTAGAATACCCAAGATACAATTTGTAAAACAGAAGAAAATCAAGGAGAACGAAGACCAAAGTGTGGATACTTCATTCCTTCTTAGAATAGAGAACAAAATACCCATGAAAGGAGTTACAGAGACAAAGTTTGGAGCTAAGACGAAAAGATGGACCATCCAGAGACTACCTCACCTGGGGATCCATCCCATAATCAGCCACCAAACCCAGACACTATTGCATATGCCAGCAAGATTTTGCTGAAAGGACTCTGATATAGCTATCTTGAGTGAGGCTATGCCAGTGCCTGGCAAATACAGAAGGGGATGCTCATAGTCATCTATAGGATGGAACACAGGGCCCCCAATGGAGGAGCTAGAGAAATTACCCAAGGAGCTGAAGGGGTCTACAACCATTTAGGTGGAACAACAATATGAACTAACTAGTACCCCCAGAGCTCATATCTCTAGCTGCATATGTAGCAGAAGATGGCCTAGTCGACCATCATTGGGAAGAGAGGCCCCTTGGTCTTGCAAACTTTATAGGGGAACGCCAGGGCCAAGTAGTGGGAGTGGGCGGGTGGGGGAGCAGGGTTGGGGGAGGGTATAGGGAACTTTCGGTATAGCATTTGAAATGTAAATTAAAAAAAAATCTAATTAAAAAAAAAGAAAAAGAAAATAGGCAAAACCAAAATATGACAGGATACTAATACCATGACTCAGGTTAGCTTCCTATGATTAAAAGAAAAATTACTAATATGGCAAGATTTTTTCATAATTAACAAAAATTATACATATGTACATATGGCAACTCATGAGATGCTTCAATCTGTGTGCACACTGTGGAATACTCAAGTCAAAGTCAATACACATACATTCCCAAAGAGGTATTATTTTTGTGGCAAAACATTAAAAATCCCTTCTTTGAACTGTTTTAAAGTTACACTTTCAGCTATAATCATTGTAGAGTGCAGCTGCGTGGCAGGGTTTCCTCCTGTCTGTCTTGACCTTGGGACCTGCTCATCTGCCTTTCTACACTCCCCGAGGCTCCCCACTCCTCAGCTGGTTTAGAATTTCCCATGCAGTGTTGTTTTTTCAGTTCCTGCCTTATTTCACTGAACACACTGATCTGTAGTTCACATCGGTACAACTGTTCAGATTTTGTTTTATATGGCTGAATGGTATTCCATGGTTTATGCACATATTCCACATTTTCTTTCTCTATTCATTGTGTGAAGGGCACTAACATTCTTTCAATTCCTTTGCTACTATAAATAGCACTGCAAGAACCATGCAGGTGTAGAGGTCTCTTCTCTATACTGATGTAATTTCGTTGGGCTGCATATTGGACACACACATGTACATATGTACGTATGTATGTATGTGTGTATGTATGTGTGTATGTATGTGTGTGTGTGTGTGTGTGTGTGTGTGTGTGTGTGTGTGTGTGTGTAACTGCAGTGTGACCTCTGGGGCATAAGGCAGTTCTGGCTTCCTTTTGGCCTCACTAACAAACCCACATTCCTGTGAACATTACATGTGAGAGCTCACTTTTCCCCAAGTCTGCATCAGTACCAGCAGTCTTCTGAAAACAGCCATCCTTAAGAGTGAGGTGCACATTTCCACCATGATTAGTGGGACTCAGCATTTTTTCATATGCCTACACATCACATGGTCATCTTTTGAGAAATGTCTACTTAAGTCTTTTGTCCATATTTATTTTTATTATTGAAGCATAGTTGGAGTTTATTGAGAGATTTTAATATAGATTTTAGGCATGGTGGGAGCAGAGATTCATTGCCAAGAGCACAGGAATGAGGTTCTCAAAAGAAAATGGCCTCTTAGCCATTTAAAACTTGGATTCTTATTTTTGACTATTGTTTTATTTGAGTTCCTCATTTATTCTAAATATTAAGTCCTTGTTGTGCAGTTTGCAAATATTTTCTTCAGGTGAGTGTTTAAAGGAAGGTGAAGAGACAGAATGCCATGCTGTGTAGCCCAATGAGAAAACAGGAGTCATACATCACCATCATCACCATCATCATCACCATCATCACCATCATCACCATCATCATCACTCAGCCTAATGAATGTTTATTAGTTGACTCATATTTGCAAGACTTTGGTTAGCCCAGCTGAAAATTTAAAAGTTCCACAGTTCTTTTCCTTAAAAATCTGTCTAATAAGAGAGATAACACAAGCACACAGGCAACTTTTCTTAAACATAGATTATACTAACAGTCCAGGAGAGACACAATCCCAGTGTTCTTGTGCTATAAAGGAAGAAAGGTCACATCTGGCTGGGACTAGAAGTACTTAACAGAGAGTGAGGCATGGGAGAAAGAGATTACTAAAAATAAGTAGATCACCATAAAGAGAGATAGGAGGAGCCAAAGGGCAGACAAGTAGATCTCTTCTGGGAAGATGCAAAGACTCTGGAGGTGCAGAGAAATAGCCTGTTCCCAGAATGGATAGCCCGTGTTCCTTGGTGCCCACCCCAGGGTGCTGGCAGCGGCTCTGCACATACCTCAGGCTGTGGATGAACAGAACACTACTGCATGTCTGCATGGAGCCTGTGCCCAGACCCTGTGTCTTCTACAGCATGGGATGTGGAGCACCGCTGAGCCCCACACCTCAGATGGGCCACACAGTGAGATTCACCCCTAGAGCTCATGTCTCTAGCTGCATATATAGAAGAAGATGGCCTATTTGGCCATCATTGGGAAGAAAGGCGCCTTGGTCATGCAGACTTTGTATGCCCCAGTACAGGGGAACGCCAGGGCCAAGATGTGGGAGTGGGTGGGTAGGGAAGCAGGGCGGGGGATGGGGGAGGGTATAGGGGACTTTTGGGATAACATTTGAAATGTAAATGAAGAAAAGATCTAATAAAAATGGGGAAAAATGAGGATTGAGAACCTATATAAAGAAAAAAAATTGAAATACCCAATAATGCCGTGTAAATGTTCTGTAAGACTCTGCAAAAAGCCATCCTACTGTATTGTTTAGGGAACCATAACAGTTTTAAAACTAAATGTTTAATACAGGCAGGACTTTGTTCTGTGGCTGGTGGAGTCTGTGTATGAGAATTAAAGGTTGTAAGGGTGAAGAATACTGGCAGACATCCAAGTGACAGCAGACAGGCAGGGCAAGGCAAGGAAGATGCTAAGATCTTTTAAAACAGACAAACAAACTTGAGTGTGTGTGTGTGTGTGTGTGTGTGTGTGAGAGAGAGAGAAAGAGAGAGAGAGAGAGGGGGAGAGCATCTATATGAGAAAGAGTGTGTACATGTGAGAGTATGTACATGTGAGAGTGTGTGTGTGTGTGTGTGTGTGTGTGAGAGAGAGAGAGAGAGAGAGAGAGAGAGAGAGAGAGAGAGAGAGAGAGAGAGAGTGCACAGATGCTTGCATACACAGGGAGGTCACATGATAACTTGTAGGCATTGGTTCCCTTTATCATGTGGGTCTCAAGGGTAGAATTCAAGTTACCATGCTTGGCAGCAAGTGCCTTTACCCTCTGAGCCATTTTACCTGATACACACACACACACACACACACACACACACACACACACCACACATCACATATCACATATATATGTGATATATATCATATATATGCATTTATTTATGTACATATGTGTGTATGTTGTATATATACTATATTGTGAATGTGTATTATGTGAGTATCATCTGTTTATGTATATGTGTATATATTATGTGCATACAATGTATGTGTCTATCGTGTGAGTATGCATGGCTAGAGTGTTTACACTGTACATATGCATGTTAGTGTGTGTGTGTGTGTGTGTGTGTGTGTGTGTGTGTGTGTGGTATATGTGTAAAGGCTTCAAGTGTTAAATGAGGTTCTGAAAGTGGGAGGGGCTCAGGAGCTCAGGCTGGGGCAGAGCCTGAAATGGCATTGGAATTCCCTGGCCAGGATGAATTGATGAGTCGGCAATCTCTAATTGCTTCTTTGTGCCAGCAGGAGTGTTCCAAGGACTTAGTTAAGCTTGACTTTAAATATAAATGCATGACAGAAGAGGGTAGATGGGGCAGAATGTAACCTGGTAATACTAGAGTATGTACTTTCACACATATGCATCCCTTGGTCCAACCCTGTACGTTGTAAGAATACACAATCAAAAATAACAAAAAGCATGGCGGGGATGCTTTAAATAAGGGATGACATGAGACACAGGATTCCATTATTCATAGGAAAATAACCTACTTGGTGAGTTGGCTCCAACCCTCTGTTTTTCTGGCTGTTTACATGTCCTGCCTGGGGTTTATTACTTACGCATGATCCTGAGTTGGCATCCACACTCCAGTGGCTTACCTAACTGCCAATGTGCTTTTTGTTTGGGATCTTCTCACTTAATAAGGACAGCAGGATCTCCACTACTTCTCTACACAATCCAGAAATAGGACCAGAGGCAGCAGACAGCTTTCTGTCCCCACGGTCCCCATCTCTGCATTCAGAAAGATGTTTCCCTGCCACGGAGCAGGGAGGTTTGATGTACAAGAAAAGGTGACATGTTTTCTGTGTGTTAACTAAGACTTACTTTCTGCAAAATAAAGAGGTTTTTTTTTATATTGCTGGTAACTTCTAAAACATTTTAGAGGCCATATTTAAATTACAAACATAAACTTTTTCTTTCCTTCAAATGAGAGACTTCTCCAAAATTAATCTGCCATAAGTGTTTAGTTTAATATTGTTATATGACTTTAATCAACAATGTGTGGAAATCTGGGCTCTTTAAAAGATAGACTCATGTTATGTAGATCTCCTATTTTGTCTGAAATTTGCTTGCAGCAATCCCCCTGCCTTTGCTTCCTGGGTGGTGGGAGTCCAGGAGTTATTAGCACACTGTCGTCAATGGGAAGGGCAATGTGAAAAGTGGAGGTCCATTCTAGAGTATGATAGAGTGGCTTTCGATATATTAGTACAGCCAATGAGCAGGCTCAAAGGAGGATGTAGAAGACATACAAAACATCTAATTACACATGGCAATAACCTACTGGAGCAACCAGGAAGGGAAGCTAAGGTCCAGGCATTTCTGAGGATGAGTTGCCCATGCAGGGAGCTGCTGAGGAGCTCCAGTTGCATTCTATGCTGAACTTTGCCAGGTCTGGTTCTAGAGTCTGTGACCTGACTGTAGGGGAAACCAGTGAGGGAGAGTGACAACAGAACTTGGGGTCTTGAATCACTGAGACAGAAACATTAGAGATTTAAAGGAGGCAATTTTTGACTGGAAAGGGTTGCTAGAAGTCTCAGAGACCCACATGGGAGATTCCACCCCAAAATCCCTGCTAAGCTCTGATGTTGTAGAAGGTAAGAAATGATGTAAAAGGAAGCTGTGAGTTTCTGATTGGATGGAAAATGAAAGAATTAAGGACTCTCCAGCCATGTCAATAGAACACCACTGTGGAGAGGTGCATGGAGCCTCACGCAGTGGGAGCTAAGCCAAGCCCGAAGCTAGGTGGTATGTGCGACCAGTCTTTATTGTCTACCCAGAGAGGAAAGGGTAAAGTACGCTAGAGAAAGAATATAGTCTGGAGTCTCTATGCTTCTTTAATGTATTATATCCAGACTTCAATAAAAATACTACTCAGAAGCTACGCATGGTGGCACACTATATGTTTTAAGTGTATTAGGAGGCCAGGGCAAGAGCAACCAAGGCCAGCCTACACTACAGAAGTGTGTCAAGAACATAATAAAGAAATAAATAAGTAAATAAATGGTGTTTTTAAAAAAAAACTATATGATTATGAAATTAAGGACTTTGAAATAATTGTAATTAATCTAGTCAATGAAATAGAAGAACATAAGTGAAATACATTAAATATTTTAAAAGTCCAGATAGTAACTCACTGTACTAATTTTTTTGTTGTTGTGTTGTGTTGTGTTTTGTCTTGTTTTGTTTTGTTTTGTTTTGTTTTTGAGACATGGTTTCTCTGTGTAGCCCTGGCTGACCTGGAACTCGCTCTGGAGACCAGGCTGGCCTTGAACTCAGAAATCCGCCTGTCTCTGCCTCCCAAGTGCTGGGATTAAAGGCATACACCATCACGCCTGGCTCACTGAACTAATTTAACAGCAGGTTTTTACAAGATTAAAACTGTAAGGTCAAAATTAGAATAATCCAAAATACTGATGTTTATGAACAGAGTACACTGAAGAATAGATGTTGAAATGCACATAGGGGAAACAGTCAAGAAATGTGCTTGGGGTCTCCAGAAAGGACTGAGAGGATAAAACCTCAGCACTGTTGAAAAGAAAAAAAATGCATGATTCCAGAGCTGCAAGATGGCCCAGGGAAAGTAAAGGCCTCTGCCACCAACCCTAACACCTTGACTTTGATTCCTGGGACCCCACATTGGATGATGAATACCAACTTCTTACATTGTCCTCTAACATCCACAGGCACACCACAGCGTATGTGTATGTCCACCAACACACACACACACACACACACACACACACACACACACACACAAACGCGTGCGCGCGAATGTGTATGTGTGTGTATGTGTATATATATATGAACACACTCATGTTCATACATGAATAAATAATATACAATTTTAAAGATGCTATTCCAAATAATGAAAGGTTTGTTTTTTTTTTAAGACAGATCATTAAGTTCTACAAACCTCAAGAAGAAATATTCAGAAGTAAAGATAAATATTCCTGGAACACAAACTTAAACTATACTTTAAAGAAATCTTAAAAGCAATCAGAGGAAGCTGGGTGTGGTGGCACTCGCCTTTAATCCCAGCACTTGGGAGGCAGAGGCAGAAGGATTTCTGAGTTTGAGGCCAGCCTGGTCTACAAAGTGAGTTCCAGGACAGCCAGGGCTATACAGAGAAGCCCTGTCTTGAAAAACAAACAAAAAAAGCAATCAGAGGGAAAATTACCTATAAAGGATCAATAGACTGGTTAATTTCTCAATATAAATAACAGAAAACAAAAAATAGCATTGCATATTTAAGTGCTAAAGAGAATAACTGTGGATCTATAAGTGTCTCCAACAAAATCCTTAAAAATTGAAGTTATACATGTGGCCATTCCAATAGATTCAGAAAATTTATTTCACGAAGTTCAAGGTGCTCTCATGATAAAAGTCCTGAAGAAGCTTGAAATAGGCAAAGTATATCTCAAAATAACAGAGATATAAAATGAATCCATTGCTAACATTATACTAAATGTTAAAAAAATACCCTGAGCAATTCATTTTTACTTAGTCTGGGATAAGATATGGCTGTCTGATTTTCTTTACTCCTATTCAATACAGGTACTGGAGTCTTAGTTAGAATACTTCAATACAGTTATTGAAGTCTTAGAAAAATAAGACAGGGGAAAGATATAAAAGAGATAAAAATGTAAAAGAAGAAATCAAATTCTCCCTAATTATAAATGATATGATTGTATACTTAAAAGGCACTACAGACCCTATTAGCAAGCTTTTTAAATAACACTTTCATTAAAGTTTCAAGATATAAAATATCTTTCATATACACCAACAACACATTTCTGAGAAAGAAATTAGGAACAGTATTTTATTGACAATACTTTAAATGGATGAATGAATGAATGGCCCAAGAATAAACCTAACCAAGTGGAAGAAAATTAAGGAGACTGGAGAAGACACTAGATGATGGAAAGACCATCTATAATTCTGGGCTGGCAGAATTCATATAATGAAATTGCTTAAATTTTACTAAAAATAATTTATAGATTCAAAGCAACCCCTGTCAAAAATCGCAATGCCATTATTCAAGGACTGGGAAAATGTAAGACTGTAGAAGCAACACAAAAACACAAGTCAAAGAAACACTGTGGCAGTGTCCCAAGAACTGACCTCAAATGACACTTCAGAGTCACAGCAGCAAAGGCAGCATGTTTCTGCATGTTACTGCACAAAAGCAGATGAGTAGTCAATGGGCACACAGAAGGCCCAGGAACAAATCCACACATCTATAGACACACGAAGTTTGATTAAAGTGTCAAATAAAGTGGGCAAAAGGCAACCTAGTCAACAAATAAAGTTCATAAATTGAATATCACCTGCATGGAAATTCCGTGCAGGAATAACCCTGAACACTGACAAATGGAATGACATGAATTACAAATCTTCAGAAGCAAGAGAAACCAGCAACAGAGCAAACAGGCAGCCTACAGGAGATGAGAAAGAGGCAACTAGACTTCAGACAAGCACAATACACAACCAACTGCAAAAATTAAACCAGGAAAAAACAAAACCTGGCAACCAATGGGAGGGTAAGATTTCAACTACTATCAGTCAGAATGTCCATAATCCAGACAGCAAAAGACAACAAAGTCTGCTCAGGGTCCCTTATACTTTGCTAGTGGTGGTACAAACTCGTGCAGCCACTATGGAAACCAGTGGGCAGAGTTCTCAAAGGGCTAAAAATAGAACTATCATATGTCCTCTTAGGCATCTACCTAAAAAACTCTATATTCTGCCACAGAGGTACTTACACATCCATCTTCTTTGCTGCTCTATTGGTAATAGCAAGAAAAAGTAATTAACTTATATGTCTATTGACAGATGAATGAACAATGAAAATGTAGTAGAATGCACAATGGAGTCCCAATCATGTATTAGAAAAAGCGAAATTATAAAATTTGTGGGAAAATGGAAGGGACCAGAAATATTATATTAAGTGGGATATGACAGGTTCAGAAAGATAAATACTGCATGTTCTCTTTCACCGGCAGAGCTTAGAGTTGGTATTTATTTACATCTACGCATGCTGTGAGTATGGGAATAGGCCACAGGATGAGAAAGGGGACTATGCAACAGGGAAAAGAGGTACTGAGGAAGGAGGTGGGATACTTTTGACGTGAATGTGGAAACAAGGCTACTGGGCACAGAAGGGCACAAAGGGGTACAAGAATGGGGGGCAAGGTAGAAAAGGGGAATTAACAAAAACAAATTCTTTTTGAAAATGCCATAATTAAATCTACTGCTTTTTTTAAGGTTATATCTTTTACAGGCTTTAATTGAAGAAACATTTTAAACATTAATCCAGGTTTCAAAACCATGTATTAGTCATTGATTTAATATACTCTAATACATGTGTTCAATATTTAGGCAATTTACTTTTTTTACTTTTTTTTCAGTAAGTATTAATTTTTTATTAGATATTTTCTTTATTTACATTTCAAATGTTATCCTCTTTCCTAGTTTCCCCTCCAAAAATCCCCTATCCCCTCCCTCTACCCCCTGCTGCCCAACATACCCACTCCCATTCCTGGTCCTGACATTCCCCTATACTGAGACATAGAACCTTCACAGAACCTAGGGCCTCTCCTCCCATTGATGACCCACTAGGCCATCCTCTGCTACATATACAGCTAGAGCCACAAGTTCCACCATATGTTTTCTTTGATTGGTGGTTTCATTCCAAGGAGCTCTGGGGATACTGGTTAGTTCATATTGATGTCCCTTCTATGGGGCTTCAGTTCCCTTCAGATCCCTGGGTATTTCTCTGGCTCCTTCATTGGGGACCTTTTACTCTGTCCAATGGATGACTGTGAGCATCCGCTTCTTTGTCAGGCACTGACAGAGGCCTTCAGGAGACAGCTATATCAGGCTCCTGTCAGCAGCAACTTGTGTTGGCATCTGCCTAGTGTCTGGGTTTGGTGGTTGTTTATGGGGTGGATCCAGTCTCTGGATGGTTGTTCATTCAGGCTCTGATCTGAACTTTGTCTTTGTAACTCAATCCATGGCTATTTTGTTCCCCATTCTAAGAAGGACCAAAGTAGTCACACTGTGGTCTGCCTTCTTCTTGAGCTTCATGTATTCTGTGAATTGTATCTTGGGTAATCTAAGTTTCTGGGCTAATATCCAGTTATCAGTGAGTGCATATCATGTGAGTTCTTTGTGATTGGGTTACCTCACTCAGGATGATACCCTCGAGATACATCCATTTGCCTAAGAATTTCATAAATTCATTGTTTTTAATTGCTGAGTAGTACTCCACTGTGTAAACATACATTTTCTGTATTAATTCTTCTGTTGAGGGACATCTGGGTCCTTTCCAGCTTCTGGTTATTATAAATAAGGCTGCTATGAACACAGTGTAGCATGTATCCTTATAACAAGTTGGAACATCTTCTGGTAGTACTATGTCCAATTTTCTGAGAAACCACCAAACTGATTTCCAGAGTAGTTGTACCAGCTTGCAATCCCACCAGCAATGGAGGAGTGTTCTTCTTTCTCCACATCCTCACCAGCATCTGCTATTACCTGAATCTTTGATCTTAGCCATCCTGACTGGTGTGAGGTGTAATCTCAGGGTTGTTTTGATTTGCATTTCCCTGATGATTAAGGATGTTGAAGTTTTTTCAGGTTCTTCTCACCCCTTTGATAGTCCTTAGTTGAGAATTCTTTGTTTAGCTCTGTACCCTATTTTTAATAGGGTTATTTGATTTTCTGGAGTCCAGCTTCTTGAGTTCTTTGTATATATTGGATATTAGTCCTCTATTAGATTTAGGATTGGTAAAGATCATTTCCCACTCTGTTGGTGGCCTTTTTGTCTTATTGACATTGTCTTTTGCCTTACAGAAGCTTTGCAATTTTACAAGGTCCCATTTGTCCATTCTCGAACTTACAGCACAGGCCATTGCTATTCTGTTCAGGATTTTTTTTTCCCTGTGTCCATATCTTTTCTTCATTTTCTGCTCTATAAATTTTAGAGTCTCTGGTTTTATGTGGAGTTCCTTGATCCACTTAGACATGAGCTTTGCACAAGGAGATAAGAATGAATCAATTCACATTCTTCTACATGATAACTGCCAGTTGTGCCAGCATTATTTGTTGAAAATGCTGTTTTTTTCCCCACTGGATGGTTTTAGCTCCCTTGTCAAAGATCAAGTAACCATAGGTATGTGGATTCATTTCTGGGTCTTCAATTCTATTCCATTGATCTATCTGTTGATGTACCAGTACCATGCAGTTTTTATCACAATTGCTCTGTAGTACAGCTTGTGGTCAGGAATGGTGATTCCACCAGAGATTCTTTTGTTGTTGAGAATAGTTTTTGCTATCCTAGGTTTTTTGTTATTCCAGATGAATTTGTAAATTGACTTTTCTAACTCTGTGAAGAATTGAGTTGGAATTTTGAAGGGGATTGCATTGAATCTGTAGATTGCTTTCAGCAACATGGCCATTTTTACTATATTAATCCTGCCAATCCATGAGCATGGGAGATCTTTCCATCTTCTGAAGTCTTCTTCAATTTCTTTCTTCAGAGACTTGAAGTTCTTGTCATACAAATCTTTCACTTCCTTAGTTAGACTCACACTCAGGTATTTTATATTATTTGTGACTATTGTGAAAGGTGTTGTTTCCCTAATTTCTTTCTCAGCATGGTTATCCTTTGTGTAGAGAAAGACCACTGATTTGTTTGAGTTAATTTTATATCCAGCTACTGCACTGAAGCTATTTATCAGGTTTAGGAATTCTCTGGTAGAATTTTTAGGGTCACTTATATATACTATCATATCATCTACAAATAGTGATATTTTGACTTCTTCCTTTCCAATTTGTATCCCCTTGATCTCCTTTTATGGTCCAATTGCTCTGGCTAGGATGTCAACTACTATATTTAATAGGTAGGGAGAGAATGGGCAACCATGTCTAGTCCCTGATTTTAGTGGGATTCCTTCAAGTTTCTCTCCATTTAGTTTGATGTTGGCTACTGGTTTGCTGTATATTGTTTTTATTATGCTTAGGTATGGGCCTGGAATTCCTGATCTGTCCAAGAGTTTTCTCATAAAGGGATATTAGATTTTGTCAAATGATTTCTCAGCATCTAACGAGATGATCATGTGGTTTTTTTTCTTTGAGTTTGTTTATATAGTGGATTACGTTGACAAATTTCTGTATATTAAACCATCCCTGCATCCCTGGGATGAAGCCTACTTAATCATGATGGATGATCATTTTGATGTGTTCTTAAATTTGGTTTGTAAGAATTTTATTGAGTATATTTGCATTGATATTCATAAGGGAAATTGGTCTAAGTTCTGTTTCTTTTTTCAATCTTTGTGTGGTTTAGGTATCAGAGTAATTGTGGCTTCATAGAATGAAGTGGGTAGGGAACCTTATGTTTCTTTTCTGGGCAAGTCGTTTGAGAAGAATTGGAATTTCGTCTTCTCTGAAGGTCTCATGGAACTCTGGACTAAACTGTGGCCTTTTTTTGGTTGTGGGACTAATAAAGACTGCTTCTATTTCTTTAGGGGAAATAGGGCTGTTTAGATCATTAATCTGATCCTGATTTAACCTTGGTACCTGGTATCTGTCTAGAAAATTGCCCATTTCATCCAGGTTTTCCAGTTTTGTTGAGTATAGCCTTTTGTAGTAAGATCTGATGATGCTTTGGATTTCCTCAGGTTCTGTTGTTATGTCTCCCTTTTCTTTTCTGATTTTGTTAATTAGGATTCTGTCCCTGTGCCCTCTAGTTAGTCTGGCTAAGGGTTTGTCTATCTTGTTGATTTTCTCAAAAAACTAGCACCTTGTTTGATTGATTTTTTTTATAGTTCTTTTTGTTTCCACTTGGTTGATTTCAGTCCTGGGTTTGATTATTCCCTGCTGTCTACTCCTCTTGGGTGAATTTGCTTCCTTTTGTTCTAGTGCTTTGAGGTGTGCTGTCAAGCTGCTAGTGTGTGCTCTCTCTGGTTTCTTTTTGGCAGCACTCAGAGCTAAGAGTTTTCCTCTTAGGAATGCTTTCATTGTGTCCCATAAGTTTGGGTATGTTGTGGCTTCATTTTCATTAAACTCTAAAAAATCTTTATAATTTCTTTCTTTAATTCTTCCTTGACCAAGTTGTCATTGAGTAGAGTGTTGTTCAGTTTCCATGTCAACATTGGCTTTCTATTATTTATTTATTTATTTATTTATTTATTTATTTATTTGGTTTTTCGAGACAGGGTTTCTCGGTGTTGCTCTGGCTGTCCTGACACTCACTCTGTAGACCAGGCTGGCGTCAAACTCAGAAATCCGCCTGCCTCTTTCTCCCAAGTGCTGGGATTAAAGGCGTGTATCACCACGCCCGCCCCGGCTTTCTATTATTTATGTTGTTATTGAAGATCAGCCCTACTCCCTGGTGATCTGATATGGTGCATGGGATAATTTCAATATTTTTCTATCTGTTGAGGCCTGTTTTGTGACCAGTTATGTCATCAATTTTGGATAAGGTACTATGAGGTCCTGAGAAGAAAGTATATCCTTTTGTTTTACGGTAAAAAATATTCTGTAGATATCTATTAAATCCATTTGTTTCATAACTTCTGTTAGTTTCACTGTGTCTTTGTTTGGTTTCTGTTTCCAGGATCTGTCCATTGATGAGAGTGGGGTGTTGAAGTCTCCCACTATTATTATGTGTGGTACAATGTGTGCTTTGAGGTTTACTAAAGTTTCTTTAATGAATGTGGATGCCCTTGCATTTGGAGCATAGATATTGAGAATTGAGAGTTCATCTTGGAAGATTTACCTTTGATGAGTATGAATTGGCCCTCCTTGTCTTTTTTGATAACTTTGGGTTGAAAGTGGATTTTATTCCATGTTAGAATGGCTACTCCAGCTTGTTTCTTTGGACCGTTTGCTCGGAAAATTGTTTTCCAGCCTTTTACTCTGAGGTAGTATCTGTCTTTGTCCCTGAGGTGGGTTTCCTGCATGCAGCAAAATGTTGGGTCCTCTTTATGTAGCCAGTGTGTAAGTCTATGACTTTTTTTTTGTTTTGTTTTGTTTTGTTTTTTGTTTTTTCTCTCTTTATTAGATATTTTCTTCATTTACATTTCACATGTTATCCAGAAATTCCCCTTACCCTCCCGCGTCCCCGCCCTGCTCCCCTACCCACCCCCTCCCACATAATGGTCCTGGCATTCCCCTGTTCTGGGGCATATAGAGTCTGTATGACCAAGGGGCCTCTCCTCCCAATGATGGCCAACTAGGCAATCTTCTTCCATATATGCAGCTAGAGACATGAGCGCAGGCGGAACTAGTTAGTTCATGTTATTCTTCCACCTAGAGGGTTGAAGACCCCTTCCGCTCCTTGGGTACTTTCTCTAGCTCCTACCTTGGGAGTCCTGTGTTCCAGCATATGCTATAGTGTTTATTTTGGTGGCTGATTATGGGAGGGATCCCTGGAAGCCGCCGTCAATGGTTGGTCCATCCTTTTGATTCAGCTTCACACATGATCTCTGTAACTCCTTCAGTGTGCGCTTTGTTCTTGATTCTAGGAAGGGGCACTGAGACCACATTTTGAATTTCATTCTTCTTGAGATTCATGTGTTTAGTAAGTTGTATCTTGGGTAGTCTAGGCTTCTGGGCTAGTATCCACATATCAGTGAGTACATGTT
>LR753309.1:792100-812695 GCA_902729485.2 Mus minutoides
GTTTTGTGTTTCTATATAAGGTTGAAGGCTGTTGTTTCAATTTCTGTGAAGAATTGTGTTGGGATTTTGATTGGGATTGTGTTTAATCTGTAGACTGCTTTTGGTAGGATGGCCATTCTCTCAATACTAATGATCCATGAGCATGCGAGACCTTTTCATCTTCCAATATCTTCTTTAATTTCTTTCTGCAGTGTCTTAAAGTTTTATTATACAAACCTTTCACTTGTTGGTTAGAGTTAGACCAAGATTTTTTGAGTCTCATGTTTAAAGTACTATTTGTTTATTTTCTTTCTCAGAATGCTTATCATACTGAGGCTACCAATCTTTGTGGGTGAAGCTAGTATCAAGCTACTTTGCTGAAATTATCAGCTGTAAAAACCTCCTGGTACAGTCTTTAATAAAATCATGTCATTTATAAACAAGGACATTTTGGCTTCAAGTACATACTGAATAGCCATGGAAAGCAGTCTTGTTCTAAGTTTAGTGGAAATGCTTTGAGTTTCTTACTGTTTAGGTTGATGTTGCCCATGGGTTTGATGTAAACCACCTTAATCATTCTGAGGTTTATCTCTTGTATCCCTACACTTTAGTTTATCACGAAGGGGTGTTGGTTCTTGTCAAAAGCCTTTCCTGCATCTAATGAGATGAACAACAATCTTTGTCTTTTGTCTGTTTTTGTGGGGGACTACATTTTTATTTATATATAATTAACCATCCCTGTCTCTCTGGGAAGGATCAAACTTAATCATGATGAAAAATCATTTTATGTCTTCTTAAACTTGGTTTGCAAGTATTTAATTGAGATTTTCTGCATCAAAGTTATATACATTTACAATTTTCTTTTTGTTGGGTTTTTGTATGTTTATGATATCAGAGTAATAGTGGCTTTGTAATAATAATTAGAAAATGTCCTTTCAGTTTCTATTTTGTCAAATATTTTGAGGAGTATTGACATTCATTCTTTGAGTGTCTGGTAGAATTCCACAATGAAACCATCTGAACCTGGTCATTGTAGTCCTTGTCTTCTTCGTCCTCTCCTTTCTCCTCCCCCTTCTCCTCCTTCCTGGTTGGGAAGATTTTAAATTACTGCTTATATTTCCTTACATGTGTGGGTCTTCTTTAATGGCTTATTTTTTCTTGATTTAAGTTTAGTGAGTCATATATAGCAAGAAATTAACCCCCCCTTTTTTTAGGGTTTCCAGTTTATAACAGTCGCCTTGGTCATGTTATCTGTTCACAGCAGTAAAACACTAAGATAGTGTTCCATTGTTTTGTTTGTTATTTGTTTGTTTGTTTGGTTGATTGCTGTTACCATATCTGGGTCTTTTCCAAGTGTGATATCTGTGAACTCCTTGAGTCGTAGGCAAGTGAGGTGGGTGTGGGGTTCCTAATAGAGAAGTTCTACAAGTGTTCAGGGACTCAGGAAGGAATAGAGATGGGCTAGAGGAGAAGTCTGAGAGGAATGGTAGAAAAGAACTAAAGGAATTTTGGATCTGCACCAAGAGGCAAGAGTCCCTAGGAGGTGGGGTAGGTTGAGAGGAGAGTCTTCTGCAGACAGGCTACAGCAGGACTCCAAGTAGATCTGGAGAGACAGGGATGCAGGACAAGGAGAATGAAGTTCTCTCACTGGAATCCCAGCCTTGGTGTGTCAAGACATCGAATTTTTGATAACTGGTCACAGAAGTAAAGTATGATTTATTTTCAATACTTGTACTTTCTCAAATACATGGGAAAAAAACAAGAAACAACATAAATATCTTTTAATAAAGGAAAGCCTAAATAAATTATGAAATTTCACTATGTTGGCATATACAAGTATTAAAAACAAAGTAGAACTTAAGAGTGATACAGACATTTACACATGACTATGTATGCATGCTGCAGCCAGACGGAAACAATAAGCTGTTGCAGAATAAAATGATCTCAGATTATGCAAAAAGTGCTTCAAACCAAAGAGATACCTGCATTGGCATGTATATGGAGAGTTTATTGCTACAAAAATAATTTTAATGTGCTAAATTCTGAAACAATACAGATGAAGGGCTGTGAGGCTGCAAGGACCATTCTGTAACTGTTTAATTTTAATATCTTAGCAATTACTTTATAAAAAGAAATGACATGGAAGCTTTTTGTTTTCTAATGAATAGGTTTATTTAAAGCATCTATCTTAGATGTAAAAGTAAATTACATAGTAATTTGCTAAGTATGGTCACATTTAATTAAAAAGTACATGTATTAGGTGGATTGGAAAAGGGAGCCATAATCTAATGCCTAAAGCATAGATGGTACATTCATATAGAATTTTTAAAATTATTAGCTTACAAGAATTGCTTCATTATCTTTTTTTTCAAATAAAAGTTGTTTTTACTCCCTTTTCCTTTCTTTACTATCCCCCATCATTACATTGCTAAAAGATTTAAAAAATATATTTACTTGACAAAAGAACTCTTCTGAAAAGTTTTGTTTCCATGGAAGCAAATTCAAAATATACAGTAGAATGTCCAGTGACTATTAAGGGCAACAGTGTGATTTTATTTATT
Source organism: Mus minutoides (assembly GCA_902729485.2). Lineage (NCBI taxonomy): Eukaryota > Metazoa > Chordata > Mammalia > Rodentia > Muridae > Mus > Mus minutoides. Next base: position 794,641 of record LR753309.1, read on the forward strand.
AATTAAAAATTTTTATTTTACATGTATGGGTGTTTCAGCTGCATGTATGTCTATGCACTACATGTATCCCCAGTGTTTAAAGAAGTCAGAAGAGGGTGCTGCATCTGAATGAACTGGGGCTACAGATGTTTGTGAGCCACCAGATGGGTGCTGGGAAACCAAACCTGGGTCTCCTGAAAGAGCAGCCAAGCTCTTAAACCCTGGGCCATCCTGATTTCTTTTTGTTAATACAGTGCTGTCATTTCCAGACAGAGTAGTGTATTGTAACAAGAGAAAATCAATTCACAAATAGGATTTGTTAAGAAAGAGTTGTGTGCTGGTTAATTTCCATCAACTTCATACAAATCTAGACAGCTCAGAAGAGGAAAACTTGGGTAGAAACTGACTCCATCAGATTGGCTATTTTTGTGGGGCATTCTCTTAATAGCTAACTGATGTAAAAAGATCCAGCCTATAGTGGGCCACACTATTCCTAGGGAGGTCGTGTGGCTATATAAGAAGCATAGCTGAGCAAGTCAGGGGGAATCAGAAGGCTGCTCTCCTCCACAGTCTCTGCTTCAGTGTCTGCCGAGTCCCTGGCCTGGGTTCTTGGATTGAAGGGCAGTGGGTTGTAAGGGGAAACAAGCCCCTTCCTCCCCAAGCTGCATTTTGGTCATGGTGTTTATCACAGAAGCAGAGACCAAAGCAGGACATTTTCTGCACTGAAAAAAAAAAAAAAAAAAAAAGAATGTAACTGACATACATTACTGTGGAAAATCACAATTGCAAAATTTAAAGAGTGGCCGAGAGGCTCTATCTCCTTCATTATCCAGCTCAAGGAATACAGTATCACTAGCTGACTTCTGACTCTCTTTGTCTAAACCCTCACTGTCCAGAGGGCACCCTCTGAGCTTTGTTATCATGGACTGATTTCATCTGAATGTGAATACTGAATCTTTTGGTATGAGTGCCTACATGTATACATTTTGCTGAGGGGTGAGGCTCTTGGCTTAAAGGTACAGGCTTGTTTAGCCTTCATAGGAAATACAAACTGATTTCCTAAAGTTGAGTACCAATTAAAATTGCTGCCATCACTACAGAGGTGTTTGTACAACACCCCCTCCACAAGGCAACTTGCTTCTCCTTGTTATTCTTTCGGTAGGTTTCAATTGCTGTCTGTTTTATTTCAGGTTTTATTCTCCTGAAAAATGATGACATCATCTTACTGTATCTTTACTGAACATTACATATTTTCAGACTGTCCAAGTCTTGCAACCACTTTTCTGTATTATTATCTCTTTCTTAGTAATTTGTAGTAGTTTCCATATTTTGATAGGAGTTCCTTCTTGGTGAGGCAGACTGGAAATGCCATGTTTTGATGCCTTTGAGTAGTAAAAGACTTTCACTTTAATGCTGTTTTTTGTAAATGTTTTTTTTCATGGTATGCATATGCATGTGTGGTGAGGTATATATGCGGTTATGGAAGCTATAATCCAGCTTCAGGTACAGTTCCTCAGACATCATGCATCTTATTGTTTGGAACAGGTACTAGCATGTGGAGATTGCTGAGTAAGCCAGGCTGGTTGACTAACACATCTCAGACACCTGTCTGTCTCTGCCTTCCCAGGGCTGGGGTTACAAGTGAGGACCATCATGCTTGGCTTTTCACACAGAGTTCTGGGGACTGAACTCAGGTCCTCAGGCTTGCAAAGCAAGCCTCGTAATGGCTGAACCACCTCCCCAGCTCTACTTTTCTACTTTGGAAATACTTGTTTGTTGCTTGTTATTTAAGCAGGCCCAGAAGACAGTATTTTATTTACTAGAAGATGTAATATTTTATGGCTTGGACTTATGTAAAATAATAATTTCCTAATAATGGATTTTTGCATATGGTAAAACGTTTCATATTTCAAAAACCATATGACTCAGTATCATATATTGAAAAGATACCATTGTCAGAATCAAGGGTCCATAAATGTTAGTTTCCGAACTCCTTTTTGTGGTACACTGACCCCTTTGTGTGTGTGTGTGTGCGTGTGTGTGTGTGTGTGTGTGTGTGTGTGCGCGTGCGTGCGTGCGTGTGTGTGTGTGTGTGTGTGTGTGTGTGTGTGGTATATTTGCATGAGCATGTACCTGTGCATAGCAGGGAGCTAAAGAGGGGCACTGGAGCTCTTCCCCACCATCCTTTGCCTTGTTTCTTCGAGGCAGGGCTTTTTTGCTGAGCCTGGAGCATGCATGTCTTAACTCTGCTGGTGACCACCAAGCCCCAGCAATCCTCCTGCCTCCACTTTCCACTCAGTGTCAGGGTTCCAGGCACCTGACAAACAGACTTGTCCAGTTTGTTATGTGGGCACTGGAATCTGAACTCTGGTCTCCATGCTGTGCGGCAGAGCTCACAGCTGCTGAGCCACCTCTGCTGTCTCCGCTGCCTCCCATCCCCTTACTAAAATTCTTAACTGCTTTATTTTATAGCAAATCATAGTTGATGAATTAGTTCCTGCATCACTCCTTTTCTTCATTATCCTTATTCTTGAATGTTTGCATTTATATATAAATGAAATATAATTGAAATTCATAGTCTCTTAGAAAAATTGCTGGAATGTTTATTTGGTTGTTGATACATTTACTACATTATAATCACTGAATTTAGAGGAGGACTTATGTCTTCGTCGTATTTTTTCCAATGTACACATGCTAAATTCTGCTGTGTTTTTGACAGTCATTTATGGTTTAGTCACATCTTTTATTAAGCTTTTGTTTTAGACACATGATGTTTTGGAAAACTATTGTATATATTTTTTCTAAGCAATGTTTACAGCTAATGCAGGAAGCATTGTTATATATGTTGTATAGGCATCACTGTTTGTAATCATTCTTATTCATCCTAACAGTCTACCTGAAAAGTATCTTGGATTCCCTCTGTCGCAGGCATCTCACCTATGCATGATGAGGTCTTTCTTTCTTACTGATTCTTGTATGCTTTCAGTCTTTTCTTGTCTCTGTAGTTGGAAGATTATTTGGATCTTAAAAAGGCTTTTATCTTTTTACAAACCTTACATGTTTGACAGAGTTCTTCAGTGGGTACCTTTTGTTAAGATTACTTTTATATTCCTTATTTCCTAAGAGGTTCCTTTTTAAAAATCATGAATGAAAGCAGAATTTTTATCAAATGAGGGTTCTATGCTTGTGATATAACCTTTAAAAGATGAGAGTGTTCAGTGCCTTCGTGTGAGTATGTGGGTGTACACCCTCCATGTATGCCCACAGAGAGTCCAGAGCTGGACATCAGGTATCCCCATTCCTCTCTGCCTCATTGCCTTGAGACAGGGTCTCCCACAGAGCTGCCAGATCACTGTCTGGGATAGGCTGGCTGGCTGGCAAGCAGGCTCCTGGGATTCACCTGTCTCCACTCTGCTCTCAGTGCTAGGGTTAAGGCACATTCAGCCACACCTGGCTTTCACACAAGCACTGGGATTTGAGCTCAGCTCCTCATGCTTGCAGAGCCAGTGCTCCTACTAACTGGGCCATTTACCAGTCCCCCTTATTTTCTTTACTTTGTGGTGTTTAAATTCACTGGTATATGAAACTAAGTAAGACTGTATTCTAAGATTCATTTAGCAACCATTATGTTATATCTCCTCTTAAACACAGGTACACTAGTCCTTGATGCAAATCATGTAGGCCACCTTCAGCTTTTCATTAGTGTGTGTTTCTCTCTGTCTCTCTGTCTTTCTCTCTCTCACACACACACCATAAGTACACAATGTTTTATTATTTTGATTTGATAGTACCACCTATGGTGCTGAGGTGGACATTTGTACTGAACATGTACTAAGTAACTATTTGTTAGCACACTCATGGCTGAATCACTTATCATTAAGTATTCTGTACATCACAGAGCTCAATTATGTAATTTTCTTTTTCATCTCATAATTGTTTCCATTACATTTTAGAAAATAGTCCAGGAAAATGAAGTATTACATTATGAATTCCTTTAATAAGAGCATTTAAAAATTAGTATTGATCAAGGTACCACATTTTTATGAGAGCATTCCAATTTGGATTTAGAAGTAGGCTTCTGTGCCAAGGTAGGAATGTGTCTGGCATTTCAAGGAACGGCACAAGGCTGGTGCAGCTAGGAGAGAGTGAAGGACAGGAAAGAAAGAGTATATCATCTAAGGCGGGGCAATTGTAGGTGCTGAAGACCATCTTAAGAACTTAGATATAATTCATTGGCAGGCAGATATTAAGTCTCAGGTATGAAGATGAGAATCAGAAAAACAAAGTGGAGAGAGAAAAAGGAAAGGGTCTGGGGCAGAGCCTGGCTCTCTGGCTCGCAGTTTAGGGAGGTCAACAACTAAGTGGGCTTGACAAGGAGTTGCTTGAGAGTGTCAGAGAAGCCAAGCAAGAATGAGGTCCTCCAGGTTTAGAGGGAGTGTATTTCATGAAGAACGGAGGATCAGTGTGGTAATAATCTCTAACCCCACCTTTGTTCAGTTCCCAGATAAAAACAAAAAACAAAAAACAAAAAAAACCCTTTATATTTATAATATGCCTTAAAAGCACCAGAGCTGGGCAGATATCTACCTTCTAAGCTAATAATATCTACTTCCCTATCAATAACCCTGAGGTATGACTTGCCTTGTTCCACCTGGGCAGCTCTTAACTTCAGAGATCAGGAGAAATAAACAAGGTAAAAGACACTCAGCCATTAAATGACAAGTTCCCACCCGGACAAATGGTGATTGCATTTGGTCAGCCCTGTTACACACTTCTCCACTTTCCATAACTAGCCCAAATCACTTTGGGTTAAATGGTCTAGATGTCCGTTAAGGCCAGGGTTGTAGTCACCTCAACCCAACAGCATACTGTGTCCCCATCCCTGGCCACCCTAGGCTGGACAGATTGGTTAAGTAACCTCTAAGACCTGCAGTTTCCAAGGGATCTTCCAGTCATTGTACTGTTACGGAGATCAATTGAGATCCTAATTAGCAAGGAACACAACACCCTTTAAACATTGCTATTGCTCTTTTATAGCAATAGGTTAGCTTCCTAATGCTTTTTTTTCTTTTCCAAGTTTTTATTAGATATTTTCTTCATTTACATTTCAAATGCTATCCCAAAAGTCCCCTATACCCTCCCCCCACCCCGCCCTGCTCCCCTACCCACCCACTCCCACTTCTTGGCCCTGGTGTTCCCCTGTACTGGGGCATATAAAGTTTGCATGACCAAGGGGCCTCTCTTCCCAATGATGGCCGAGTAGGCCATCTTCTGCTACTTATGCATCTAGAGACACAAGCTTTGGGGGTTCTGGTTAGTTCATATTGTTGTTCCACCTATAGGGTTGCAGACCCCTTCAGCTGCTTGAGTACTTTCTCTAGCTCCTCCATTGGGGGCCCTGTTTTCCATCCTATAGATGACTGTGAGCATCCACTTCTGTATTTGCCAGGCACTGGCACAGCCTCACAAGAGACAGTTATATCAGGGTCCTTTCAGCAAAATCCTGCTGGCATATGCAAAAGTGTCTGCATTTGGTGGCTGATTATGGGATGGATCCCCAGGTGGGGTAGTCTCTGGATGGTCCATCTTTTCGTCTTAGCTCCAAACTTTGTCTCTGTAACTCCTTCCATGAGTATTTTGTTCCCAATTCTAAGAAGGGGCAAAGTGTCCACACTTTGGTCTTCGTTCTTCCTGAGTTTCATGTGTTTTGCAAATTGTATCTTGGGTATTCTAAGTTTCTGGGCTAATATCCACTGATCAGTGAGTACATATCATGTGAGTTCTAAAGCCCTTTAAGGAAGCAGAAGTTCCCGCACAGTTCTTAATGAGTGTTATTAACAATGACTCCAGGTGGGACTATTAGAGCACCAACATAGCTGGATGCAGTTAATAGCCAAGCAAGAACTCGGTGGAACTGCAGGTCTCTAACCTTCTCCTTAGTGTTCTTTCTCTGCCAAAATAGACACACGTACACATTCATCCATGGTAGTTAGAGAAATTATCCCCATTTCCTTAAGCATACAAACACAGACAATTATATTTTCATTAACTCTGATGGGGGAAAATGTAAATGTTTCAGAAGTTGCACATATGTTAAATTATTTCATTTTTAAAACATCAATGAATTAGTATCTGCCAACGTGGAAAACAGAGCTAAAGTGGAATAGGTGTTAAGGATTCAATCAGTGGACAACATCACAGGGTTTGCTTATTACAGAATCCAGGAAAACTTGCATTTCTCTAAACACAGACTAATTTATGTTTATCCTACCCTATCCTTTCTTGTGTGGTGCCTTGCTTTGACCCTAACAGAAAGCACAGAAGGCTGAAGTCAGTTCACTGGGCAGCTTCCACACCTGGCTCCTCTACCACCCTCCTCTACAAGTCTACCCCTTCCTGAGAAAGGCTCCCTGGGACCTGGGGCTTTCAGTGTCTGTGATTTATAAGGGATGAGGTGGGGGGAGGACCCTGAGGCCCCATCACTTTGTGTCTCTTTTCTGTGGTATCTAATCTTCTAGCATTGTTCATTTACCCATTTACTGCTTGTCATTTGTCTCTGCATTCCATATGTACATTCTGCTGGGCAGGGACTTTTATCTGTCAGGTCCCTTAACCAGGCTCATGGGAGCAGAGCAAGAAGCATTTGCCAGTGAAATAAATGAATGCTTTCTTTGCAGTATTCCTCTTTATAATGATTAAATTTCTCCCTCATATCCAAACCACGTTCAGCCGAGTAGTGTTTTAACATCATTGGCTTACTATATGGCTTAATTTTTATCCAACTTAGGTACACAACTTTATTCTGTTTCCTGGGAACAATGTAGATTTTTCTGCAATGGCACCCTCCTCCTCCTTCCATGAAAGGAACAATGGTTTCTGTGCATGGAGTCCTGTAAGTGGTGGAATCCACTATAATGTCTTCAGTTGTATCTTTATTGGCTAGTGATTTCTAAACTTTGTTTAAATTGAAATGACAGCTTGCTGTTTTGATTTAGGCACACACTATGAGCTGGCTAATCATGCCGGTAAAGGTGCTTCCTTTTATACTTATTACCCCTCACAGATATCGAGTATATATGCATCACTCTGAACTACAGTCACCATGGCACACAATCCAGCTCCCTCCTTGCTCTTCCTAACTTAATGCAATATTTTTGGTCAACCTCTTCCCAAACCTACACTTCAGTTCCTGGAAAGCACCATTCTGTTCTTGGAGTCTTCTCTTCAAGTGTGGTGTTTCTGGATCCCACGTATCAGTGAGGTCACATGGTGTGTCTCTTCCTGTGCTTGGCTCTCTCATTTAACATAATGTGCTCCAGGTCCATACTACTGTAAATGGCAGGAGTGTCTTTCTTGGAGGTTGCATAATATTCCAGTGGGTTTATGTAGTGAACTTCCTTTATCCTTTCATCAGCCTATGGACACTTAAACTACTTGTATACCTTGGCTATTGTGAATAACATGGAAATAAATACACAATGACATCACACTATCCCTTTCCTTGAAATATATACCCAGAGCAGTGGTACTTCTATATTTTTTTCCGGCAGCCTTTGTACTGCTTTCTATTTGTGCCAGGGCTCCCTCTCCTACACAGCTTCACTACTTGGTATCCTTCCATCTTTTGATAATAGCCATCCTAACAGGAACAAGGCAATACTCCAGGGTAGCTTCGATTTGTGTTTCCCACTTTCACAGACGTGTTGGCCATCTGTCACTCCTTTGGAGATCTATCTGTTCAGGCCATCGTCTGTGGTGATGAGGCTCCATGTCATTCTGCTACCGGGTCGCTCCATGTGAATTTGGAGCAATACATACCTTAGTATACCTTCTGGTATATTTCAAATATACCTTCTGGTCCTCATGCTGTCTCTTACACTACAGACCACTCTCTCTGCTGGGCAGAGGATTCTTGCTTTGGTGTGGTACCGTTTGTTTGTTTGTTTGTTTGTTTATTTATTTTCTGTGTTTGGGGGGGTCACATGAAGACACCCATTTCCTGACCTGTGTCCAGGAGTGCTTCCTCTGTCTTTCTGGTGGTTTTATATTTCCAGGTCAGGTGGATGGGTCTTTCTTCCATTTTGATTTATTTTTATTTAAGATGAAGATCTAATTTCATACTCCTGGAGACAGAATGTCTGATTTCCTCAGTACTTCACTACTTCCATTGTTTAAATTATTATATTATTTTATGTGCATGGGTGTTTTGCCTGAATGTATCCTGTGTATCTCATGCATGCTTGGTGCTCTGGAACCCAGAAGAAGGAATAGAAGCTATGCTCAGTTATGAGGTATCATGTAGATGCTGGAACTTAAGCCCAGGTCCTCTAGAAGAGCAGTCAGTGCTCTTAACCTGGACCCATCTCTCCAGCTTTGATAAGATTTCAGAGGTATTTTACTTATGTACCTTTCTGAGGGGAAAGATGCACTAATTGCATCTTTTTAAACTTTTTATTTCCATTAAATGCCCCCACAATCCAGTTACTTGGTCCTTACATGTTGATCATAATTACCATTTTCTCAGATACTGTTTCTTTTTAACACTCTTATTTTAATTATATATTTTATTTACGTTTCAAATGTTATCCCCTTTCCCAGTTTCCCCTCCAAAAATCCCCTATCTCCTCCCTCCTCCACCTGCTCACCAACCCACCCACTCCCATTCCTGGCCCTGGCATTCCCCTATACTGGGGCATAGAACCTTCAGAGGACCAAGAGCCTCTCTTCCCATTGATGACCGACTGGGCCATCCTCTGCTACATATGCAGCTAAAGCCATAAGTCCTAAAATGTGTTTTCTTTGATTGGTGGTTTAGTCCTAAGGAGCTCTGGGGGTACTGGTTATTTCATATTGATGTTCCTCTTAATCGCTGCATTTTATGTGTGTATGCATGTGTGTGTATGTAAACACTATTTTTATTCTCACAGAAACCAATCTTAATTTTTAGATTCAGTGCTTTTACAATGTAATTTTGTTCACCATAAGTTATCTTTGGGTGGGCATCTGAGATTTCTTCCTGCTCTGTGCTCTTCTGACTAGTGATGATTCTGTGACTCATCTGAGGGTGTTTGCCCTGTGGTGAAAGTCCTTTCCAGGATGCCCTTATCAGCAATAACTCAAAAAACAAACAAACAAACAAACAAACAAACAAACAAACTCAAAATAAAGAGTTCCCTTCCTTAAGCTCTACTTCTGCCATTTCTTAACTCTGTACTCAACTGTGTGTACACCTTGAGGCAGTAACTTCCTGAGAGTTCTACTAAGTATAGGGTTGGTCATTTATTTTGGTAGAAAAGGAACCACTACAGTTATTACTCCTTGGCTTCATATAGTACATAACTCTGTCTTTTTAAAAGACAGAGTGTCACTATATACCCCAGGATATTCTTAATCCATTATCCTCCTGCTCAACCTTCGTAGGTGTTTGGATTCCAGGTCTGAGCCTCTACCCTTGGATAGCAGCATTTCTCATGGTTCAGGACAATCTTTTGATGCTTTCAGACTTTGTTGCCAATAATAATGGCTTCTCTCCCAGTTTCAATTCTTTTGTTAGAAGCATCTAGTCTGAAACACCTATTTGTTATACTTTGTGTCTCCACAATTCCAAAGATATTGTCATGAATACAAACATTTATAAATAACAGAGATCTCTTTCTATTCCAGGCTACTACATTTTAATGGAGAATTGAGTTGTTTTGGATAGTACACTATCAATGGTGAGCTGCCATTTTTGTTGCTTTTGCTTTATCTGGCCATGTTAAACATGCTTATTTTTGTCCCTAAAAGTAAAACCAATCTGTACCTGGTTCACAGAACTCTGGGATGTATCATATGTGTGCAATGTGCTTGCTGCTGCTGTGTAATTCGAAGCCATGTGTGATTGGCAGCTTATCTGGAAAGGACCCTGTGATGCTTTGGCATTCCCTCATATGTGATGCTGGGTTATTATGCATTTGCAGACACTGTGAATACCTTCTACAATGCCCTGAAGTCAGGCCTCTCTTCCTATACACACCATAGTGAGGAGGCTAGGGCGTATCTGTTTAAAAATCATAGGCAGATATAGTCATGATTATAACAGGAGAGATCATCCATATAGTATTTATAATTCAAGCTGACAGCCAGGTATCAAACAATAGACAATGTTGAAAACTTGGGTGAGTGATGAGAAACCAGAATAAAGGTGAGATGAGGAGAGTTCAAGGGGCAGGGAAACAAGGAAGTTGTTGTAGCAGGGGTATGTACTGTGTGTCTGAAACTGTCCAACTAGACAAGAAGGAAGTAAGAGTTCTCATTCAAGAATGTGATGATGCTGTGGGGTTTAACCAGGGTCTCATCATGTTAAGTGCCCCACCACTAAACTACAGCTCAGGCCTAAAGTCTGGTATAGCATGAGAACATGTATGGAAATAAACACAGAGCTAATAAATAAAGTGTTTCTGCCCCCACTTCTATCTCAGTATTTATACATTGTTTGTGCTTTGGATTCTCATTCTGGGTGTGACTGTGAGTTTCCCAAATGCAACAGAATTAAAGACAGGGTCTCATGTCACAGAAATGAAGAGCAGTGGCAGGGACAGGGGCAAAGAGGGTCTCTCTCTGCTTCCCTCCACCTGCTACAGCCTACACCCTGACTGGTCAGACGTGGCTTCCAGCAGGAAACAGCTTTCAGCCTCATGGAGAACATGGCTGCAATCATTCTCCAGTTAGATCCAGATGACTGAGTTGCCAGGTGAACTGTGTTGGTGGTGAACTAATTTTCTCTCACCTCCAGCACCCATTTTCCCAGAGTTCAAGCAATTTTCCTGGGTAATGAACTGTGGCATCTATCAAGTGGCCTGGAAATCAAGAGAGCCAAGTGTCTTCCAGTCCTGCTTCCTTCTGGCACTGGGATATCACTTCTGCTGCATCACTGATCTGAGTGTTGCAAGGTCTGACAAGGGAGGGGTGAGAGAGCAAGTGAAATCCAGGGACACTTGTCTAGTTAGTGGTGGTCACACTCTGCCCTGAGTGGGTGTCAGCTGCATGATTTCCAGGCAGTTCCCTGGCAATGGAAGGAGCATGTGGAACCAGACATGCTGTAAGCCAAAAGTGGGCCCTAGGCTTTCATTTAGATTGATAACATACCCAAAGTTTGGAGAAATTGAGTTCAATACAACACAAAATTGTAATAAACTAGGAAGTACAAAACAAAAAACCAACCAAACAAAAGATAACATACTTCAAAGCTATATGTACTTTAAAAAATTAGTATATTTTCCATAGAAAAATAAAAAAGGAATACCTGTAAAAATTCGCCTCATTAGCTCAAAGAATGCTGCTCTCATATAGTCAATGTTTTTAATCATTTTTAGTGGCATTGAGTAATTTCTTCTATTAAGCATTTTGCTATTTATAAAGTTTATGTTAAACATTTGATGTTTTGTATGTTCAAACATTACTTTTTGGTTTTTACTAAAAATGTTTCTGGTTTGCTAATGAAAATACCTGCCAGAAAACTTCCATATTATATGTCACTTTAATGAAAAAAAACAGCATAGGTACTTATTGGTAAACTAAACTACTAAAGGAAAAAGATATCTAATAAAAACTAACTCAATACAAAAGAAGTAACTAAGATATAAAAAATTTTTACATTTAAATAATGTACATTTTATATTGCAATAGATAAACAAATGCTTACCCAGGAATGGCTTCATCTATGGATAAAATATGGTTCCCGAAGATGAAACAATCATCCAAACCCACAGAGTAACTATGCAGAACATCAAATGTAAAACTAAAATAAGGCTTTTGTGGGCATTTTTATGGTTTATAAGAATACCATATAAGGTATCTTAGAAGGAAAAATATGGTTAAGTTCAACTGCATTTCAGTTAATAGACAGCTGTCCTAACAGGGTTTTTTATTTTTGTTATGATAAAAACACTATGACTAAAAGTTACATGGTGGGAAAAGGGTTTGTTTCTCCTTACAGTTTGTAAGTCTATCACTGACAGGAACTCAGGGCAGGAACAGAGATGCAAAGACCAGGGAGGATTGCTGCTTACTGGCTTGCTCAACCTGCTTTCTTATACATCCCGGGACTGCTTCTTGCCCAGGAGTGGCACTGCTCACAGTGGGCCCTCGCACATCAATCACTAGTTAAGAAAATGGACTACAGACTCTATAGCCAAATACTATGGAAGAATTTTCTTAATTGAGAGTCCCTCTTCCCCAGTAATTCTGACTTGTGTCAATTTGACAATAAACTAGAAAGGACAAATAACCTGGCCAAAGTCTAGGCAGATCTTTTACTAGACAAATGGTCATATTACAGAATCAAGCTGGGACCACTGTTGAGCACACATTGTGCTGGAAAGGTGCATGGAAGCTGCTGGAGAAGGACAGCCTCTGACAGTCTGTGCAACTGTGGAGGCTTCAAGGCACAGCGCCAACATAGCAGGCGTGTGGGAATAGCTACATGGCTGTTGTGGGAATAATAGGTTGCTGACCGAGTTTGAGGCCCACAGTACAGAGAGAATGTACTGTCCTGCAAATCTGGTCAAAATTCTATGGCTAGAGTGGCCCATAAGCCCTAAGGGGGTAACTTCCTACTATTGTTTTGCTAAATGGGCACAAGAAGAACCTGCTTCTTTTTTTTTCCAATATTTTTTATTAGATATTTTCTTAACTTACATTTCAAATGCTATCCAGAAAGTTCCCTCCCCCCTCCCCCCACCCTGTTCCCCTGCCCACCCACTCCCACTTCTTGGCCCTGGCATTCCCCTGTATTGGGGTATATAAAGACTGCAATACCAAGGGGCCTCTCCTCCCAATGATGGCCGACTAGGACATCTTCTGCTACATGTGGAGCTAGAGACACGAGTTCTGGGTGTTCTGGTTAGTTCATATTGTTGTTCCTCTTCTAGGGTTGCAGACCCCTTCAGCTCCTGGGGTTCTATCTCTAGCTTCTCCATTGTGGGCCCTGTGTTCCATCATGTAGATAACTGTGAGCATCCACTTCTGTACGAGACAGCTATATCAGGGTTCCTTAAGTCGACACTTGCTGTCCTATGCAATAGTGTCTGAGTTTAGTGACTGATTATGGGATGGATCTCCCCTGGTGGGGTAGTCTCTGTATGGTCCATCCTTTCATCTTAGCTCTAAACCTTATCTCTGTAACTCCTTTCATGGATATTTTGTTTCCTGTTCAAAGGAGGAATGAAGTATCCACACGCTGGTCTTCATTCTTCATTTTCTTGTGTTTTGCAAATTGTATCTTGGGTATTCTAAGTTTCTGGGCTAATATCCATTTATCAGTGAGCGCATATCCAATGACTTCTTTTGTGATTGGGTTACCTCACTAAGGATTATATCCTCCAGATACATCCATTTGCCCAAGAATTTCATAAATTCATTTTTTAAAATAGCAGAATAGTACTCCATTGTGTAAATGTACCACATTTTATGTATCCATCCCTCTGCTGAGGGACATCTGGGTTCTTTCCAACTTCTGGCTATTATAAATAAGGCTGCTATGAACATAGTGGAACATGTGTCCTTTTTACCAGTTGGAACATCTTCTGGGTATATGCCCAGGAGAGGTATTGCAGGATCTTTCGGTAGTACTATGTCCAATTTTCTGAGATAACGCCAGACTGACTTCCAGAGTGGTTGTACAAGCTTGCAATCCCACCAGCAATGGAGGAGTGAAGAACCTGCTTCCAAATATCCATGTTTATACCCAAAGACAAATGCTACTTTCAGCCTTGGCCAGAGCAGCTTCTGCAGTAAACAGCAGTGTGTGCAGAGACTCATGACTGTTTGGGGTGCTGATATTAATTCAAGGCTGAGTGCTTAGCCCTAAACAGGACATTTACACCACACTCCTCTAAGGCTTGGGAACATCGAGGAAGAGAGGGTAGAAAAAATGTAAAGCATTTTCAGAGTGACAGGGAGGAGGGCTGGGACTGTGACCTGGGCACGAAACAGGGACTGCAGTCATGAACTCAAGCAGCTGTGGACCCTTCATGGTGCACACCTAAGACTGGCCCTCCAGCAGTCAGGGATGGGAGAAGGGCTCCTGGGGTCATGCCCACGAGCACTGTGGGAGAGTAGTAGTTTTTACAGTTGTGTACCCACTGCTGAGTCCATCAGGCTCAAATGGACAGTTTCACACCCATGGTCATATAAGGACTAAATTCAGTGTCATCACACAAAAAAAGGCATGTATGTAGAAAGGGGTTCAGTAAGGAGGAAGAGGGGGGTTGGCGGTGTTAGGATGGAGACAAGAAAGGGGGGACAACAGTTACCAGAAGGTGTTATACACATGTATAAAATTGTCAAAGAAAAATCAATAAAAATAACAAAGCACTAGTCAGAAGCCAAAGCCAGATTTTTGCAAAAACTTTAATAAAAATGTATTAATTTAAAACTATGTCAGAGTAGACAGGGGCATCTCATAGGCGGAGTATTTGCCTGACCTGGAAAAGAGCCCACCTTTGGTCTCCAGCTTTGTAAAAATAAAAGACAACTAAGAAAAAAACCAAAAAACAAAACACCTGTATGTGTGAATTAATGTAATACAGAGTGCATTCTTTATAAAGGTTCTTATTCCATTTAAATGTTTTCTATCTGTGCTGGCAAGTTTTCATGTCATGTTGATACAAGGTAGGGTCATCTTGAAAGAAGGAGTCTCATAGGCTGGCCTGTAGGTACCTGTGTAGGGCACATTATTGACTGATATCAATGTGAGAGGCCCCAGACACTCATGGGTTGTGTCTCCCCTCGGTTAGTGATCCCTTGGCTCTCTAAGACAGCAGGCTGCGCAAGGCATAAGAAGCAAGCCTATTTATACACAGCACCTTCCACAGCCTCTGCTTCAGCTCCCTCCTCAGTGATGGACTCTGACCTGAGAGTTGTAAGCCGAAATAGACCCTTCCTCTCCAGGTTATGGTATTTCATCACAGCAAAGGAAACTGAACTACAACACTATCTTTTATAAAATGACAAGGAATCTAAATGCTTCTAGTCACTGTAAATAAACTCCCAACTTAGAAAAAAACTTTTAAGCACAGTGAAACAGTCTCTCATATACATCACATAGAAACACAATCCTTCTCAAAAGTGAGCTAGCCATACCTTTAGAAGACACAACACCCCACCATCTTTCCTCTGAGCCCAGTGGATGCAGCTAGGGCCTGTCCTGTGCTTCCCACACCCCAGGACTTTAAGATCGCATCAGGGTTATGCATGAGTGGAGTGCAGCGGTGGTTTGGGGAGCAGTGGGTCAGCAGTTGCCCACAGGGGCAGGATCTGAGAACTCCGCCCCACCGGAGGCTGGGCCTCTCCCAGCCAGAGCACCACCCACCCCACCACCTTTCTTCTGAGCCCAGCAACTCCCAGGACTTTAAGATCACATCAGGAGCTCAGGGCTCGGGCCTCAGGCGCTGTGCACTCTCTTAGGCTCTTTCGGGACCCTCCAAGCTATCTCGGGACCTCAAGTGAGCAGGGGAACACAGCCTCTGTTCTAGCCCAATCTCATGGAACCTGAGGCACCGGCCAGGAGATTGATAGTGGCCCAGGGCAGAACAGCCCCTCTCTTCCGGTCTGGTCCAGCCCAGCACCAGCTCGGGTCTCAGGCCACAGGTGCTGTGCACTCTCCTAGGCTCTTTCAGGACTCCCCAAGCTATCTTGGGACCTGAGGTGAGCAGGGGAACACAGCCTCTGTTCCGGCCCAATCTCGTGGAACTTGAGACATCAGCCAGGAGATTGATAAAGGCCCAGGGCAGAACAGCGGGTCCTTTCTGGTCTGCACCAACGCCAGGTCTCCTCGGGCAGAGATGGCAGGAGGCAAGCACAAGAACAGAAGCAACAGAATCCAAGGGTACTTGACATCACCAGACCCAAACTCACCCACCACATCAAGGCCTTGATACAACAGCACACCAGAAAAGCAGGACATGGATATAAAATCACTCGTCATGATGATGATGGAGGACTATAAGAAGGAAATACAGGAAAACACAGATAAAAAACTAGAAGCATATAAAGAGGAAAAACTTAGAGAGTTACAGGAAAACACAGATAAACAACTACAAGCATTTAAAGAGGAAATACTTAGAGAGTTACAGGAAAACAATACCAAACAGGTGATGGAATTGAATAAAGCCATCCAGGACCTAAAAATGGAAGTAGAAACAATTAAGAAAAACCAAAAGGAGATAACCCTGGAGATACAAACCATAGGAAAAAAATCAGGAACCATAGATATGAGCATCAGCAACAGAATACAAGAGATAGAAGAGAGAATCTCAGGCACAGAAGATTCTATAGGGAGCATAGACAAGACAATCAAAGAAAATGCTAAATGCAAAAAGATCCTAACACAAAATATCCAGGAAATCCAGGACACAATGAGAAGACCAAACTTAAGGATNCAACAAACGCACTAAATAAAGACAGAATATTAAAGGCAGCAAGGGAAAAAGGTCAAGTAACATATAAGGGCAGGCCTATCAGAATTACTCCAGACTTCTCACCAGAGACTATGAAAGCCAGAAGATCATGGACAGAGATTATACAGACACTAAGAGAACACAAGTGCCAGCCCAGGCTACTATACCCAGCAAAACTCTCCTTTACCATAGACGGAGAAACCAAAGTATTCCATGACAAATTCAAATTCACACAATATCTTTCCACGAATCCAGCCCTTCAAAGGATAATAACAGAAAAACACCAATACAAGGACGGAAACTCGGCCCTAGAGAAAGCAAGAAAGTAGTCCTTCAACAAACCTAAAAGAAGGCAGCCACAAGAACAGAATCCCAACTCTAAAAACAAAGATGACAGGAAGCAACAATTACTGTTCCTTAATATCGCTTAATATCAATGGACTCAATTCTCCGATAAAAAGACATAGACTATCAGACGGGCTACACAAACAGGACCCGACATTTTGCTGTCTACAAGAAACACACCTCAGGAAAAACGACAGACACTACCTCAGAGTGAAAGGCTGGAAAACAATATTCCAAGCAAACGGCCCGAAGAAAAAAGCTGGGGTAGCCATTCTAATATCGAATAAAATAGACTTTCTACCCAAAATTATAAAAAGAGACAAAGAGGGGCACTTCATACTCATCAAAGGCAAAATCTTCCAAGAGGAACTTTCAATTCGGAATATCTATGCTCCAAATGCAAGGGCAGCCACTTTCATTAAAGAAACTTTAGTAAAGCTTAAATCGCACATTACATCTCACACAATAATAGTGGGAGACTTCAACACCCCACTCTCATCAAGGGACTGATCCTGGAAACAGAAACTAAACAGAGACTCAGTCGAACTAACGGAAGCTATGAAACAAATGGACTTAACAGATATCTACAGAATATTTCATCCTAAAACAAAAGGATATACCTTTTTCTCAGCTCCTCATGGCACCTTCTCCAAAATTGACCACATAATGGCCACAAAACAGCCCTCAACAGATTCAAAAATATTGAAATTGTCCCATGCATCCTATCAGATCACCATGGACTAAGGCTGCTCTTCAATAACAACATAAGTAGCAGAACACCATCCTTCACTTGGAAACTGAACAACATTCTACTCAATGATACTTTGGTCAAGGAAGGAATAAAGAAAGAAATTAAAGACTTTATAGAGTTTAATGAAAATGAAGCCACAACATACCGAAACTTATGGGACACAATGAAAGCATTCCTGAGAGATAAATTCATAGCTCTGAGTTCCTACAAAAAAAAAAAAAATGGAGAGAGCTTACACCAGTAGCTTGGCAGCACATCTGCAATCTCTAGAACAAATGGAAGCAAAGTCACCTAAGAGGAGTAGACGGCAGGAAATAATCAAACTCAGGGGTGAAATCAACCATGTGGAAACAAAAAGAACTATCCAAAGAATCAATCAAACCAGGAGCTGGTTATTTGAAAAAGTCAACAACATAGACAAACCCTTGGCCAGACTCACTGGAGGGCACAGGGATAGCATCCGAATCAACAAAATCAGAAATGAAAAGGGAGACATAACAACAGATCCTGAGGAAATTCAAAATACCATCAGATCCTTCTA